>JANZLQ010000007.1:3055664-3077823 GCA_026212715.1 Elanus axillaris
CCAATCTAAATCCACCCTCTTTCAGTTTAAAGCCATTACCCCTTGTCCTGTCACTACAGGCCCTTGTAAAACGTCCCATGACTTCTCAAACGTGATACATCCGTTTAAAATTGTCTGGAAACTTTTATCTTTTCCACAAAGCTTTTCCTCCTCCTCTTCTACTTTACAGCAAATGTATTTGTTAAATTCATCCTGAGGGCAAAAACCCCAGTTTGTTCCTGAAATAAGCTAAAAATGGCCAAAGCTGAGTAGCTAGCCCTGCTCTGTAATAAAATAAGCCCTGGGTGCTGTGGATCAGTTCAGCTGAGAGATTTAAACAGGGTCCTGCTTCAGGTGAGAAGAAGCCTTTGGGCCTTGCTTTAGGGTTAACTCATAGGAGAGTTTCTATTTTATCACTTGAGAGCTACTTTGCCTTGTTATTTTCTTCTTTCTCCTCTTTTTCTCAGCAGGTGTAGCTGCACTATTCCTTCCATTTATTTTGTAGAGAAAAGGTCTGGCTAAGCAGACTGGCTCTAGCATTATTAGTCCTGTGCTAGTTAAGACCTGTAACAAATCTCAGATGCAAGGAAACAGAACGATCCATCCTGGAAGAAATATGGTACCTTTTTTCAGTTTGTGATGTCTGGAAAAAGTCAGGAGATCAGTTCAATTCCAACTTATAAGGAGAATTTTTTTTGTTTGGTATTGTTTTTATGGAAATTGAGTTTTAGCGTTGTTTCTTCAAGGGGCTCTAATGTTTTGATTGCTGCCTTTACCAGCAACACATGGCTATATCATGAGTCGTTTATTAACAGTATATGCCAGCTGAAAGAGATCTTGCTTTTCTTCATTGTTTCTTAACTGCTGTGTGGGAGAGGTATCTTTCACTTGCTGTGTGATGGGGTAGTCAGAGCAGACTTTGCTTCTGCCCACATGTACCTGTGCCCTCTGCGAGCAAGGTCCAAGGAGGAGATACGAGAGAGCTGGGACGAGGCGCCTACGACTGCTCTCAGCATCCAGAAAGGATAACTACAAGCAGCCAAATGCTTTGCCTCGCTGCTCTCGGAGCCTTCCTAATACACCTCAAGGGCTGAAGCAGCAGTGCAGAGGTAAATCTAAAGATTGATGAACACAAAATGTCTTCTTTAATTGAGCAGAAAGGGAGCAAGGAAGAGATGCCGATTGCCCTGTTTTGCATGGACTGGGTTGTAACTGCAGCAAAATTACTAAAGAAAATAGCAAATAGTCACCCTTTCTTAACGACACTTTTTGCGTTCATTTTGTTGTCTGTATAAACCTGTTCTCAGTCTGAAGCGTTTGCGCAGTTGCCGTGCAGGTTTGTGCTTATATTCTGCCCAATTGTCGAATTGGTACGCTGGGGAGATGTGAAATTTCACACTATAGTCTCAACTTGATCCATAATATTCCAGTTATGATAATAGCTAATTAAGAAAATGTGAAATTAAAATGCATTCTTATCTAGGGGGACCAAAATGAGAATACAGAAGAAAGCTAGAAGAAAGATATAGTGAAAATTGTTGCCTCTTAACATCCTATCTCTATAAACTGCTTTTGAAATACAACAGATAAATCTAGGTATTGGAAAGTCAGCTTAGAGAACAGCCATGCATTAAGAGCTGCCTAAGCTCCTTTCTCTGCAGAAGTAATTACGAAGTGTTTCCTGTGCAGTTAATACTATTAATATAGGTAGCATAGATTCAGAAGGCTAGATCTAGAAGAAGTGCTTTGAGTCCATGCAACCACCCCACTCAAAGCACTTGTTAATCAAACAACTGTTCACAAGACAAGGTAACTGTGAATTCACGTGGTTTGGATCGGAGATATTTTGACTGTTCTCATACCCCACAATCCAAAGGAATTAAAAGATTGCTATTTTGAATTCAGTTGTATACCTATACAAAATACGTTTTCCATAAGGAATGTATAGACATATAGATCCTCATACTTATTTGTATGGATCATTATGCATGATATTCAAGCAAGGCTCCGTGCCCCAGGATCTCCTTACTTAAGCTGTGAGTCCTTCCTGCAGAAGAGTTATCCTAGCATTCAGGGTCTTGACGGGTTTCCTTTCCCTTCCGTACTTGGTTTGTCCTCCCTCCATGTGGTGTATGCAGTGGGTGACGAAGTCTAAAACGAAGGATGTGCCTTGCTTTCTGCAGACACATTCGCAGAAAACCGATGACAAGAGGATGTTTGCTAGCTCTTTCTACATCTTTCTTCTTACTGTTCTTTATTCTGGACGTGCAATGCTTCCAGCTAAAATTTGTTTTGAAGATAGGTTTTAGGTCATGAAACTTGTATTCCTAGAAATTAAGCGAATTAAATATACACATTCCATCTAGGGTAAAAAGGGGTAATTTCTGCTGAGATATATGTATTGTATGATAGTGATAGAGATTCTTATTTAGCAGATTCCAATTCTAGTAATAAAGGAGTCACGAGTAGCTATTCTTAGATCTTTTTAGGAAGTTATGGCACTCTTTCAAGATTATTTCTGCAGACATACCGTATACAACTTACTGCTAAGGCAAAAAGAGAACGTACAAAACACCGGAAAATAGTTCCTCCGTGTTTCTGTTTACAGGAATTTAAAAACTCCTCCCCCCGCAAGGATATGTGAGGTGTCCAAAAGTCAGCAAATAAAGTGTTGCAGTGCCTGCCTTCCTATATTCTGCCAAGGACTTCTCAGACCTCAGAATTACTGTCTTGCTGTGCTGTAGCAGCCCCCTCGTCATTGATGCCCAAAGGTAGGGTTGCACTGGACTGTACTAGGCAGGCAAACCGGGACTTGTTTCCCTAGGGATTTCAATTTTACCTTCTGAGCTCCTTAAGAAAATACTAACTAGTTTATAAGTTCTGGGCAACATACCGTATGTGATATCATCCACTCCAACTTGTGCCACAATCTACTTTCCACAGAAGTGTTTCTTCAGCCTAACAAATTTATGATGTCTGTGCCGTCTACATAATTAAGTACATGTGCAAGATGGTATAATTATTTGGTCCCGCTGCTTTAAGGTGAATTTCAGGAAATGGCAGCTTCATTGGAAGAAAAAAAAAGATAGCGTTAAAAAAAGACCAGTTGTTTTATTGTTTTCATTTGAAGCCTGTGGATCTAGACGGAAACTAAAAATAAACCAATATACCATGGGAGGTGTACCCAGGGAATGATTACTCCCTTGTTTCTGAAAATTAAGGGCCTGCCACATGAACCAAGGGGTTACCGATATCGTCAAACTCGCCTCTCGTCCCCCTCTGACAGCACAGGGAATGTAAGACAGGGACACGCGCTGCTGCTGCTGCCAGGTTGCCCTTCTGGAGGCTGGGAGGGAGTCTGGGTAGAGGCTAAGCAGCAAACACGAGGTTTTCCTACCAGGTAGCTGGACATTTTGAAGATGCTGGCTCTGAAAGTCCAACTCCTTGTTTCAGGTGGCAAACAGCTCATAAAACAGAATATCAAACATCCGCCCGTGCCAGTGATCTGTTAAACTGGTATGGGAAAATGTATTCTTTTCTGTAGCCACCAAAAAAAAAAAAAAAAAAAAAAGGAAAAAAAAGTGCTGGAATGTAACTGCTTTTACTAATCTGGATTTAAACCTGAATTCATCTATCAGTTGGCGTAAAAGTACCTGAATTTTTCTGCTATGTCACGTCACGCTGAGATGCCAAAAATGAATATGCACTAAGTCGGTGGGACCAAACTTGTCACTTTCTGCTCATTTTGAAGAGGCAGGCCACATCAGGAACAACAGCTAGCTATGCATCTACTGCTGATGCTCCTGCTAAAATATGGTTCCCATTTTGCAAATGTGATGCATTTCTCTGTATTCTAGCAAACACATAGTAACACGTGTGTCTCTGATGATAAGTGCATATGCAGACAGAAACCTGTGAAATAAACCCGTGATTTTTTCTTTTCTTAATTTATTACTGGCCTGTGAAAGACTGCTCAAGCTGGAGAATATCCAACCGTTAATTATCACAGATATCTCTGTTTCAGAAGTGACAAAGCTGCTGATCCCTTCCCCACTCCTCCACTGGCTTCTTGCTGTAGGGAGGTAAATGTTGTTTTCAACCTCTCTACAGCCTTCAGGTTCTGCAGTGGCGTATGACTTAATTATATAGGACAGTCGGAGAGAGTGAATTACTGTTCAATAGTACAAGATTTCAAACCTGTGAAGTCACATCTCTCAAGATTTAATTTGCCTTTCCAGTCCTCTGTAAGCTGGCTTGAATTATGGCTATGAATGTATCTTGTGTGAGCATCCATATTCTGTACATTAAAGCAAGAATCCTTCGCCGATCTGAATGCGAAACTTTGACCTGGAGTGAATTTAAGTGATTTTTGGGAGAGTCTTTCTGCAAGCTACAAAACTATCGACGGAAAATCTGCAAGCCTTCTTTAGACTCTGCTCAGCTATTTTGTCTGTTGCTAGACAATTGCAGAAACTCAAATAAGTTAACATAGAAAGATTTAAGCATTAAAAATAAAATCTGGTTATCAACTAGTCTTAATTGGTACAATTAGTGAGCCCAGCGGAGCTCTTTAGGTTTTCACATTGTGAAAATGTTGCCATTCAGGGGTGGATCTGTGTTTTCCTGGGGTTTTCTCATTTCCACCCCCTCCTCCTGCAGAAAATATAGATTGCTTCCCCTCCCCAGCCCCTGCCTATTGCTTATTAAAAGCAACATGAAAAATGAATAGCATAAGGGTCAAATTATTCTGAGTAATCAAGAAAACTAATTATGAATTTTAATATTTACTCTTAAGAGCAATTAGCCATTGGAATAAAAATTCCTGGAGAAAAAAATGGATTTTCCTTCATTTGACATCCTTAGATCTGGATATCTTTTTAAAAGAGAAGATACTGCTCAAGCAAAAGCTAGTTTTAATGTACACATTTCTAGATTAGATTTTAACACCAAATCTTGTAAAGTATGTCAGTTCAGGTGAGAGATTTATCATAACTCCTCTGTACTAGTGAACTTAAAAATATTAGAGGTAACATTTTGTTCTTTCCTGCGTGAAGGAAACCACCGGATTGCACTCTTGGAGCGGGATCAAATGCTGTTTCCTATTCTAGCTAAAACAGTTGTCAGAAAGGTGGAGTCATCTACTGTAGTCAATAAAAACTTCTAAGAACTGATTATCTGAACTCAAGATTCAGCAATACTTAGGAAAAAGTATCATTTGGCGAATGCGGGAGCCTTTCCTGAGCTTGGGAACTAGAAGCATCGTAACAAATTCTGAAATATGCTTTGCAGTACAGAAAGAGTGATTTAACTGTGTTGCCTAGTTGAAGAATTTTGCTATCCCTGGGCCTTATCTGGCAAATACATTTTTATTATTGTTATGCAATCCTGCTCATCAGTGAGTATTTGACAGCTCAGACAGGTTGATGGGCATTTTAAAGATATTTGGTGTTTGTCCCTGTAGAACAAGATGCAGTATCTCCTTTGTGTGATGCGGACGCTGCCGTACGTCACGTTGTCACTACACTATTGCATGTGCTGTTGACCTCTCTGAGAGCAGGCAGAGGAGACGCAGCGCTGAAATTCCGCGCGTCCTTCAGCCTGGGTCAGTTACGTGAAGAGCGTGGACTTGGGGAGTCGATCTAGAGCTACAGAATGTGAAAATGATGTAAAGTTTTCTTTGTGTAGACACACAGTTGCTCTGTATGCTTCTACCCAGCAATGCGGTCAGGCTCAGGGTGACCGTTTTTATGCTTCTTTTCAACCCTGAACAGTGTCTGCTACTGAAAGAGCCGTATAAAGGGAATTTTTGGTTTATCACATGCTTAGATGATAACATCTATGGTTAGGGCTGATGACGTCCTCTATTGACTGGTAGGCTAGAGTAATTTCTGAATGTATCAGGAAAGAGTGAAATAAATCCAAGCCATTTAAATGCATATTCAGTGAGAGCTACACAAATTTTCCTACTCCCATAGGATAGGCTGAAGCAGCCTAAGGAAGGAGCTGAGCGTACTTTGGCAGAAGGGGACATAGCAAGTGCGTGGAGCCTTCCTCATTTTTGGTATTATTCCCTGTAGCTGAGAATTGTCTCAAATGTAATGCAGGTCCCCACCGATGAAGCAGCTTGCAACAGAACCTAAGCATTTACTACAAACCTAGCTCTTCCCCACCCCACACGTTTCAGCCGCAGACATAAAGCGCTTCCCAAAAACCAGTCTCCCCCTGCTTTGGTCTCTAATGCAAACCTGATTTCTGTAAAGCAAATAAAAACTTGTGGGCTTTGCCGTTGCTAACTATTCATTGTGGAAGACTTCCGAGGCTCGGAAATGAAAGCATTAGAATAAATAGCTTAAAAATTAGTTTTAAATGTAGGCTACACAGAATCTCTGTTTCATCACAGAAGAAATAAGCCAGGCGTCTGCTCAGAAGTTAAAGGGCTGGGTTTCCTTTGTGATTATGTCAGTGTACGGTAACTCTTACTAATGCGGTTGGTAGTTAAAACTTGGCGCTGCTCATGAACATGAGGGTAGAGCTCAGCAGAAAGATGACAAGACTGGTAACGGACCCTTCCCCTTTTCTCATAACCATCTCTGGACTGCTGATAGTGAGGGGTTTTATTATCCCTGATGCTACTGCAAACACTTGTGCTCCTGATAACAACCACTGGCGATGTATAGGTATGGTGACCACAGGAAGAAGCAAGAATGACTGTAGACTTGCGTCTTCCATGCCCAACCTCCTTCCACACGCAGGGCTTCCTTGCAGCCTGCCGGCACCCCGATGCTCACAGTCTGTCTGCAAATGTCGGTCTGTGTCTGTTGTAAGCTGCCGCCTGTTGCCGGAGATCTGACGGACGGCCTCTGGCTATGCTCAGGGTCATGCTTGAGGCAGTGCTGTTGTACAGTCTCCAAGTTTGGTCTCTGGGAGAGCCCTGGGGAAGCCTGGTATGATGATAAAGACGCAATTTTTAATTTTTTTTTCCCCTCCTTGGAGAGTGCTGGGAGTCAGCTTGCTCTGGGAAGCCCAGGAATGACTGCCATTGCTAAGGAAGAGACTTTTTTTCAAATTGTGAGGGCTTCGAGGTTCACCGTGATGCTCCCAGGCTGCTCTTGGGTAAGTTCAGGGTCGGGCAGCTCACGACGGCTTGCACTGAGCTCGCTTTCATGGATCAGTACTTTATCTAGGGCTCTGTATCTGACACTGCAGTCGTTCGCTTCGGTTTTCCCTGCCAAACTGCCTCACAGTGGTCTCGTAGCAAAGGTGGAGTGGACACATCTGGATTTATCCATTGTTGGCTTGTTAACAGGCACAGGGACTTCCAGACCCTGTGTGTATCCTGATGGCTTCTTTTGGTAGATACAAATGAAACTGCTTGGTAGCTGGCGATAGGAAAAAAAGTACTGGGCAAAACCCAAGCTAGACTCAATTTTTTATTTTCCAGCACCTGGTAAAACTTTCAAAGCTTTTTGTACCATTACTTCAAGTTGTTCAGTCTGTATGGTAAGATATTTCCAACCTATTAGCATGTGGGACTACCCGAGTTAGTAACACGACGATCTGATCCCTGGCTGACTTTTTTTTATGCTGTGTTCTACCCACATAGCAAATCAAGAGTAATATCATAGGAATATTACATTTTCCTGCTACTTTAACCCGATCAATGCAAAATTGCCCGTTACAGTACTATTTTAAACATATATGGCCTCTTGCCTAATTAAAAATACAAAGCGCTTCATCAAGATGAGGCAGCATCTTTGCCCAGTTTTAAACAGAGGTACAAATACAGTGAAGTGCGTGAAGGTTGTTGCCAGTCCCAGTGGAAGATCCACATGCAGAGCCCAGAGCTCCCAACCCTTGTTTGTGCTCTAACCACAAATCACCGTGCAGCCATCTGCACCCATCAGCTCAGTTTCGTAAATATAAAATGGAGTGTAAATGGGTTAAGTGAAATACAGGTCTGTCTCCTCACGTGCTTGAAATAACAATAGAAGCAGTTGACTGCATTTTCTGTGGATGCACTTGCTCTCATTTATGTACATTCTCATATTGACTTGGCGATCTTTGGCAATTGATGCTCTGTTTCGCTGAAAAGATGAAATACAAAAATGCCCTGTCAAGTGTCATCTGATTTACAATGCGTTAGTTTATGAATGAAGACAAGCCATGGGCTTTATGAAAAGCAAGGTATTGAGTAGAATGAATTCCAAGGATAAGCATTCATTTGTTTTGTGAGTTCTATACCTAAATCATAAATAAGGCATAACAATTTAAGTCTCCCTTCTGAATTAATCTTATATGGCTCTGAAACAGTACTGATTGTTATGATCTTCGGGTTTTTTCCCCCTATGCTTAGATGAATGCTGGCTGTATTGCCATTTGTGCTGTGCAATTATCTAGTGGCATTAATTGCTGCACTCTTAAAATAGTTTACCATGATTTCACACATACTGTGAATTGCTTAGGTGGTAAACCCATATGCAGCTCCAAGAAATATCTGGTGCTGTTTATGAGTGCTTAAATGCACGCAGCTATTGACAGTGTATTTTAATGCACATGTTACTATTGGTGTTTATCCTATTCCATTGTAATTAAGTTCCACAATTAATTTTAATGAGTACTGACCTTGCATTAGCTTTCTGCATACCACAGGCATTTACAATAAACACATATAGACAGGTAGTTCACCGAAAATAATTTAAGACTTGAGCTTTTGGCAAAGTAAGCGACTTGAAAGAAATAACGGAAACACTTTTTTTGTTCTTATTCTACAGTCATGTATGCAGCACTCGACAGTTTAACATACACGCAGCTTAAAAGGAGAGACCTGGCACATGGTCCAACCCTGCTCATATTACAGTAAATGCTGTTCTTTCGTGAGCCAGTACCTGAAAGATTTGGTTTAACGTGGACAAAGCAAAACGTAGAAGTAGCAGCAGCTCTTTAAGATTATTGAATGTTTGTTGAGCAATAAAATTCACTGGAAAAGGTGGGACTTTAAGTGCCAAAGGAAATACAGCTGGTACTTGGCCTTTGTTAATGAGGCAATTGTTTTAAGTGCAGGGGCACTGAAGAAGCAGCAAATTGAAAAAGAAGATAGAAAACAAAAGGCAAGGTTAAACGTGCAGCTTCAGTATTTGTAAATCAGAACACAACGCAGGTCCTGCTTTGCCCAGGAATGGGAGGGGATACCAGGGCTACGTTTTCCTGCAGTTGTTCCTGCTCCTTCCAGGCAGGCACAAAGGATGCTTCAGTGGGTTGGGCTGAAGGGGAGTTGTTATGGGTGGAAATCGTGCAGGTTCAGAAACCATCACCACCTCCCATGGCCTGCAGCAAAAAGCCAAGGACAGGTTTGGCTCCGAGAACCTCAACTGCCAGGGAAAACTGAAGGAAGGCGCAACATCTCTCTCGCTCCTTCTAAGCACCAGCTGACACAGCCCAACTAGTGCTCTATTGGAGGCACTAAGATGTACTGTCTCAGTTATCCAAGTTATTCTTGTGTAGACTGAGGAAGCCCATGTGTAATGGAATCGTACTGTTGGTTTAAAAAAAGGAAAAGTTGAAACGCCATTCTGAGATTCTTCTTGCATCTGCCTGAGTATTCTTAAAAAATAAAAAAACGCAGTATTTTTCTTCTTAATTTCTTCATGCTTCTTAATTTGCATGTCAGATAAAACCTCGGCAACTAATTTTGATGACACTGCAAGTGTTTAGCTCTGTAGAAAATCACTGTAAATTGTCATACGTTATCAGGTAACCATTGACAAACTACCTAACCGTGTGCTTCACAGTCTAACGTGTAACAATTTTCTCATGAAATTAAGAACGCTCAAGATCCCTACGAAACTGTGTCTTTTGTTGGGAATGCGTTCCGTGCAATGTTGGAAAATGAGAGTCAGGTCAGGGAATCTGATTGGGGTTCCTTCTCCCTCTGCCCCTAAGGCCTGTTTGTCCTTGAGACATCAGCTATATGCCACAGACTGGTTTAACAAAAAGTGCTCTATATCTTTATGGATATGGAACTACCACTGGGCTTTCACTATAACCGGGCTTTCAAGATTAATCTTTCTGAACCAGTCTAAAAATTATGTCATTGTTGCAGGCATGACCATCTTAATCTTAGCAGTATTTTCCTTTTTTTTTTCCTTCTCCCCGGTGAATAGAATTTAAGTATCTGTGAATAGCCATTTGTTATGTTGCAGCATGAACCTGAGGCAGCAAGAGCACGTGCATGTGTATTTTGCCTGGCAGGGGGTATGTCTTTCTCTAAGCTATGGGGAATGTAGATATTGCGTTTTCATATTAGGCACAATGGTAGGTATCACACTTTAGAGCTTAGTTTCCAGTTGGCTCTCCTACTCAGTGAAGTGAGGTGATCCATACTAAAGGGATTTTTTTAGCAATATCTTAGCAAATATCAAAGAAACCACCCCTTTATTGTTGACAATTATTTCCCCCAGTGGAATGACATCCTGGTTTTATATGACAAAACAACAGGAAGGTGCAAAGTTGGGCTTGTCAGCTATGATAGAAGATGTGATTGAATGCACAGTGGCAAAGAATAAATAGATAGGCTTTCTTTTCCTAGGGTGTTTTTAGTTTGTATCATAGAACATAATTTCACTTCTCTCTATGTTATGGTTAGCAGCCAGGAAACATCTCAGATGTGCAGTGCTGTTACTAGCTGTTACTTACAAACATGCATTTGCATTAGTTATATGGGCTGACATAGTACTTGTTAGAAATGTTTTCTTTCTCCTCAGAAAGACGTGTTGTGTTCAGAAAGGATATTTTTTTTTTTCCATAGATGGGATTCAAGTGTATGTGTCATATGTCATTTAAGAAGAAATGAGATGCCGGAAAGGTCACGTACAAGCTTTACCTCATTTAAAAGGTAAGCTTGAACTGTTTCTTAAAGTCCCCTGCTTAGGGCTTGGTAATAAAAACCCTACCAGAGCGAGAGCTTTTCCTCTGGCCAGCTCCCAGGATTTCCTGAAGGGCCTCCTTGTCTTTGCTCCTCGCTCCTCTGACCGTGGGGTCACTTCCCCATCCCTCTCCCAGGAGAGCCCGTTGCGTGGGGCAGGGGTGTTCCTCAGGCAGCCGGCTCTGGTACACAAAGGGTCTTGCTGTCTTTATTCCTCAGCTGCAGAGGGGCCATGGAACAACTGAAAAATGCTGTAAAAGGTTTGCCAACACACCGCTGTCATCACGTGAATAGAAATGCTGAGCTTTGTGTGGCACGTGCCGATATAAAATTATTTGGGTGCTAGTTACTTGCTGGTTGACTGGTTTGAGAGCGTTGCTTGACAGCTCTTATCCACAGATGTAAGATTTTGCCGATTGTTCAGATGCAAATACACTGAAAATGCTGCAAAGGGCCAACATGAAATTCTGGGGATCTCTGTTTTGAGGGTCTTCCCCAGGTGCTGGCTTCAACCGGCACCCCAGGGTGAAGGAAGAAGCAGGACAGTGAGAAACTCTCATATAAGGTGCTGGGACACTCTTATAGCAGGGGGGTGCTTGGAGGAGGTGGCAAGCACCGAGAGAGAGCACAGCCAGGGCAAAGCAGCGGTCTAGCCCGGTGGGCTGACTGGGACCCTCCTCTCCTCTCCAGCCAAGCACCCACCTTTGCACCCAGGCTGGCCTCTCCCGCAGGGAGAGGAGTCGCTCAGGTCGAAGAGATGGTGTTGGGTTTCCTGGGAGGTGGACAAACTCGACTATCTGGTTCTGCTATGGTTCACACCGTCTGTTCGCTAAAGAGATCAAAGCGTATTTATTTCTGGCACAAGGCTGATGCGGATTCCTGGGGCTGTAGGTCAGCAGAGCATGGATGAGGTCTCTGGCCATCGCGTTCGCCCTAGCCACACCAAAACTTCAACACCCCTCATCATGCCTGTTGGGAAATCAGTCTTTTAGCTACCAGCCCGACTTCCCCATTAATTATTTTGTAATGATCAGTCACATCAAATTCTCTTCAATATTTGTTAGTTTTGATACTTGTGTTACAAATGAAATCATCTCAGGTTTTCAGGCATCCAAGACGGAATAGTTGTGAAACAAGACGATCAAGTGACTCATCTAAGGTTATGCCATAAAGCATGGTTTGATTTAGCTTAGAGTTTAAGCTATGACTAGCTGTAGCTGTAACCAACTGCTGAATCACTACCCCTTGGTCACTGACCGTTTCAGTGTTGCTTGGGCTCTGTGATGAAAAAAAAAAAAAAAAGAAAAAGTTTATGTGACAGAAACTTCCTATCCCTTGATCCTAACCCATTGTAGTTAAGTGCATAGCTACCATTCCAATGTTCAGATGCTTTTATTTGGTCATTTTTTCTTACTTTCCTCAGAACTTTTGTCCATTTGTGAAGAGGCTGGTTAGTTCACAGCCTTTCTGCCACAGGTCTCTACCACATCATAAGCTCTGTCATGTGTCAGGGTGACTGGTGTTGAGTCATACCTTATTCTGCTCTACCTAGTTTTTCTACCACAATCGTCTTCACTCATATTCTGTCCTGCCTTTTCTCTAGTCAAATAATAATTCGCACACTAATGGGATTTTGCTTGAGTCTGTTTCCGTAAGAGTAGCTTTCAGCTGAGCTTTCAGTCTATACTTCCCATTGTAAAGATCTGTTTAGATTTGTAAGTTGTTTTGCTTTGTTTTTTTTTTCTTTTAGTAGCTGTCATTGGTAAACAGCAAGCCCTGTGCTTCATAAAATCCCTCATGAGAAACTGTGAGTAGATTGTCTCTACTATTTGCAGTAGTGTACCAGAGGTAAAAGCAATGTTAGAGCTCTGATGCCAGAGCCACCGATTCTGGACTCTCCTTTGCCTGATGAGTTTATCTGGCAATCCCCCTTTTTACAGGGGCTGATTCAACATCTTGGAGGGTCCACGGACAGACGTTTGTCATGGTAAAGGTGCTCCAGAGTGCTGCAGTGCTTGCAGAGGAGGCAGGGTGCTCAGCAGGTCAGGGCCACCTTCTGGGACTTTCTCCATGTGTCTCAACAATCCGTGTGCATTTAGCATTCGGGCCTCAACTGGGCACCCAGGCTCCTTTGGAAAAAAGTAAAAAGAAAAACGTCTGAGGAAGGGTTCCTCTGAAACCAGAAAGCCCACATTGCTTGGAACAGCTAGGAAGTGAACTTCAGAAGACAGAACTGGAGTTTCCCTAGGTGCCACCCACCCCTTCATTTGGGATCCAAAGTGTGACCCTTTTTTTGGGAGTTTATTCCAAAATGTGACATTAGTTGGATATGTTTTTGAAGTTGGTGCTGCTTTAAGCAGGGCTTGGACCAGATGACCGCCTGAGATCTGACCTAAATTATTCCTGCCCGGTGGGGACTGGGTGGAGGGACACAGCACATCACTGCCCAGTTTCCAATAGCTTGTGATTAAAGCGGCGGCATGTGAGAGGCCCGAGTTCACGTTCCTGTCCTGCCTGTTTCACAAAACCATGAATCCCTATGATTTGCTCCTCAGGGGGACTGTCCTGACAAACAGGCTAGTAGATATTCTGGAGGGGCTGAGGTCTCCCTCCGTTTCTTCTTCTGGAGGTGTTTATCTGAACGTACCTTGAGAAGGAGACAACTGGATGCTGCCTCCATAGGTTACCGCACTTGCCTGCAGATGTAAAAGACCGGTCTAATAAATGTGGAATTATTTACGCAGCGTAGACCAGGAAGAACAGAAAGTAGCTTCCAGTCTACTGCGCCTACCAGAGCGTCAAACAGCCGGGTTAAGTGGGCATCTGGATGTGACTGTCTGACCTCCTGGCTCAAGCCCCTCACTGCACTAGTAGATGTTTTGACGCTTGCCATGCCTTCGAACAGCTTTTTAGCTCTTTGGGCAACATCCCTATACATGCGGTTAACCACATACCAGCATCAAAACCGTATTTGCAAGCGGGCCACGGTAGCAGCCAGCCCAATACTGAGGGACAGCAGCAGTCCTGAATGAAACTGAAAGGTGCCCTCATTTTTTTCCCTGCATATCTAGCCCTTGGCACGACCGCGGTGAGGCCCTGGAGGCCTTCTGCCTGCTTTTTTCTCAAGAAAACAGTACTCTATAATCATTGTCAGAAGGCTTTCTTCTATAAATACTGCAGTAATGGGCAAAAATGAGTTTTCCAACCAGGGCCAAACGCCGTCTCTCCTTTAAGTGCCGAGTAAATGCTAGAATCTGAGTTTCTGGAAATTCATCCCGCAGTAGGCCAGAGCACATTCCCACAATATGGTAAGAAAGATCCAAACAATTTTACGTGAAACTCTGAACTTCTATGTATGTGCACACATAACATAAAATTCTATTGATGTAACGGGCTTTCTATTGCAAAGGAAAACGATTTCTCTTTTTTTTTTTTTTTTTGCCTCTGGCTTGTAGAAATAAACCATTTCAGTGTGCATTTCAAATTATGCCCTTTAATCATAAATCAATGGACTAGTTTGGACTGGTTAATATACAACATGGAGAAACAGTATTTTTAGGCATTTTTGTTAGAATAAAAGGTACTGCTCTGCAAAACCAGCTTCAACCCTCAGCCCAACCTCCATGTGTAGTTAGATTAATCTAAGTGGAACTGAAATAAGTGGATCTGGATCAAGTCCAAGGAGCAAAGAGATTGCGGTGGACCCCACACTGAAGTCAAAGGTAATTTTCCAGTTGATTTTGGTATGTCGGGATGTCGAGGCCAAGAAGGATGCTGCAAAACCTGACGTTATTTCTATTATTGGTTCTGTGTTGAGGCTCTATCTGCTTCAGATTTCCCCAACTATTTGGCAGCCCTCAAGCCGCGATTCCTTTAAAGCGCTTTACCCCGTGTCTCTGGAGCTGCGGGTTTCTGGAGCTGGGCAGGGGCAGAGGGAAGGTGCCGGCAGCGGGCTGGGAGCAAGCTCTCTTGCAGGGGAACTGATTGAACGCAGGCTTCAAGGGCTGAAACTCTCACATAGCATCCTTCTAGCAGGCCAGTCGTGAAACTCAAGGCTTTATAGCCAAACCTGTTATTCTAAGAATCTGCTGTTAAGTATCTGATCAGTCTTCTGATAAAACAACCTAGAGATTCCTGCACTAGAGGATGTCGGTGGCTTTATTTTCCTCACTGTGAAGCGAACCGGCATGGTCCCTTTAGATAATTGGGTTGCTGTTTTTTTTCACACTAATTAAACGGGAAACATTTGGAAGTGAAGTCAGTCACTCTCCACTGGCAAACTGCCATACTGAATGGCGCAGGGGCAGATGCATTCAGCGTACAGCGAAGGACAGAAAAAAAGATCCGTGAAAAATGGACTGTTCAGTGAAGATGTAAGTAATGGCAACATTAGGCCAATAAAGTCAACAGTATGATTTTTATGTACAGCTGTAATTATTTTCCACTAAAGAGGGTGTGGGAGAAGTGTAAGGCACAGCAATTCCCATTGCCAGCAGTCTGAGGAGCAGAACGCCTGCCTCCTCCTCTCCGCCTCTCGCATACACACATCAAACAATTGCATTAGCACTTCTGCCGCCTTTCTTCTCCCACCCTCTTTTTTCTCACTATTTAAAAGCTAAAGCAGAGTGGTGTTGATAGTTGAGCCTAACAGTGAGTTTTGTTTGAACGCAGCCTATACTATCAATTGTAATTCAGAATTTTCTGCCTGCGTTTTGAAGGCAAGTTTCAGTAATTTTTAAAGACACGTTTCCCCATTTGCAAATAGTAAATCGTTTGTTCTGTTAGTGCTTCTGAGAGCATGTCTTAGTGGAAAAGCTAGTTGGTGAAAGCTGGAACAGGATAAAATTCTGCTTCTGCTCACAGGGACGTGCTCTCTGTATTTGTGGATTTAGAATACGTATCCTTTTAGAAAACATATTTATATCTTACTGCCTTATTTTATTTGAAAGCCATTCTTGTAGAAGAACAAATTTTCATATTTCTTCTTTATTGCCACCTCTACTAGTGTGGGAGCAATTGTTAAGGAATGGTAGCTCGGTAACTCTAGGTGCTTTCTGCAGACAACTGCTTTCTTTCTTGTCATGTTTTTTTAACGGTATTTAGATCAGGCCCCAAATATGTGTAATTACCTTTCTCTTTTTAAGGCTATTGGAGCGTCATTGTCCTCCCATCTAGATTTTATGTTCTGGCTATTAATGCTATAGATGCTTTAAAATACACGGCTCCAAGCCCTGCTCTCTTCCTAACAGCCAGGGCCTAAATTCCATTTTTGGCAAAGAGGCAGGGAGAAACTCTTGGGACTCTAAATATAAGCACCATCCTTACACAGGGGATGTGTTTAGTACTGTGGTTATAGATAATTCACACACTGATAGGACTCCAGTGCTGCTTCCATTAAAAATACTGGGAACTTGCCGTCAAGTTCAGCAGATGCAAGTTTGTGTTCTTCGCTTAAGTATTAGCAAAATGTATGTGTATTTGCTCATGAGCTTCGATAGCAAGCTTCCTCTTTCACTGAGTCAGTATGTCTTCTACAAGGGCTAAAATTTTGTGGTCTTACATAATGCAGGTGATAGTCATAATTTCAAAATAAAATCTGTGGGCATCAGTTGGTATTTTCAGAGGTGCTACTTTTTACAAAAGAAATGTTTCATATAGACTCAAAACAAAGTGTAGTCTTAAAGAGCACTTCCATTTAGGATGGAATATTTGAGAAAGCCTGTGGGGCTTAGTACCCACTTTCTAGCATTTTAATTGGATTTCGGTCCCTAGCTCCTATATACTCCAGAATCTCTCAGACTTATTTACTCCCCAAAATTTTCAGTGAAGACCAGAATCCTGCTGGGCTAAAAGACAGACTAAGTGACAATTTCTGTCTGAAAGAATCCTATATCCAATCACTTCAAACATAGGATCCGATCAAAGAAAAAAAACCCCACAAGTTTGTGTAAGAAGGCTTTGTACCTACAATGTAGAAAAAATATTTTGTCTTGTGCTACTGTTTTTTTTAAATCATCATTTAATGAGTAGAATTATCTAATGCACTCTTTTTTTCTCAAAGATTAATTCAGTATCTTGGAATTAACTAAAGGACATACGATTCCTCGGGTTTCATGGCAGGTATACAAATGTTTATTGAAGAGAGAAGCATTTAGGGACATAAATCCACAGTGCTTGTTGAGGCATAACTTACTGTTACCCTTGGGAAGGAAAGACAAACTGCATTTGTATGTGTGTGTTAATGAACACATATTTAATATACCGGCACATTTTACTTCCTACAACACTCAGGTTTTCATTTTCCATTTTTATTTAACGTCCGTTCCAATGGCATTTAATTGTCTACGGTCTAGGCACAGATGAGTTAAAGTAATCTGAAAAACTCTAATGTTTGGAGCCGGTAAGAAATACCTGTGTTTATTTCATAACTACTCTGTAAATGTATCTCAGAAGGAGCCATTTATTACCTGTGTATGAGTCAAAGATTGTCATGATAAATCTAAAATTATACTCAGGGGAAGAGTTAATAGGGATATAAAAGTCAGGAAACGTTGTGACATGTGAATTGTTATCACTCTATATTAGTCAAGTCAGTTTTGTATTTTGAACAGTTTTTCTTATTGATTGAGTTGTGAAGTGCATGTATTTGGCGATGTTTGGGCACCGCTGAACTCCACAAATTTCTGGTACCTTTCTACCCACATCGTCTACGCTGCTGTGTTTACTAATGCTTTTGAAACCCATGCTGCTGAAAATGTGGCTGTTTAATGCCGGTTATCACATCTATGTGGCTATAAACAAATTACCCAGGATGAAGTTAACAGTGCCATCCTTCCTAGTGCCATCCTTGGGTCATTTAAACCGATCACCAACTGGGAAAGAAACTACCCCAGGAGAAGAGCAGTAGAGAGCTGGTGCCTCTCGCCGAACGCCAGACTTGTACCGTTACCATAGATCCTTTTCTCCAGATGCGCGTTCCCTAGGAAGGGAGAAGTGCTTCAGGGACTTGAGCCAGAATACGAGGCTGTTCAAATATTCAGAGCATGAGGCGACACTGAGCATTTCTATATTTGGGGAAGTGTGCTAATTTTTTTTTTCTCATACTGACTATGGCAGAGCTATACATCATGAGTGTTTGTGATGTTCGTAACAATAATACTGTGTAATAATAGAGTATGTAATGGAGTAATAAATATCCTTTAGGATGAGAGCCAAAGCCCAATAAATTCATTAAGGAGACTATATTTCCAGCCACTAGCAGCAGACCTTGCACTTAAATCAGAATCGCAACGTGAGCTTCGGCGACTACCCATCTCTAATGGAGACTAGAATGTTTTTGGAAACCAACTTTAAAATGAGATGCTTGAATCGAGAAAACGCCCTCTCTTCCAAAAATACAAAGTATGAAGCTAGGCATAATAGACATGAATGTAAAAACGGATGCCTCTCAGCATGTCTTTGGATCTCAGTTTGATCGGGCACTGTGAGAGCTTGTGGCTTGACGCCTTCTCTCCCGGAGCCTCCCGATCGCCCAAGCCAGTGCAATGCCTGATGAAGCGAAGCTGCCCCTGCCGCAATAGCAGTCTGAAGTGAAATGCAAGGCACCGACCTCTTACAGACTTTGGTACAAACTTGGGAAATTTCCATGCAAGTACTACTCTGTAAAGCCGCTATCTCACATTTACACGTGTCTGCCTGAGACTGCGTTGCATGTGGTAGCAAATACCAGGTAAGTAAAGGGTGATGCGGTGGAGAAGGCAGCAGGGTCAGACTTCACTTCCTTGAAGAAATATGGAGCTGATGTTTTATATGAAGACCAAATCCTTTGCCTTCCTGGAAAAGCACTGGCGATCAGCCACGTACAGCCTTCCAAGTTCTTGCCAACGTGACCACTACATAGTGGATATACAGAGATAACACACTGAGGGGACTCAGAAGTTACTGCGTATTTATTTCCGGTATGTTTTTCTGGGTAGATTCCTCCTACCGAAGATCAAACTGAGAGGCTGTGCGGAAGAAAGTCAGTAACTGAATGAGCTTCTATGTTTTTCTGGGTGTTGCCAAGATGCTGGTTATTGATGGTACAAGCCAGCTGAATAATAGAAAATGCATGACGTATTCTTCTTGTTTTGATATTAATTCTTATTCTTTGACCAATATTTAAAGGTTAACTAGATACTCTTGCTAGCAGATTATTTTTTTTTTAAATTTACTAAGCTAAAGAAGTAGAGAAACAAGTGTTTTCTCCTCTGTAAAGTCAGTATTGATTCACGGGCTCGTGAAGAATGGGCATTTCAGGGGAGAAATTAGATCTACAGCAGCAGAAGTGAAAGGGAGAATTTGGGAAGGAAGCGCTGAAAAGCGGGCATTGCTCTACCTGGGTGAACAGTACCGAGCAAAACCTGCGATACAGAGTGCCTGTAACGGTTGTACTGATGGACTGCAGGGCCCTTAGTCTATCCGAGCTGGAAGCCTTTTCATTAACTGGTCTTTTAGGTGTTACGCTGCATAATATATGGGTGCACCTTATACGTTTCCACGTCATCAATGTATACACCTGGACATCCTACATTCCTCTGCATAATTTCAGATGATGCTTACCTCTTTTTTTTTTTTCCCCCCTTTTTTTTTTTTTTTGTTGCTTGTGTGTGGTCTTTTGTCTGCAAAGCAGAAAAGTTGCTGCTCACTAAACATACGAGGAAAACTTCCGTAATTCCATGCTAACTGAACAACCTTAGGTGCTATTTAGGCCTAAGGCAAACCTAACTAATGAGACTTAAATGCAGAATTTGCTCAGGCCCCCAGGTTCAGTGGTACTGTGGAAAGCTCCTGCTGTGATGATGCATTACAGTCATAGATATGATAAAATGAGGCATACATTATTCTTTTTTAATCCCCTATTTTCTGGTACAGAATATCACCCTCAGACTATGTTTTCAATGCTAACACTCAACCTGTTTCGAATAGAAATACAGTTTTCCCTTTCAGCAGGTTTCCTTCCTATTCCCATTTTGTACAATGGATAAATAACGAGGCTGCAAAGAATGCTTGTCAACTCCAATTTTGCCAAACATGTAAATGCTATAAAAAAACCCTTTAAAAAATCCCCAGACAAACCGAAATATTTCCACAATTTAAGGGTAAAGATTACAAAGCTGAACAGACAAATTGCAAACAAATAAACCCTGGTAGCCTGGAGAACCAAAATATTTGCCGTGGGGATCCTCCAAGTGAAAGAGCTCAGAATGACAAGTAAAACTGACTTTATGCAGACTTCTGTTGTCCAAAGAAAAAGGCATGCAAACACACAAGGCAGCCTTTGGATGCTTTTATTAGCTGGTGTTTGTGAAAATACAATACCCAAGTCCTTTGGAGTCCTTCAGATTTACGTATCCATGTGGAGCTTCAGGGTTTACAATGGAGAACCGGGAGTTTGCTCGCCAGCTGTGGGACAGGACCCTCAGCCACTATGCACAGACTTGACTGGGGAAATACCCCTCTGAGTTAGTTAGGATTGTTATTTTTTTCACCGAGACGGTTTTGCCAGTGAAGCGTTGAAGTAAATACATCGACGCTTGTACAAAACTGCATTCTCCAGTTACGGCGTATTTCTATACGGAAATGTAAACAAACTATACTGCTACGCTAATTCATACAACTGTTGGAGCTGATAAGGTTTTTACTCTTTTGATTATACTGATAACAGTAAAGCATGAAGCTTGCATATCGACAGTGCTTAAAATCAGACTAGCTAAAAAAATATATTCACAGAGCTGGTTTATTAAAGAGAAATCTGCTTGCTGCCCTTCTGTGGTAGTTATACGTTCATTGGCATCACAATTTCCAGCAATGAATGGTAACGATAACTGCCTTAACTGTTTGAATCTGTTTAAAAAGAAATAGCAAAGCCAAAATGGATGGACTGAGCTGTTTTAACAGGCTAAACAAGGAGAAAAGCAAGGGCATGGGGATTGATCCTTTTGTAATGCCAAACGGGAGATTTCTCGTCAAAGGTAGATTCGTGTCAGTTATTTCTCTACACAGATAGTCAAATAACCTCTCTTCATTCAATTTAAGAAACTAAAGTTTGAGACTATAAGGAGCACTCATCTTTTTGAATGAACAGACATTCCATATTTCTGATTGTAATTGTTCTTTCTGGCCTCTGTAGCGAAGGTGGTCGCATTCCTAAAAGGTGGCATTATTTGTGCCATTGGTGCTGAGGGAGCCCAGCGACAGAGACTATAAACCAATTTACAGCCCCTTTAAAAGCAGGGGACAAACCCCACGGACATGAATTTAAAAACTGCTTCAGATTAGAATTCTTTTATGATTAACTAAAGTGGACTTCAACCTCCTTTGAGACTGCAGTGTTAGTATGGTAAAATTCATTGCTTTTAACCATCTGCCTGGTTTCAGTGACAGTATTCAGTACATTGCATGTACGCGGCACTAGGCAGCAAGCGGAAGGTCGCTTGATTAATCCTTGCTCCAAAGGTGTAAGTGGATATGATTGGATGCAATACAAAACCAATACATATTGATTAGCGTGACAATGCTCCGCTGAACAGATGTTTCTTGAAAGGAGAGTGAAAACAAGTTGGTACAGGAGGCCTCCTTTGCCCTCTCCTGTGATGGGAAGATAAACCAGGACCTGACAAGAGTGCTTCATGGTTGCTGTGGCGTAGCAACACCCCCAATGCCAACCTGGCTCCAAGAGTATTGTTAGAGAAAAGCCTTTAGTGAAGCCCATACAGCCACGCATCCATCCCCTGGACCTCCCAAGATGCTCCGGAGTACTCCAGTGCCAAGGCGAGGTTACTCTCCCAGCCTGTGGTCGTGAGTCACCGCTTGGCATACTTAGCCGTCCTCCCAGAACCGGTTCCTTTGAGGCTCGTAAAATGCTCCTGCAAGACAGAGACGAACCTGTTTTACCCCAAAAGGACTGTTGGTAGCTACGGCCAGCCCCAACCTCCATGTAGTTAGGGTCACTCGTGCAGACAACCGCTGAGTGTCTGGTCTGTTGAATAAAGGCAGACTAGCACTTACTTCTCTGTACTGAAGACTTGTCTCAGGAATAGAGAGATGCCTGTTTGATGAAGGGCTGAGGCCTTGCAGAAGGCTACACATGGACGCGTGCTTGACCCTGATGGACATGTCTGTTGAAACCGATTTGATCTCACCTGCCTCAGCTCCCCTTGTGCCTGCCCTGTGATGGACCCACACGGACGTGGCGGCGGGGGGTTACAGGGGTGGCTT
>JANZLQ010000007.1:3081610-3137945 GCA_026212715.1 Elanus axillaris
ACCTGCAGTTAACCTGTGGGGATGGGAGGGGGAAGTGGTTTCAGAAATGGGAATGGGTGCGTGGTGGCCCTTGCCGTGGGGTTGGATTTGGAGGCAGGAGTTGGATGCTCCTGCCTGCGTTTTCCAAAATTGCATGGCCTTTTAAAAAGCGGAGCAGATGGTGATGGTAGTGCTTGTTATGGAAGAGGTTCGTGAAAATCTCGTCCTTCCTCTAGGTAGTTTTTCTGTCGCTTCTCCTGGCTGAAAGCGGTTATCTTTCACAGTTTGGCAAGGAAAAGAATGTTGCTGCGAGTTGCCTGGCAAAGGAACGGGGGTGGTTCTGCTTTTCCACAGAGGAGGGACACCCCTCAGCTTTATGTTTCCCTCTTGCCTTTGAGACTGACAACAGTAAGTGTCTTGGCATAGAGAGAAACTGCGGTACACTTTATTTTCTTATTGCACGCCTTTATAGTTGAATGGAACTAGACGGGAGAGCTCAGAATTCTCTTATCCTTTTCTATGCCAGATGTGTTTTTCTGTCTAGTATATATTGCACTTGAAATGTTAAACTCTCGGGAGACACGGAGGTGGGGTTGTGAGGCAAGGTCTACTAGTTACTTCAAACAATTCTCCTTGCTCGTACTTAAGAAGGAGAGAAAGGAACATCTTGTAAAAGCAGCTGAGGAATATATAAAAGTGAAATATTAATGAACTGGAAAAGCTCAGATAGCGAAGACATTGCACCTAATCATTCAGGAGCATTCTTGTCCTCTTTACAACTCCTCATTGTATGTGTCTCTGTAGTACAAATGCAGTTGGTATAAAGGACAGCAGTATTTGTATTTATCTAGCTAGAAGCAGTAATATTACATAAAATATTTTTTGCGCTGGTGATCAACTCTGCAGTGGCTCGATTTAGCCGTGATTTTTGAGGCTGCTGTAGGACAGAGAATTATGGCAGAAACAGTAAAAAATATTTCAAGAATGTTTTCTTAGAAATGGAGATGGGAAGGGCTGACTCAGACCTGGAATAACCCTGAGGAAAAGAAAGAAGCCCTCTTGGAGACATGATGATGACTCTTTTCACCCTGAAGTTGTTACTCATCTCTAGCATCCCAAATGGAAAGCAACATCCCCTAAATAGGCAGCACTGTCTCAGGAGAAGGTAATGACACATGGCTGTCCAGGATCCCCCGAAAGCGTGTCGTACAAACGAGGGGTATTTTCTGCAAATTGGGGTTCCTTTACCCCATGGAGTGCGAGTGCAACGGTCCCTGTAGTTTGAAGAACTTCCCCCGTTTGGCTTGGAGGGCTACTAAGTGCAGCAGCTTTCTGCGGCATTTTGGTGAGGGAATTCGGTTCAGTGGGAAAGCTGTCTCTCAGCCCACGGGGTGAAGTCCTGTAGCCCTGGCCATAGTCCCTGGCAGGACTTTTTGGAAGAGCTGGTGCACATTGGCTTGAGCAAGGCCTGCCCTCCGGAGAGCTTGGTGCAGGCCTGAGCAGGGGGACAGGCACGGGGAGCTGTATCAGAAGGAGGACTTGGAACAGTACATGGGGTATGTACCATGACTGGGTTACAAGAGATGGCGTTTGGTATTTAAGTCTGTTAGTCACAGAAGATGGTGAAAAAGCATCTCGTATCATCGGATCTAAGCATATGCTTGTGAGAGCGCCCAATCTCTCATGCTGCGTAAGCTGTGTGTGGTTGAATTTGTCCTTCTTGATTCAAGCCTAATGCCTCGCATAAGCCTTTGTAGTTAATAGCTGGATGTTGAACAACTTAAAATAAATTTGGCAATGTTTCTGTTCGCTAGATAGAGTGTTTCATAAATTGCGAGAGAGATGTAGAGATGTTGCTCCATCTGGACAAATTCCCACTCTTCCATGAAGGTTCATGGAAGATACTGTGGCTTTGTTGGATCAGCCCATCTGGAGTGTTTGGAAGGTCAGAACTGCATAAGGTCAGTGTATGGTTTTTATGTGGTATTGGTGAATTGCACAGATAGAAGGCACCGAGTGAAGTGTTTTGTCAAAATAAACAATGGTAGATTTTTTGAAAAACATAAAACTCTAGACATTCTGAGGACATACACTTTCACAGAGTTTAAGTTCCTGGGTTGTTTTCGCTGTACTTCTGGAGGTGTCCTAATATAAGGAGGATGTGTATTTGCCAGGTGTTACTGGCCTTTGAGGCAAGGTAAGAAGTAAAAGCTGCACAGCTGTTTTTCTGAGGTCGATTAATACAAGTAAAGCACGAGATGAAATAGCGTTTGTGTGCCAGTGAAAGCATTGATGGAAAAGAAACCTTATAGACACTTCAAGTCAAATTAATAAGCAGTGCATACTTTATTTTTAGAATAACTACCAGCTTGTTAGGGGGAAGAACCTAACTGTCGCCTCTATCTTGCAGAAGTTACTGCTTGTTATAAGATTCAGTGCCTTAGGTCTTCCCCTTGCGAGTAGTTTTGCTGCAATTGAAGGGGCTCACATGGGATGGGGAAACAAGAGGAAACATACGCATAAATAATGGCAAGTAGGGGCTGCATTTGTTTCCCGAGAAACAACTATGCAGCCTCATCAGGCTTTTCTCTCATTATTGCATTTATTTGACGGTTTGCTGCAATGGTAGTAAGCTGCGTTACCTCGATAAAGTAAACACACTTTTGTATTAGATTTCAGCTATTGGATGCGTTGGCTGTGTGAGATGGCATGTGTAACACAGAACTTGCAAGCACTTAAAATGTGTAGTGTGATTTGTACTTGTAACATTTCACGTATATTCCTGTGCTTCAGCAAGGGCCTATAACTTTGAGATTATGGAAGATGCAGCCATATATTTTACATGCAACTGTATTAAAACTCTATAGCTGTTTGCTAGTTAAACATATGGTTCTTTGTACTTACTACTTTTTGACTTGTTCTAGCTGCGCTACATGTGTATCGTTTAGATAATATAAGCTTGCATGCTCCGTGACTGAAGACTCGTATAATTTCTCTGCTGTATGGCAACTAAATGTTAATGTTTCATACAAAGTCTACTGCTTTTACGTGAAATGTGATGTCCTGTCCAGGATAGTTGTTTTATAATAGAACACAGCAATAGCTTAAGGGAAAAGAAACCACAGGCAAGCAAAAGCAGAGAAGTCCTGGATGTGCAAAAAGCAAGGAATTTTTAAAATGTGTGCTGTACCCTGTTGCATGCCTTTTGTAATTCCGCACAAAGACTAAAAAGAGAAAAAAAAATAATACCCCAAATAAGTTACTGGGGTGTATTAAAAGATCTGAATGATCATGTTTTTGTATCCAAACGTTCTAAGTTGACTACAGATGGTACTAGTTTTTTGCCCAGGTTATTGCTATGAAAGCTCCTGTGAGTATTGAGGTATGAATGTAATTATTTTCTTCATAGATGGGAAATTGAAGCAGCGATTGAAGTCACACAGTTGATTTGTGATAAAGACAGCTGAGCTGGAATTTGCATCCCAAGTCCCACAGTCTTATCTTAATGACTTAATTGTGTTAGTATAGGTGGGTTTTTTTTATAGTTCGGTATAGATGTGGAAACTTCCTCCAGATCCAGTTGCTGGATTTGAGTGTAAAGTTATGCAGCATTTTCTCTATAAAGACTAATTACTAGCGGATTTTTTTTTTTTCAGTCTAGGAGAAAAAGCTTTTCCTGGATTTTGTTTTGTTGTTAAGTTTGAGAGAAAGCAGTTCAGTGTTCCTAGAATGTAATGACACTTTTACATTATTTAAGGAAATACCACTTAATTTTTTATAATGCTCTAGCATAGCAGGAATTTGAGATCCAGCCCAGTCAATAATGCTTATGAGAGTCACAGCTGTCTTCCAGTGTGAAGAACCGGTTGTGACAGACTGGTAGGAAGCTTTAAAAAATACTCTTTGCCTATACATTTTGGTAGTGGAAATCATTGCGTCTGAAAGTACATTGATTGGTTCTAGTGCATTTCCAGCTCTGGCTTTCTTCTCTGTTTTTGCTGCTTTCACTCTTGCTTTCAGGCCGCTTTCCTGCTTCTTCTTTGATGTGCCATCTTGATCTCTTCAAATGTTTTAATGTGAAAATAGTAGCTCTCAAGAAGTGATTCACTGGTTTTGTATAGTACAGTGAGATTTAGATTTGGGTGAGAGTACAGAAGTATTCAACAGGTTCCTCGTCTCTGTGTTGCTTGTGACTTAGTCTAAACCTTGTCATTTGAAGCAGAACCTGCGAAGCGATGACAGCTGTGCAAATGTCACCTTCCAGCGATGTTAACCTGTCATCGTTAGCCATGCTAGCGAAACCTCAGACCCTGAGAAAGATGGAGTCACCTGGTGAAGTCAGAACGTGGTAGGAGGTGTGTGCTGTGCTAAGGTGGTAATGGCAGCCTCTGCCAGTAGCCAACTAAACCCGCATTCTGTGCTTTGTATCTTGTTCTGCGTACCAGGTAGTAGTTCCAAATTCTACCGTGTATTCTAGCTGTATTTAGTGCAATGCCAGCCTGGGGGGTATATTTCTGAACTATCCTCGCTCATTTATTTATTCATTCATGTAAAGTGGTTTGTAGTCATTTTTTACTATATGACTGGTGAGGAGAGAGGAGAAGAATGAAGTTTTGCTATAAATTCTCAGAGAGGTTTTGGCCATTTAAGCCAGTGGCAGAACTGCTACTGATTTGAATAGGAGCCTTGGTGACTGTTTTAACAGGTTTTACAACTTTAAAATATGCAAGCTGGATTCTTGATGACCAACTGAACATGTTGTGGCACAAGTACAATGGAAATAGAGTAACAGTCCTGCCAAAAATAAGATTGCCTTTCATTTTCTTCATTAATTGTCGCCATACTTATTACATCAGTTGTGCAAGAAAAATAATATTTATTCTGCTGTTAACACAGAAGCTTTAAATAAGAACTTAATCCATATATATCGAAAGGATGAAAGTGCCAACAAGCTGATTTTGTTTGCAGTATTCAGAAATATTAATAAACTGCCTTCGTAAACAGATTCTTCCAATGATGTGGTAATGTTTTTTTTTTTTGTCTCGATACTGCTGAAGGGAGGTGATTGGCAGAATATAGCGATAGGAAAGATGATGTGGCTTTCTCCATGTTTATTTGAAGGGATGCTGCAAGTCGATGTACATTCTTTCAGATTCACAGGCCTCTCAAACACCTTGAGAGCAGATCATGCCTTCAGCGTGTGAGTGCAAGCTATCAATTGTGCTTAAAATGACAAAGCAGCTGTAGATAATATTGGGACACAGAGCATCTGTAGGAAATGGCACTTACAAATTGATGTCATGTAACATAAACGTTGGTTTCGATATGCATGTAGAAGTGCAGACATTGTGTATAATCGCTTGTTGCACGACTGCTTGGCTATTTGGAAAAAGACCGTGTTGTATGTGAAGGCACACCTGCATGTCGTCCAGAGACAGTCTCTGAAGGCATTTTAATTGCTCCACCTACGTTCCTTCTGTTAGAGGTTAATGAGCTGCCAAGGATCCTGAGGTGGGAGGGCTATGTAGGTATCTTCTATTCTATTTGGTTTTGCTGTTTCCCAATGTAAAAGCAGATGTGGTATAAGGAATGTGGTGTGCAAAGGTGACAGCAGGCTCTGCCCTCGTTGTGAGTAGCAAAATAGTGTGGTTTTGTTTTGTGTGAATTCTCTAGCATTTTATAGCTGTAGTTAGTGCAGTGATTGTACTGTGGGGAGCAAGACTCAAGCATCCTAATTTGTTAGTATTTTGAACCCTTTCTTTTTAATGTAGCACCTATAAGCTCTGTGAGAAAAGTTGGCCCCATAAGCCAGTGGCAAAACTGCTACTGATTTTAGTGAGGCCTTGATTATACCCTTAAATAATACTTTAGTGCCTGCTAGTTTGCTTTGTACAGCATTAGTTTTTGTCAAGGACTGATTTTCAAAAGTTACTGAGCATGTACTGTTTTGATGGGTTTTGTTACACCATTAAATTCTTAGTACCTCTAAAAATTAGGTTATCAAAACTTTTCTTACGATGAGTTGACAGTCCAGAAGGATAAGAATAGGAGTTTCAGAACGGTCAAGGCACTGCAAATACAATTGACATGAAAAAGTTCAGTGTGTCTGAAAATAAACTGTTCTGTACCTATAGGCACCTATTCTATGCTAATGGCAGTTATGCAAGGGCACAATATCAGGTGGGACACAAGGCATTTAGGGCTTTTATGAAGTCCAACTGGAGCAGGGGTTAAAAAGACCAGGGATGTTAAAATGGTTGCCTGGATTTTAAATTTTCAGAAGTTGATGAATAATGGGAAAGTAGAAGAACATAAGATTTGGGAAAACCGTGTTTCAAAATAAAATCGAGAAGAGAGTTGTGGAAAACTTGCGTATGGAGTAGATGAGGAGGAAGTAAAAGGAATCTAAAGAAATCAGCTTGTCAGCTGTTACGAGTTCACACCACAAATGGCTTCTTTTTATCTGTAATCTTTATTTTATACCTAGCAAACTCTGGAGCATCCACTGAGACAGGGAAGAAAAAGACATAGAGGAGAGATGGTGGGGAATGAAAGAAAAATCAGCTGTTATGTTCTCCCAGCTCTGTGCCTTTGTTCTATTCTACCACAAAAAGGCTGTTAGAAGACATTCAGGGATTAGTCACATTAGCCACAAGGTAATCCCTATCGTCTCTAAGCCATCATCTTATTAGCATCCTGATCTTGGTCAAATATGTTTTTGGTGGCTGTCTGTGGCAGGGTCTCAGCAAATTTCATACCAGCCTTTAGTACTTGCTCATGGCCCTTAATAAGGGAGTAATGCACAACTGTCTGTTAACGATAGGTTTTGTTACAGATTAAATTTATAACAGGCAGAAATCGAAACCAGAAGGTACAAGGCTGTTTTAGACTGTCGGATCCGCAGCTCTGCTACACTTGTATTTTTAACGTACGTTAAAGTTAGTTTGAACTTTTTTCATTTAGTGTTTGAAGTGAGCTAAGAGCATGCGAACAGCAACCTTACGTGGCATAGCTAAAGGCCTAATAACTTGATTATGCACCTGAATCTTCTTTGACAAGAGACGCATATCACTTATACCTATAGTAGTTTCAAATTAAGAGTGTTAGCAGATGAAGAAGACTAGGGCATTAATAGGACTTGAATGAAGTGTTTTGCTAATCCATCCTGTGAGTTGCCTACAGGGATACATAATATTCCCTAGATACCGTAGGGATCAATTTTCTGTGGTAAATACTGCATACCTACATATATATATATATATATACACCAATATTCTTTGTGAAAGTCAGAAGGTAAGCTGTTGTGCTTTCAGTTGAAAGCTACTTCCTGTTCTAGATGTGGAATAGTGAATGGTTCAGAAAAAAGGATTTTTTTTCATTTACTTGCTCTAGTACAGTAAAATCCAAACATGAGCTCAACAGCTTTTAAAATCTGCTCGCAGATAACTAGGGGCGAGAAGATAACAAAACAAGAAAATACTACTCATCCTCGTTATAAGAAGTTTAATATATTGTGGGCAAGATGTTTCTGAAACCTGTGTATTAGCAATATACGTTATTTGTAGTAGTTTAAGAGGGCCTTAGGGTGATACTATTCATTGAAGAAGGTAAGCAAGAAGTTACGGTTGGAAAAGGGTGTGAGAGTTTTAGTTTCTGTCTGTTTTCACATGATTCCATTTGAATTTGATTGAGATCCTACAGTCTAGTTATTGTGATTCTACGTGCTTTGAAAATAGTCAAGGGAAGAAAAAGATGTATGAAGGAAAAAATTCTCTACTCATATCAATGATTCTTTTCTCCTTATAGTTTGTAATTGCCCAGGACAATGCATGTGACTTCCAAAATGCTGAGGTTGAACACCAGTGAAATTCGAAAACACTTACACAGCACTATATCTTTAGACAGCATTTTCTAAATATAGACTAAGTCCTTGTCATAAGGAGTTTGTACAGTTAAAATAAAACAAGGCTTGACATGACACAGAACAGCTTGGGAGAGGCATGAAATCTATTAGTGAGGAACTGTGAGCATCTGAGTAACTGTTTCAAGTCAGGGATTTGAAGAAGGCTTGAAAGGACAGTGAAGATGGCCCACCCTCTCACCCCCCAATTAAAAAAAAAAAAATAAAATTCAAGGATTTACATTCCTTTTGTTGCTCAGGTTTTGTTACTGGTTTTTAGAAACCACTATTTCTTTCTAATTTAGAAATAAAAGCAGTAACTATATAAAATCTATGGAGATCTTTTAGTAATAAATAATGAAGGAATTTAAAGCTGTTTACAAATGTAAGCTTATGGGTCTAGGTCCTCAGCTAGGGTAATAGTACTGCTTTCTTCAGTGGAGCCAAACACACCTATTGCTTGTCGCTCCTGTTTGGTTTTGTGTTTGTTAGGCTGAGCAGTGACTGCCAAAGGCTGAGTGAAAGAAGGCTGGAGTAGGCAGGCAGTGCAACAGCTTTTGAACTACGGTGCCTTTAGCAGCTCTCTCTCAGTATATTGTTGGTTCTTTCCTCTTGAAACTGCTTTTCTGTCCTGGAAGTTGAAAATGAAGCTTGCAAACCTTTGGTAAATTGTGTTGCTCAGAGCATAGATGAAAACACAATATAGCAGAAATAGCTTATCCTGATTTCCTAAGGAAACAATACTTGCTATGCTACTGTCCTGCTATATTGTTTGTATAGTAATCTGCACCAGATATCTTTGAACTTGTTGGTTACTTTCAGCAATATTTCACAAAAGAATGGAAGTCTTAAAACTTAATTAAAGTTTTAATAAGTTTTGAGAAATCAGAGGAGAGAGAGAGAGACTCATGTTCTCTGGCTGAGAGAAAAGCTGCCTGGTGAGCCCATTCCATGATCAGTATCAAAGAGCCCAGGAGAGGAGTCTTGTATGTGTCCTGGCTGCTGGGAGCTTCTTAGACATTAAAATGAACTAACCACAACATGCAAATCTGTAGGTAACTAGGCCTTGTTAGATCTGGCACTCATAATGATATGTGAGAAAAAAAGAATGAATTTTTTTTTAAGTTGTGGTTTTTTTTTTTTTTGTGGGTGGGTTTGTTGGTGGTTTGTTTTTTGTTTGTTTGGAAAGGTCTTCCTCCTTCCCTCTGGGTTATTTTTGTATCACCTTTTCCAAAAGCATAGGGTGGAGCACTCATTCAGGGCGTTGGACTGACACCTGCCTGATGAGAGTTGATTTAAGCCTGTACGCAGTATCCATTTACACCAGCTGAAGATTTGGCTTTCTTTTTGTTTTTAATACTTACCTACCTGAAGTCCTCAAGGAAGCATGTTGCAGGTATGGAGCTTTTGTTAAACTCGGCTTTTGACTGAAAAGCTAGCAGGTATTGTGTTTAAGTTAGTATGTTTTCACTGACATCCATCAAACCTATCAGCGGAAGCAAAGCCAGACTTGAATTCTCTGTCTGTGTGGTGTCAGAAAAGGATAGGGAAAGCCCAAACAAACCCAGTTGTCGAGAAGGTGCAGATTAATTGGTTTTCCTTTGAACTAATGCACCTAAGCGCTTGGAAGAAGAGAAGCCGTGCCAACATAGTGAACGGTGTATTGGGTTGGCCATAGTGTAAGTAACCAAAGAAAAGATCTGGGTTACAGATAGCCAGCTGAAGATGGGAAACCAGTAAACTATGCTCTGTTGCCATTCAACGGCTCTCTGGTACCTCTGGATTAAGGAGGCTTGCTAAAAGTAGAGAAATAGGAAAGAAATTCAGATAGAGGCATCTGTTTTTCTGTGCAGTAGCAAAACACTTACCAATTAGTAGTGAATACAAAATCTGAATATTTGTATTCAAATAGTGTGCAGTCCTACCAAAGTGTTTTAGGTAGGTTGTTGCTCTAGTAGAAAATGAGCTTAGAAATAAAGCAAGGGAGTCTTTGTGTTGAGAGAAGCTTAACAGACATATGGAACAGTAAGTTTCAGTACTGCAGTCTTTATGCTAAGATTTAGAAAGTGTATTATGTTTCTGAACTGTAGCTGATCACAGTTTATGGTGGAGAGCATACAGAATAAATATCGAAGAGGGACAGCAAAAAATGTCAGAAAAAAAAAGACAGAAAAAAAAGAATGATATAGTGTGAGTGTTTGGTGTGGTAACAACGGCAAAAACCTCCTCGTGGTTCTTTATTTTGGAAAACAGTTTGGGCAGGGCACTATAGTGATTATTCCAGAGCATGTTTATATCTAAAATGAGCTTGGTTTGCTCTGTCAGACAGGTGTGCATTGCTGTGTTCTTGTAAAACCTTTTGCTGAGCTTGTGTGCAGAAAATGCACCTGTTTATTGGAATGAAAATTTCAGCTGAGATAAACTGGTATGCAGGGTATGACAAAGTGACTTAAGGGTGAAGCATCCTTTTTAAGCTTTGGCACTGTAATAGTTTTGCCTTTGTTAATGTTAATTGTGCTTCAGTCAGTGGTGGTTGCACTTCGGTTGTGCTCTGGTTACTGTGTATGTGTACTAGAAAGACCTTTTGTAATTTATCAGTTATGAATGGTTGTTATTCAGGAAAATTGTTTCATGGGCTACTTTATTATCTTGAATACCGCAGACCTATAATACTTAGGGGTTTACCAGAGGGATTTAATGAATCTGCGACGATAGAAACAATTACAGGGGTGGTAGAAAGAATCCTCAAATGTATTATTTTTATTTCCCTGGAGTTAATCGTCACATATCAAAGTAAATTAACCAGAATATGCTGCTTGGATATCTTCTGAATTCCCAGGTCAAAAGCTATTATGAACAAAATGTGATTCTCTTTATTCCCTGTCCTGCAATTCTTATTCTAAGTATGCTCCTAGTGAAGTCAATATAACTGAATAAAGTAATATTTTACATACCTTCATAGTACTAAGGGAAAGATGCCAGTCACTGTGATATGTATAGGTGAAACTATTTCAGGAGGTATTTTGCCATGAGTGTTGAGTGTTGGTTATTTTTCTTTTCTCTCTGTTAACTAGATTTTTGCCATTAGTTAATCAGTGCATGAAAAATGAACAGGTGTTTTTCCTGTAATGAATGCTAGGTCATAGCCTGCCATATCATTCTAGGAAGATTTCTATAAAGGGTGCAATGTTTTGTCAAGAATCTAGTTTTCAAAATCAATTTAAGACCCATGGAGACGCGTGCTGTGTTAGAATGGAGTGTTTGCATGCCTCACTTTGTCCATTTAATGCCCTGAGGGTTTTCCTACTGAGTGGCATTTACTGGAGGGGTCAGTTTTGATGGAAATTGAAGTAGTATCCTGGCTGAAGATGAAACAGAGTCTATTTCATATTTGTTTATTTGCCTAGGAGTAGATACATACAGAGATGAATTTCAGTGTAATCCTCAAACTGTTTCCTATGTTGTGCTAATCCCTACAGCTACATCTGATTACAAAAAAACCCCACCGGTAGGCTTTAAAAGTTTATGCCATCTGTCCTGGTGCTTACCCTTCGTTCACCGTAAGGATGTATTGCAAGCAGCTTGACAGGCTCCCTGTGTATTTCAGCCTTTTATGCTGTTTTTACTTTCTGTCTCTCTTTTGGGCTGTCTGTTCAAATGGAGCAGCATGTGGGTCTTCTGTTTCACCAGAACAATGCAGATCCTCTGATCCTTTGCTTCAGTTGCTCAGCCTAGCAGCTTTGGATTTGGGACCTTCTTTTTATGCCGTACCTGAAACAACAGCTTCTGCGGCGAAGTTTTCACAAGGCACAGGTCTCCTAGGTCTGTTTGAGCAAGAGGAACTGGGTGCTTTCCAGCTCCTTCATCCTTGGGATCTTAGTGCTCGCGGGCTGGTTTTACCCTGCTTGCCTTGTTAGCTGACTGTGTCTCCAAACCCCTGCCATGTAAGCGACTGTACCCTTTAGCTCGTAGCTTTCTGGATTGTGCTCATCCTCCGTCCTCATCTGACGCTTCACTGTTTCTGTCTGTTGGGGAGATCTTGCTAGATTTGAAACCACAGGAGGAGGGGGTATGGCACATACTTCTAGCAAGACAATAGCTTTCTGGCAGCTCCTGGCCTACTTTATGGTGTGTATGAGTTAGTGTGATTGAAAGGAATATCATTACTTGTGATTGCTGTGGAGGAACAGGCTGTCATCTTTTGAAGAGCTGAGTAAGGCGCACAATTCACAACAATGTTTTCCATGCTGAAGTACCTCGTTCATCTAAATCACGTTTTGTCAATGTCCTGAATGTAATGAACAATATGTCATTAAAGGTAGTCATGACCTCCATGGGCTTTTGAGAAAATACTATCATCACTGAAAAGCTGGGTTAATCTCTCCCTAAATCCATAAGTAATTCAGGCTGTTACTGTGGTTTCAGCAGTCTTCCCTAGAAAGCACAGACCAGGCAAGTGATGGAGAGCAAGAAAATAATCTACAGATACAAAATTTGAGAACTAATCCCCGTATTCTTAAATAGTCAATGAATAATTTATTTAAAAAATTTCAATATTTTAAATATTTAAAGTGTACTTAAAACACCATTTCGGCAGCTTTTCCTTCTTTGGTTTTTTATTTCTAATTTTTTTGGTTCATGAGAGAGGTCTCAGCTATGCTGTTGTTTCCCCTCCCTTAGGCTGTATTGAAATGAAGTATTAGTTCAGGACATGAAATTGGTGATGTCACTGCTTGGGTACAGTAAGGCATAGATACCTAGAAGATTTTAATGGTGGAAATCACTTAAAGTTGTGGATTTGAGAGAGAAGGCTGTACTTAATTGGATTTATTCACACAACTTGATGGAAGGAATTAGTGCTGTCACAAAGTGTAATTACAAGTTGTAAAGATTTTTGGTTTAAAGGATTTTTGCCTCCTCAATGTATACATTCTCTAGATCAGTTGTGATGTGAAAAATACAGTCAAAGATACTGTTGGTAAGTTGGTTTTTTGTGCTTAAAATGCATTATCTGTGTTTATGGATTGTCACTGGCAGTGACAAATGAAATGAAGTATAGCTGGTTTAAAAAAAAAAATGTTTTCTAACGTGTTCTTTCTTTGTGTAATGGATATGTAAACTTGAAGCTTCATGCCAAAGTGTGTGGTGTAGTTTAAAAGTCTGTATGTTTTCAAGAGAATGCAGGACAAGCTTATGGAAGTGAAATCCAATGAGTGTTACCAAGTATGCAGAAATTCTGATGTGAAAATGGTAGGGTGTGGGGAGAATATTTTTTGGGGGCAGGATCTTATGTTCTTCCTGGACATAAGATTTTGCCCATGCCTGGAAGCAGGTGTGCAGGCTGGCTGCATTTTAGGAAAGGCCATGCGAGATCAAAGTTCTGCATTCACAAAGCATCCTCAAATTAAAAGTGTTTACAGTTGTGGAAATTAAGAACCAAAAGTCTTCATGAGAGTTAGTTATGCCCGCAGTGCCCAAGATAATGCAAATTGCATGAGCTGACAATCTTATTCTGTGAGCTAAGGGAATGCTACTGATCTTCCTTTTGTTTTTTAAACTTTGATAATCCACTATCCCACGTGGCCAAACAAGGGAAATCTTGTTTTTCATGTGTTAAATGATGGCAGCAATTTCTTGGCAGCTGAATTAATTTCAGATTCTGTAACATGACTTCAGATTAACATTAGATTTCTCATAGCTAATGGTATTTTAGCCTCTCAACTCTATTCATAAGAAGAAAAAATCCTCTGTCTGAGGTATTTGTGTTTTAAATGTCATCTTCCCTACGTTCTTACATAGCATGTGTGTGTCACAGTTTGACCCCTTAACGGGTAACGGTGTGAAAAGCACTGTGGCCATGACTAGCATCACTTCTTTTCAAAAATCAGTTCTTAACATTTCAGATTCTAGATGAACGAACAGGTTGTTAGCGTATACATAATAAGAGGAATTCAATTTCAAAGAATGATGTGTGCTGCCATAATAAGATGAACTCACTTGTACAGGATTCATTTTAATAAGCTAAATGAAATATTGCATGAATAGGAAGCAAAGATTTAGGTCACCCTTAAACTACATTAGAAAAACAGTGACTTACTGAAGTAGTAGGTAACCAATCCCTGTTTCATACAGGCGATAAGTCTACAGTATATCTCTGCACAGGGGAGTACCGCGCAGAAATAAAGGAGGTGTTTTTCCTGCTGTGTATTTTGTTAGTGAGACTGCTTGCTGGAATGAGTCAGTTTGGTGTCTTACATTGAAAAATATGTCAGCTTGTGGAGGGTTTAAAGAAAATGAGGGAAGCTTATTCAAGAATGAGAAAATGTTTTACCCTGAGGGGTTAAAAATGGTCTGCTTGCTTAAGTTAACAGGAAAAAAAAAAAGGGGAACTTGATAAATAGAAATACGAAATGCAAGTGTAGGTAAGAGGAAGCTTCTTGAAATAGGATGGTGCTTAGTTATAGTTTTGTAGTTGGAAGTACAAGAAGAGCTTCTCTAAAATGTGGAATCTGAATATGAAGAAACTAATTTGTGTAGACTGTTACAGAGGAGGTCTGAAGTGATGCTCATCTTACTCAGTCCCTAAAATCTGAGAATAATAGAGTTATTCCACGTTGGATGCAAATACGGTAAATTTTATTTTAAGACTCTGTGATGGATGGATTAAAAAAGTGATTAATTTCAAAGAGTCCACAGTGCAGGTATCTTCTGTTTAACACTAAAATATTTTTTAAATGGAAGTGTTTTTCACTGCTCATGCCTATTACTCTGTCCATTAATTGATTTTATTTTATTTTTTTACAGCTTAGAGTAGGAAAATGATCTTGCCTCTTCCATCTTCATGTTCTTGCACATTAGGGCAGACTTAAGAAAGTTGATGGAGAGAGGTTAATTAAATTAATTGGTTTCCATGGGACTTAAAAAAAATTAAATATGGATACAGCTCATTTTCTCGTAGAACACTGTTTTCTGTAAGCCTATGTATTGAATTAAATTTGGCTTAAAATCTGTTTGGAGGAACTTATTTTGATATGGCCTAAGGGGTCGGATGGTAGGAAGTTTTGGGGCTAAAAAGAGGGATCCAGGACCTGAAAAGTGCTTTCCTCCGTCCTTGGCAGCAAACGTGATCCCCTCAGGGCCACTGCAGAAGCTGCATCTAGGTTGTATCCCGGACTGTGTTGAAGAGGAGGAGGTATTTCAGCTGCTAGGTCTGCAGTCGCTGCTTGAGCAGCTGTTCTGCATCTCCTGCAGGTGATGGAAGTGTCCCATGTGCCTGGAATAGCCCACGGGCTGTCCTCTGGATGGTCTACACAGCTAGCCACTGTTCCTAGCTCTCATGGTAGGCTTCTCCTGCTAGTGTAAGTGGGTTTTCTACAAGCTTGCAATTCTGTCGTGTAAGAGGACGCTTAAAGTCTTGCTTTCCTGAGAATACGGAATGAAAAAAAGATCAAGCGTTTTTCTAACTCAGAAATTGAGTGATTATGGATTTTGCTAAGCAGAAACTTATGTTTCTCCCCCCCACCCTGCAGCTATGACTGCAGCTGCTTTCGTTGTTATCTGTTGGCCTTTTGCCTCTTACATCTGTGGACACAAGCAGTTACAGTCACTCCCTATCCGACATTAGCAGTCTGTGCCAGGAGGAGCCCTCAGAGACCATGGCTTAACTCTGCTTTGGCTTTGCTGTACAAGCCTGTTGTTAGACAAAGCTTCACATTGAATTCACATTGTCATTATGAAAACGTGCATCTAATTAGTTCTTTCAGCTAACTGAAATGAAAGATGGGTGGCATCTGCTTAATAAAGTCCATCATCATCTGGAGATTAGAGAGGGAAATATAGTTTCCTGTATCTTAATATATTGGCTTAGTATTTCTGTAGTGGTTTGATGTTGACCTGGAGTTTTATAAGACGCTTTATGCAGTCAGTACATGGCTTGAAACTGCTATGAACACATTTCCATATTGACATTTTCTTGGGCTCCAGTGGATACCTAAATACCTTACCCATAAATGTGAACCCACAGAAAGTGAAAGTGAGCTTTAATAGTCTTTTGTCTGAGCTGTCCAGTACAAAGAACCTAATTTAACCAGGTTTTTCTCATTTATTTCCACCATGAGTCTCTGTATTTTTAGGACTTCAGTGTATGATATTTTTTTCCTTCTTTCTTGGAAACAGTACTTCTCCGAAGATATCTTTATGCCAAGAGTTATATTCAAACACATCGGTATTTCAAGAGGAGAGCAAACTGAAAAAGTTTGTACATAGTTGAGATGTACCATATGTTGTCCACCACGTTGCTGCAGCTGGATTCTTCAGAAGATTGTTGCGGTAGCATTTCATTGGGTGAAGTATATGGACAACATATGGCATGTGTCTTGGCCGACTATGAACTTCTGACTTTCTTGTGTATAGCACAGGCATAGTGCTTTTTCAATACAGGTTTTGTGTGTGTATATTTGAGAGAGTTGATTTTATACTACAATATCATAGAGGTATAATTAGGCAAGCTATAATTAAACTACTACTGAGTTATATAGTTTAGGATGATACTTTATTTCCTTTTGGATTGAGGCCATTTCTTTCATGTGGGTTCCATGTCTGTGATTTCTTGTTCTTCAAAATATGATTAAAGACTCAGCAGACATACACAGCTAATGACACAGTGGGAAGTTCAATATTTTAATGACTTTGAGGCATAAAGCCCCCTCCATGTTTATTTTTTTTATTAAAATATTATTTAATACTTAATCTATGCTAATGAAATGTGACAAAAATGAAACCACAAAATACAGCATCTGTGGTGAAGCTGAACCTTAGATATCTAGGATGTTGCAAGTAAAGGGTATGTTCAAAGGCTGTTCTTCGTGCGTCAGCTAAAACTACTGGGATGCCACGTCACAGCAACAGACTGTAGTGGGAGCACCGTTCGGTGACCAAGAGACTGGTTGTAAGCATTTTGGTGACCGAAGGATTTGGATAGGGGTGCCCTGTTCTAAGGACTGCCCTTATTTCTGCCCAGTCAGCTGTGGTAGACAAATTCCTGGACTGGTTTGGATCAACTACCTCAATACCACATTCCAGTTTTGGTTATAGCAAAAGATAAGGGCGTTGGTGTTATCTGTATCAGAAATGGAAACGTGCCCTCATGGAAAAACGTGGATGGTGAGTCATATAGGTAGAGAGGGACAGCAGTAAGGGCCTGTGAGGAGGGAATGGAGAAATCTTGTGTCAAGGAAAGGGTGTCATTGTGTGTGTACGTGTGCAGGTTGTGTGTCAGGAGCTCGACAGTGTGTTAGAGGATGACAATGGGACTGCTGACCTTCAGTGATGCTCTTTTTGCCATATGACAGCTGGACAGCTGTAGCTCTTTGGAATGAACCTGTTCAGCTGGGGACAAGGAGACGCTTTCAGAGAAAAGGCAGCAGCACCAGTGTCAATGGGCAGTCTGACAGTGAATGGTTGCTTTGCTGCTCTTTTTTTCTGAAAAAAATTCTGAACAAACATAACATACTCTGTGTTTGTGCATGTGTGCTGTGTGAAACATACATATCTACATGAGCTTCCATCCTTTTGCATACATGATTTCTATGATAAAGGTGTTTGCTACTGCCTGGTGAAAATTGTTGTGCGATCCATTTGAGTAAATGTTTTTGTCAGGAGATTTCTGCAGTAGTGATGATCTTAAAAATTGGTTTAAATTGGTTTGATTTTTTTTTAAAAAAATTATCTTTCCCTGTGAACTGTGGTATAAGTAAAAGCAAGGTGGATTAAAACTTAAGAATAAATATCTGTTCTGCTATAAGACTATGTAATGCTAATGTAAAGACTGCATATATTTTTCAACTACTTTAAAACCTTTTCTATTTCCTTACCATAGCAATAACATTTAGTGCTTACACAGTGCTTGACCTTTCCGAAAGCACTTTACAAATATTAATTAATTGTTTTTTAAGGTTGAAAAAGCCGCACGGTGCAGAATGTGGTGGGAGCAGTGGGGATAGCCAGGCCAGGAGGGCAGAGTGCTTCTTTGCTACGACTCCTTGCTGTTGTAAAGACTATTGTCAGAGGTGCCAGCCACCTTTCATCATCCTTTCCTCTTAATAGCTCTTATCTTGAGGAGTCCACCCTGTGTATTTCCTAAGGAATCTCTCCTCTGACAATACACCATGAAGTTTCGCCCCTTATATAGTTTTAGGTCCACAGAGGTTTTCACTGGAAAACAGCTAATATACCTTTATTCTTTTCATATATATAGCTTTATTCTCTTCGTATGCCTCAAACTAGGTGTGATTAGCATTTGTGTGGTACCTTCCAAATAGTGATCTCGATGAGTCTAACAAAGTTGGCATTTCCTCATTTTGCAATGGATAAAAAATTAAAGCTCAGAGAAGACAGAATTGGAAATAACATATTGGTGTCCAGGCAAATAGCTTCTCCTTAAGTGAATGAATAAGATTGTCTTCCTGTGGAAAGCAGAAGTGCTTTGAATTTTGAAAAAGAACAAGATTACAGGAGTTAAGAGGTGCAATATATTTCACATCCCATGCTTCAAGTCAGAGGAAAGGAAAAGCCAATATCCATGCATGTCAAATTGAGTTCACAGTAAGATAGTGCATACACCTGGGAATTTGTGTAGAAAAATGATCGCTACTGTTGTTATTTAATTTCATTAGAAGATTGATTAGCAAGCAAGGCTAAGTAAGCTGAGTACCAACAGCAAAAAATACTCAGACCACACCCATTACCATTGCTCTGTGCACTGTAGTGGACCTGTGTTGGTTTTTGCCAGGAGAGGGACTGGCACAAATCTCTGTTTAAATCCCAGTTCTGTTACCAAGCACATTAAACTGTGTTCCTCCTGAGTGCTTCAGAAGCACTGAAACACTTCTTTCCAGTGCTCTCGTTCACTGGTGCGTCAAAACCAGGACCGCTGCTGTTACAGGTCTTCCCCTCCAGCTGCCAGTTACAGGCATAACTTTAGTGTTGTGCTCGTCTGCCTTCGGTGAGGTACGATTATAAGGTGTGCCCTGGGCTCCCACAGCCCTCTGAGCTTCTGCAATAGTTGCTTGGACTGCAGCTAGCCAAGTTCAAGGGCACTTTTCTTTGTGCTTCTTGCACCGTCCTGTCCAAGGAGAACAGGATGTCATTTCCAGTGATCCGACAGGGGCTTGGAGTTGAAAAATCGAATAAGAAAGGGAAGAAGATATCAAGAAAGGAGGAAAATAGTAGATGGAATCAGGAAAGAAGATTAATGTTCAAACGTGTCAGACTTTTTTTAACTTGGTGCTAGGTTTTTGTAGAGCAATGTCTGCTACAGTTTCGGGAGATGGCATTGGCATTTAAACATTTCTAAAAAATTTGCTTTGCTTTTTATGCAAAGTAAATTTTTTTGACCTTCCAGAAGCAGAAACTTGATTAGCTGATGATTATGATAAATTATTACTTCCTGAGAAGTCAAATGGACTTAGCTGAGATGATAACTTTTTTTAATCATCTTTGTTAGCTAAGAATAATCAGTCCAATATGTTATTCCTCTCTTTGCTGTCTTTCACTGTGCATCTTAACTTAAGGTTTGTACTTTCTAGTAGGCATTTTGCAAAGCAGGAACACAGGTATGGCTGAAACAGATCAGTCTGTGGTCTATTTAATCCACTGTCCTGTCTTGCACAGTGAAGAGTGGCAAGGGCTCCAGAAGCAGTTGCAGATGTGACTCCTACGTAGGCATTGCTTTTATTCCTTGCACTTGTGAGATTTGCTAAAGTCCTGAAAGTTGAGCTTTAACATTATATTTGGATAGGATGTTGACATTAAATACTGTAGTTGTCAGCATTTTCGTCTTCGTAAAATTGAACACAGTTTTTGATTCATTCCACGTTCCAGCCTTTGTAACTGGTAATGAGCCAGGTACCTGCAATCCTTTGTACCCCTCAAGAAATGAGAGCTGGGAACATAAATCACTGTGTTGTGAAGCATCTATAAATGTGCTAAAATCACACGGAATTACTGATTTTGATTGCTATGTGCAGCATGTTGATTAGCCTTAAATGGCAGAGGTTTTTTTTTTATTTTTTTTTAAATACAGACACCTAGACCCTAACAGCATAATCAGCATAGAGTATCTTCAGTGTGGTCTGTTTGTGCTCTTACTTCAAGAGGCATCTAAGAATGGATGTATATGCATTGTTAGAGGCACCATGTAGTAAAAATCAGAACCACCTGGAAAGCTAACGTGTATGCACAGGTTGGTTGTAAGTAAAAGCTCACTTTGTCTTTTAGATTTTAATTTTAATACACATCTTTGCTTAATTATGCTCTCAGCTTCTTTTAAAGTCCTCTCCATTTTTGTGTGTGCAGCTTTCTCTCTGATAGTATATATTACAGTTTAGGAATTTTTGGGGGAAATAGGACTGAAACAGCTAACACAATTTTTTAAAGGCTGGTTGAAATAGGTGTAATTAAACACCCAGTTTGTCACCTCAGTAGGCAGCAATTCCACTCCTGTTCTAGTGTCTCATTGCACTGTGTCTGGTGACACTTGGTTAACATGTTATCTGAACTGATCAGTGATGAGGTGAAGTTGATATTTAGATTACTAAATTAATGCATTGTTAATATGAATACTAGCAATTCAGTATCACACATTGGCCTATACTTTTAGTTTTTTCTTGGTACAGAGAAACAACTCTGCTTTGTTTTCTATCTATTCATACTGAGAAACTTAGCTTGGAAACATAGGATTTTCCTCTTTCTTTTCTTGGCAGCTTAGGTCTTGCAGGAACAGTAAATCCTGCAATCGCAGCAAGAAGTCTGAAGTTTTTTGAAAATCAGAGTTCCTGATAGCTGCTTGTTAAGAAAGCTGAATTTCCATATTAGCTAACAGGAATTTAAGAAAAAAGTGAGGTGGTGCTGAGATCTCTTTAATTACAAGCTCAAGGATTTTAATAATCTGAATATCCGGTCTGATTTGTTTGTACAGTTTTTTAGAAAATTATCAAAGTAGTGTTATGAACATTAGCCCTAGCAGCTTTTCAGAGGTTAAGGCATCTGTGCAGTTTAAAAAATATAATCCAGAATGGTAGAGTTTTAGAGATCTCAAAAAACATACTTGGGCTATTGCATATACAAATAAAATCATGCTTTCCAGTATCTAAGTAGACATGGTGTTCATCCCTGGTCAATCAGTGGTCCCTTGGAACACATCAGGTAGTGGGAAGACTGAAAACGGGTAGAATTTTGATCTCAAATTTAGGCTAGTATGAGCCTACAGTAACTCTGCCGAGGACAGTAGGGTTATTCTATGTTTATATCCAAATAGATGATTATCCAATTAGTTGAATAAAAGAAAAGGACTAGAAACTGTTGAACTGAAAGATTTGGCTTTAATAGGGATGTTGAAATCCCTGTTAAATAATCCAAATTTAGTGAGTACAGAAAGATGAGTGATAGGAACAGACTGTTTTTTCTAGCCATGTGGATGTTACTATCAGTGTAATGCCGAGAGAAGTGGTTTTCGTCTGTATTGGAACATTCTTCATAGAAGCATTGGACATAAGCTCTGTCTGCCCAAGCAATTTTGCAGTTTAAATTGTGGCATGTAACCTATCAGGAAATGTCACTGCAGACTGCCTGCTGGAGGTCAGAGAGTTAAATACTGGAGTTGGATTCTAACAGGGCCGGATAATTTAATAACCCATAACAGCATTAATAGTTATGCATACTAAGATAAAGGTTATCATGCTTTGCTCTGTAAGCTGATTGCTGTAGGGACCTGTGGTGCCGCTTCCCTCTGCTCATGTTAGAACAGTGCAAGAGCTAGTGGCATTAAAGGGATAAAAAGGTTTTCTTACGGTTGAATCATCTTTGTAAACAGAAAGATAGTGGACTTAAAGATTCAGTGATCTCAACTGATATGGTGAGTGTTGCATCGCTTCTCTATACCGATGAGATGCTTGCAATGCAGAGGTGTTACGTGAGGGTTGGCGCAGCACCGTGGGGAGATAAAGTACTGTGCCTGACTATTGCCAAAAACATTATTAGGCTAAAGTAACAGGAGCAGCTTTGTATGAGTTAGAGAATTTAGAAGTGGATTAGGAACTCTTAATCTCCATGTCAGTACAGATGGATACCTTGATAGGGAGAATCTGGTAAGCTTTTGGGAAAAGATGTGTAGAACTGCCATACTGAGACTATTAGAAGAGTTAATCAGAGCTGAACAGCTTTAATCTGTTTGTTTGCTTCTGAAAGAGTACACACAAGGAAACATGGTATAAAAATTGAATTTACAACTAGAGTAAAATGTTTTTGGTTTGTTGATTAAGCATACTTTTTATAAAAAAATTTGCAATCAGTTAGTGATGTGAGAGAAGAAGGCAGAGTACATGAGCCAGATACAGTCAACTAGGAAAAAAAAAAGAATCTGCTGTTTAGTATCTGTTTATTCAGGACTGGCTGCAATTTCAAGTATGTTCTTTGTTGATCTGGGCTTTATGAATGAATATTGAACAGAAGGTACCACGTTTTTCTAAGAGATTATTAGTTGATGCTCAAACACACTGATTCAGCAGCTGAGAATGTGCTGAAATATATTACACTGATAACCACTCTGGGTATGTAGAAGATTTCATTATAGTTAGATTTTTAGTGCTGTGGGGGAGAGCTGTTGACCTCAAATATAACTACCTTGTCACTCTCTTTGTTCTCTTAGTCTGTTGCCCTCTCTATAATACATTGCTACTTTTTCCCCACATTTTGTTGGAAATATGTTTCCTTCTTTACATTTCCTTATTTATTCTGTATTTCCAAAATTAACAGAGAAATGAAAGAATATTGGAAGTGTTGAATTATTTTTTTACTGTATATTGTCTTCGCAGTAAAATGAAACATGGGTTTCTTACTAAAATAATGCATAACAACAAACAAAAACCCCCACCTGTGTTCTGTCTCAAGCCATTTAGAGTTGAACTTTATCCCTCATTGTATATTTAACTGGAAAATTGGAACCTGCTTAGGCTGAGATATTTTACTGAGTACAATGCCCTAACTTTTGTTGGCTGTTGCTCTGAACAGAGCAGTATGTCTGTCTGAATCATTTGGTGCAGTGGGGATACATTTATACATTAAGGCATTTACTTAACATCACTCACTGTCCTTCCTAATCAACAGATACTTTAAGGAGACTTGGTGAGTGAATAAGATGAGCTTCATGCTGTGCACATTTAATGGATAAGTTAAGAAAAAATGTGCATAGTTTTGTTTGTTTCATTTTACAAACATAAAAGGACTTAGTCATTGTCGTCCCCTGCCACCAATTCTTCCACCTTTTTCGATCCTGTAGTCACACAAAAAATAGTCACAAAAGCTAAGGACGTGCAGATGCCTTAAGCCTGCCTATAACAGGGATTCCCCCCGTGCTTCTCAACCTCAATCCGCAGAGCAAAAAACAATCCCCTCATCTAATTGAATATCTAACTCCTTTTTCATGCTGGAAGTTACTGTAATTCTCATGTACTGAAATTGGTCTAGTGGTCTGTTATGGGGCACAGTGATTGATCTCTCGGAGAGTATGTAGTTTCTCTGGTGCCATTGTGAAATGTCAGGAACAATGCACAGAAATGAGGGTGTCAGCAAGGATTTTTACCTGAGTCTTTGAAATTGCAGAGACCTTTTAAATCTGATTGCTTAGATTAGAGACACAGAAGACAGAAGAATGCTTCGTTTTGAGTGTGGCTGCATTGGTACACATCAGTCATCCAATAATATAAACATTTGCACTTTTGTTCTCTTTGATTTGTGAAAACTTGTTGGAAATAATGTTTAAAAAGAACCCCAACTTTTAAAAATTGAAGAGACTTTCTCAGGAAGGGAGAAACTGACTGATTCCTCCAGGAAGAATAGTGAAGTTATTTTAACAGAAGTATTGCATAGCTTTGGAAAGAACAAATCAGATGTATTTGTGTATAGTGGCTAGGTGTAACTTCTATGTATTTTTTTGCATCAGAAACATCTTTTACTATTGCGGCTGTGTTATTAATATTGGAAAAAGATACTAAGTAGAAATTCTGTTAATTATTGGTTTAGGTGATGGTGTGCTCTTTGTTTATGCCAAATCTTTTTCAATAAAGAAGCGTAAGTCCAGTATCTTAGCTGAAGGCTTGTGCGGGAGATGCCTATCAGCAGGTTATTTGGAATTTGGTGATGGTGGTTATTAACCTTTCTATGCAGAAGTGCTCATCCCTTGGAAATGATATTGATGGCACAGGGGCTAGAGAGTTTTCTTCTAACCTGAGGAGAGGTTAAAATTACTGTTAAATAAGGTTAAAGAGGTTAAAATATGCAAGTTACAGTAAGGGAGGCAAGAATAAGGGTTTGAAAGATCTTGGTTGGCTTGTGCTTCAGATGAAATCAAAATAAGACGATAACACTTTCCTTTTCTTTTCCTCCTAAAGTATCTACTGTTGTGTTTTTCTTTAAAATAATAATAAAAAAAACCAAGTGAAATTGCTGCTTGAAAATTGGCATGAAGTTCTTTGTGTGTTATTTACACAGAAACAGCCTCCAAAAGGAAGCCTTACAGTTTTCTCCCAGGGAATTCTATTTCCTTGTATTTGGTAATTGTAATGTTGTTAACTGAAATGTTTTGGCAGGAGAAATGTTTTATTTTAATAACCTTATTTAAAATACTTTGTGTGTGTGGGCAACAATTACAAACTTTTATGCAACAGGCTATATTTTGTTACGTTTTGGCAAAACGGTGAGTATGGATTTATTTTTTTTCACATTTTAGCATGTTTTTCAACTTTTCCTGTTGGTGAAGGATAGGTGGTTAGCTTAAAGCCAACTAAGCTTAGTATGGCCAAACAGGTTAGTTTCCTGGGTTTAAATCCCCGATATCCTTCAGGAAACTTCCTGAGCATTTCCTGCTACCCTCAAGATATGGTGGGCCATACTTGTAAGATTTCAAAAATAATCTCTGTGTAGCATTGCAGGTAAAGAATAATTTGGGAATAGTTGAACAACCTCCTGGAAATGACATCTTCTCCATAATGCTTCCTAATCTCCTGTATCAGTAAATGCAGGCTACGATCTTCCACCTCTCTGGGGCTGCAGGCTACAAGCTTCCACCTTTCTGGGGCTATGAAGCTTTACACCAACTACAATGTTAGAATAATTTTGCTACTTTTCAGCCGGGAGAGCAATGGCAGTGAGCTTGCTGTCGGTGTGTTAGCCTTATTGAACTACAATAAAGTGTGACTTCAGATAGAAAGTTTGTGGGAAAGAGGGGGCTTCTTGTCACGTCTGCTGGTGTTCGTGTTGGTGCTAGTTTTACTTGTGAAAGATGGGTATGCATAGTAGAAACCTTGTTCTGGGTTACTTGCTTGGATAAGAAAGCAGGGTTTTATTTGACAGCTGCCATCTTGGCTTACGAGCCAGTGAGTGAACTGGTCCCGTGAGTTACTACGGTGTTACAGTGGGGAACTGTACCTGCAGTTGCTGCAGATCCCATTGACACTGATTATCAGTAGGGGGATGCGACGTTCCTGCACCAGTTGGTTTATTCTTCAGGGAAGGTGAGATGTGATGTAGGGATGTATCTTCAAGATGTGTCTTCAGCTTTGCAAATAAAGGTACATAGTCATAATTCAGAATGTGGTTTGATTTTAAAGATGGGCGTTATTGAGGGAAACGAGCATCCACATCATCTACCTTCAGTCATGTAACTGGGATTCTTATGTTAGAAGTGTATTTTTTTTTCGATGGTCAGTGGAGACAGAGAGGCTTCTCAGTAAAGCAATTCAGAACCTCTAAATTGGATTACTTCCCTGATTTGCTCTCTGATGGAGCCCACCATTCTTCATAGAGGGACCTTAGGGAAGCTAGACTCATAATATGCTCTTTTAAGTCATATGCTGGAACACCTTTACCGAACATCATTAGTAGTATATAATTGCATTGTGGAAACCCACATGAAATTCAGTATCGTGACACTAAGCCTTCCCTTTTCATTTGAAAAAAACCTTTTCCCATTAAACATTGGTGATAGTCAGCAAATATTGCAATTACTATATAATGGTGCTTTCAAAATTTCTTACTGTTAGTGTATTTGCTGTCATTGAAAGTAACAAGTTCTAGATGCTTTTGAACATCTCATTCAAGGTGGGATAATATAATACAGTATTGCGCTACATACTTGAAAATATTTATTATGACAAGGGGGGCAAAAAGAGCTTAGTCAGTTGTAAGGAATAGGTGATTGTGTCTCTGCAAAAATAGTCTTAATGTTGTCCATGACATATATATTTCAGTTTTGGATGTTTTGCAATTGAGAGGGAGTAATGGTCAGAGAAACTTTTTGAAAGTATTACACGCATGCTTTTGTTTCTATATAAAGTAATTAGTTGACTGACTTGAGTAAAACTTCCCTAGTGTGTGGGTTTTAAGGATGTGTTTGGGTTCGTCTGACTGACTTACACATTAAAATTTAAAATTTAAAAACATTTACAGTGCATAGGAGAAGTACTGCTTTTGGATCTCCATTACTGACCAGCAGAATTGGCACACAACTGCAAGAATAATTGCAAGCAGTCAGGCTTTCTCCCCAGCTGACAGTTAAGCTGATTTTTTAATAGTTCTGGTGAGTTGTGCGGGATCACTTTGTGTACTTGAAGTTAATAATTGTCGAAGTGCTTTGTTGGATCAGGGTCAGGGGTTCACTTCCTCAAAGGATCCCACCTCAATTTATCATAATCTTTTTCAGCCTTTCTATAATTTCCAAAGTAAGGAAGACATGTTTTGTTGCTTAAAAAACCCCAAATAAATACATTGAAAGAGGTCACCTCAGTGTCAGGCATCTGCTAACAGTTTATTTCAGATTGTTCTATGTTTCCTAAAGTACAAGCAGAAAGCTCCTAGCCCCAGGGACTTGCAGCCTGATAGGAGGCAATGAGAAACAGGGAGGCAGCGATCAGCTGGCCAGGCCTGGGAAGGGACCCCAAAGGTTGCTGCAGTAAGATCACAAAGTTACTGAAGTTAAGCATATATGCATCTTGATTCATTTATTTCAAGGTAACAAAAAATTGCTCGCTAAGCTGAAACAAAACGTACCAAAGTGTAAAAATACATTACTGGAACTTCTTGTTTCAGTGATTTTTCAGATGAAATAAGACATGTTAAAAATTAGCCCCAAGTTGAAAATGTTTATACTATCTGTTGCTCCTGTCTCTTGCAGTAGCATATTCTTAGTGCTTTTGATCAAACAGCCGGTTTTTTCAGGCAGAAGAAATGTGCCACGGAGAGCAGCAAAATGGCCAGAGACACTTTGGCTGACATTGGATGACAGTATTAAATGAGAAAATGTTCAGCATGCTATGTGATCTGTTTGAAAAATGGAGTTATATCTCTTTATAATCCCATAATGAAAGTAAAATCAAATCCATAAATCAGAGTGGTACATTCAGTTGACAGGTGTGGCTTGTCAGAAAGGACATAAAACAGAAAAATATTTTGATGAGCTATAACTCTTTCCTGGGAATATTTGGGTTTACAGTAGAGGCAAACATAAATAAAATAATCCTAGAATAATTTACATGGCGCTAAGCTAGTGAGCTCAGTGGACTTTCAAGGCTTCAGCCCTTCAGAGGATAATACATACCTATATCTGGAGATAAAAATACAGTGTCTGAATGACTGATTTTAGGAGCTGTCCTATTGCCAGAAGCACAAATCTGCAAAATTAGAGAATTCAAACCAAGAAAGCCACTGTCTTACTCGGAATATTGAGCTAACTATAGACTGCACAGGCTCTGGCTTTATGCTTTGCTTCCTTCCAATCTGTGAAATACTTCACACCAAAAAAATGAGGTATATAACGCTGGAAAAGGGCCTGAGAGCTCAGAGAGCAGCATGACAGTGACCTATAGTATCCTCGGAGCTGACGGAAGACCCCCGCAGCTTGGGAGTGGGGCTTCATCTGGCAGTCGGTGCTCGGTAAGGCATCAAAGCCCCTTCCAGCTCAGCACAGCCTTTGCTTGGCTTCGCTTATGGCTCAGGCTTGAGCTGGCACGCTTTCTGTGCAGTGCTTCCTACGCGTTTGTAAAAGCAACTTTTAGAAGTTCTCAAAATGGTCTGAATTGGATTATTAGTGACCTGGTAATGCTGGACGTGGCACACTTGGCATTTAAAGCAGTGACAAAATTATCCTTGATCCCAGCTTGCATGTGTGTAAGCTCTAAGACAACAAAGCCAGTGAAATTATGCCTACATGCCTAGATACTTACTCCTGCTTGAAAGTTGCGTACTGATAATATACAATGTCACGCTTAACCATTGCTCTGTGTCATTCGTAGAGATACCAAGTGTGTACTTACTTCAGATACTTGGTACATAAACAGGGATTAGTAGGAGACCACCACTAAAACCAGTTAGCAAGTTGTTTGATTTGTAAGTATCCATTTTTTGATACCTCTAACACCAGTTTTGTTTTGAAAACAAAGCATGTTACACAGTTCTTTTGAATGACTTGATACTGTAGTCTGCTAGATTGGATCATGAAACAGGGTATAGGTTTGGGTTACAGTGATGTTTTTGCAGATTTTTTTTTGATGGAATCTGTTTATTTTATTATTTGTTTTTGACAAACTGTTTTATGGATATTTTCAACTGTTACTTGAAAACCAACTATTTTAGGCTGAAATGAAAAGAATATTTTTTATGGAAGTGAAGGCAGATTAGCAGTCCTTTCTGTCTTCAAATTTAAACCACTAGTATTTTCTTGGGAACGGATATTTTCTGCAAATAATCATATATTGACTTCAAAAGTGCATTACTTTGAGTATGTTTAAATGGAAATTTTCATCCCACGTCTGTGCAATATTCTTCTCTGTTCATTATTTGCAAAACTAGTCAGTCCATATAAGATTCAATTGTATAGACTGCTCCTGATTTTATGCCAATCTGTGAAGACAGAACAGGGAGTGATAGGGCTAATTATAATCTCTCATGCTTACTCATTCAGATACACTTGCATTTGCAAGTGTAAAATTCGAGCTGTTGTATGTGCATCTCATTGCACTCAGTAAAGATATATTTGCTCAGAAATATTAAATGCATGCTAGAGATACTTGGAAATTTTTTTAAAAAATCAGGAGAAAGAATGCATTGCAAAATCACTTGGGTCCCACTGGTTCTGTGTGGCAACTCTAAAAGCAAAAAGCATGGTGTGTAAGCTTTTCTGCTTTTTGTTTGGAGATAGCAGTTTCGAGAAGCTGACATCTTTTTCCAAATAAGCCTTTTTTTTTTTTTGAGTCCCACAATTTATAAAAAAGTTTATTTTATTATAGATTAGCTGTCAATAAGCATTTGGAATGCCCAGTTCACTATTACTGTGCACTAGTACAGATATTGCTTGCATAAACAGTTGATGAGGTGATCATATCCTAGTATTGTGTCTTGAGTTTAGCCCATATTTACAAGTTGTTTAACAAGCCTTTGCTGTCTTACGGAATTTTAAAAATCTTTTACCCCTGTGTAATTATGCTTTGTAGGGACTCTGAACTGTGTTACAGTGTGTCAAGCAGGGAGATGAGTCCACTTTCTCCGAATACATTCTCTATGCAGTGCAGGCCCAGGCCTTCACAAAGCAAAAGCTAGATTCTGATAAAGCCTGAATTATACTCGGTGTGAATGTTTATACCCTGAGGGCATCTGTCCCCTCCTTGAGGTGGTGTATCAGATCACAACTGTAAGCTTATGTAGCCAGTATTGAGATTGAGAGAACTCTCAAAATGCAATTGAGAGTGATTTGTAATCCCCTTACTGGAATCTATTTCTGAGTTATTTTTCTCATATTCATTTAGTGTAAAGCTATGTCTATTAAATTAAGTTGCCTTTATTTCAAATGCATTTTCTCAGCTGCTTAAGGTAAGAATGAGTGAAAACCAAATGTCACGCTGTGACCTTCTAGCTTTCCATTTAGTGCTCCAAATCAGTCACAAAGATGTATATGTTGTATCAAATACATATTTAAAATGCAGTCCGAACATAGAGATGTGATGGGGAAATGGTGCAGAATCAATAAAAATCAGCTACAGTTCTTGCTGTTTAGCTGCATTATGTTTCAACACTGAGGTAAGAGAAAGCTAGGGTCCTAGCTTACAGAGGAGAGAGATACTAGCATGGTAGTTGTTAAATATTCCCCTGCAGAGCCCAGCTTGTGTTAAATATTCAGCTCATTGCCCTGTAACTCCAAACCCATTCCTTCTGCAGGATTCTTCCTCCCTCAAGAAGCATTTGCATCAAATGGTATCAGTTCTGTTTGGTACACTGAGGTGTGGGGCTTGATCAAATGTAGCTAATGATACAAATTAGATAGCCAGTTGGTGGTAGCACCAGGTTTCTTGAACACCACTATAATGTTTTTATTTCACTGAAATGTCTTGATACAGTTGAAAGGCATGTGTTTGAAAGAAAGATCCTCCAATTCTCTGTGATGCTTTGGGCTTAAACTGACTCTTAGTTTCCAATTTTACAAGAGAATGTCTTTGTGGCAGGCACTTTAGTCACGGAGCTACTAACCCTCCTTCAGAAAGAAGGTGAATGTTAAAATTAAAGGCATTGTCACAGTAGATACAGCTTTTCTATATAAAGAGGGAGTTTCGGAGGTGGAGTATTGTTCATTTGCCATTTAAAACACTAATTTTAATTGATGCATATTTTCAAAGGCATTTGTGGGCCTTATTTCAATATTTCAACAACTGGTGCCTTCCTGCATTCTGTGTTCAAAGGGAAATGGCTTCAAATAGAATAAACTTCTGTCATCCTAATGGGAGCTATAAAAAGTAGCTTGTAAACAGGATTGAACATGCCGAAATAAATACTTTCTAGAATCTTACCTTTAAATGCAAACCTAGCATGGGTGCCTCTGTGTGTGTGTGTGAGGAGAGGCTAGGTCAGAGGAGGTAGGATCCAGAACGCTGACAATAAGCTGTAGTGCTTCCAGAACCACATACAGTGTTTAGTTCAGCTATTGGTACACTACTGTTGGATTTGGGTATATTTATTTATTTAAAGTCTCATGAAAACCAACCTGTAGTTGGCATCACCTGTCAGCTTTTCAGTGACCAGTATAAAATGAGCCGATGCTCCTGGTTTGTTTCTTTGTATGGAGGTAAGCTTGTGCTGTTTAACATCTCTTTTGCCATCTACTCCTAATGCCTATTTAACAGAAGCATCTTGTCTCAGGGACTTCTTTTCTAATGCATATTAGATGATGATGGTTGTGAGTCCTGTATTGTTACTTCATATATCACTAGTTATCAGCAAAATACCTTTGAATATTGGAACGTTTTTAAGAAAGAAAAGACTCTGGTAGTATTTCTGTAACTTGTTTTTTTCCTCTTCAAGTAATTGCAGTAGAAGCCCTAAAAGCATAGATCTAGAATAAAAAAAGAAAAAAATTAGTGAAAAACATGGCAAAAAAAGAAAGGTGGAGCCTTTAAGAGATCGTCATAGGGCTTGGAATTGGCCTTGTTTTGTCTCTGTTGTTCGGATTTATTGAAAATATTCTGAAAATAAGTATTCAAAACAGTAAGTGGAAACATGCTTATACTTATTATCCTTAAAGATTCAGTAAAAGTGTAGGGAAGTTTTAATACAGCAGTACTGATAGAACAGGAAGAGAAAGATCTATCCTCAGAATATTTTCCTGCAGTTTTGGAGCCTTTTCCCTCATACTTCCAACAGTAATGTGATAAAAGCTTCCAGACATCTCTGTTAGAAACAGATCTTTCTTGTGCCATCTTCCTGTCATACTCAGCATGGGCCAAGGGGAGCTGAAGCTTTGGCGAGAGCATGTTTTTTTTTCCCCTGCCACTTTCCCTGGCAAATGGCCCTCAAGAAAATAGCCTTCATTTGTGCTTTAGACCTAGAGCCAGCATGTAATTAATAAATGCATCTGTTATCAAACTGCAGTGGAAGGTGGGGAAAGAGGGAATTAAAAAAAAAAGTGGAGGGTGGAGGTGGTTTTGGGGGGTTTTTGGTTTGGTGCAGGTTTTTTTTTTTTTTTTTTTAAATTAGAATATATATTAAAAAAATGCTGATTTCCCTGAGGTACAAAGGTGATGGTTTTGGAAAACTACCAGGTATCATGGAATAAACCGATTTCTTTATCCATTCTGACTAATGGGAACTACTGTTTTAAGATGTAAAAATGAATGCTATGGACAACTTAAAATTAGAGGCAACAGAGGAATTAATTTCCCTAATAGCTTTCCAGAAATTTACTTTTTCTATGAAATTATATCCAAGCATTATCCAGTGGGCACTTCTTGCCTTCAAATCCTGGGAGCAGAACTGCTCTGGGCAGTTCTTTAGTCCCTTCCTGTAGAGGAAGTACAAGAAGTGAGTCACAAAACCAGACTTGGAAGATGCAGATTTCTTCCATGTTTATCTGTAAAGCATGGAAACCTTGTAATAATATCACAAAGCCTCATATATTGGTTCTTAACACTATGTTTAAAAGGATATATACTGTTCTCTCGAGGTAGCATGAACAGATACTGGCCTAAATAGGAAATGATGTGAAAATTTATCAAGTCTCACCCCCTTGGAACTACTCACAGTGCTGTTGAGGGTGTAAGGTAGATGTAGGATAAGATTTGACAGGCACCCAAATTGTGATGCTTGATAAGCGCAAGGACCTGTGTATCCTATGTTTGGCGGGTGCTGGCTGCACAGTTATTGTATCTAGAATGCAATCAGTGGTGACTGGGCATCCTTCCTGTGTGCAGAGAAGTTCTGTTTGCGAAACAGTACAGATTAGCTTGCAAAAATCTCTCTGCTGCAGAATACACGTGAAGGAGAGAAAGGTCTTTGTGTAGCATTGCAGTTACAGGAAAGAGATGGTGGGAGCAGTGTGAAAGCTTCCTGCAAAAATTTGGACATGTGTAAAGGTTCAAATGTTATCCTATACTCATCTCACAAGAGAACAAATTTTAGCCATTTGCGCTGAAAGGAAGGAAGGAATAATTTGTTTGAAACTCTGCGGAAATGGTAGAGTTCCCTTACATGTGCACAGGTGTTTCCTGGATAGAATGCAATATATCCATATATTAGCATATAGTTTTGCATATTTTGGGGTATTCTCTGGAGCTAAATAGGCAAATGATCTTTTCTTAGGGCTTACAGTTGGAGAAGTAATGAGCAGCTTTTCAGCTATAGCGTACACTGATTATTTCTAACATTAGTATTACTCATTTTGTTACAAAAACCTTTCTTCAACCCTGTGTGTAAAGATGGACAGGGATGCTTTTCATAAGGGTAGCAAATTAGCAGCAAAGAATATTGATCTTTAGTGCTTTTGACAAAGCCTTACTAAAGTCATCCCCTAGAGAGTGAGGATGAACAAACCCTTTGAGACGTTTTAAAACTAAACTGAGCAAAATTGTAACAAGACAGTGTAGTGCCACTTTGTTTTTGTCTTTTGGCTGTTATTACGTGGTGCAGCCATGGTCGGTTACTTAAATTCCTCAGATGTCCACACTGTCACCAGAGGGATGATCCTATTGTCGTCTTTGTCCCAGGCTTTAGTGTTGTGTGGCTGTTCCTCAGCATAACTGGATCATAACTAAGCCTGTGGAGAATTCACTTTGCTTTTGTCTGGTTGTTTTTCAACTAGTTAAGTTCTCTTGATTTGATTTATTCTGTGCCCTAATAGCACCCATGCCAGCAGGAAAGGGTGAGGGGGCAGTGAGACACAGCTGGGTGGGAGAGAAGGGCAGAGACCATTTGCAGTGGCAAGATGGGTTGAAGTGACTTGTAGCTGTTCCCTGGGGGATTTGGGAGGCCTGAAAACAAACAAAAAGGAAAATCAACTTTGTATTTTTTTCTCCCCTTAAGAAAGGATTTATTTAAAAAGGAAAAAAAAAGATTGACAAATTTCTTTCAGTACTGAAAACAAGGAATGGAATCATGCTACTTCATTTGGTCTGCAATCACTATTCCTTTACTTTTTAATATTATTGAGGCACACACATTTATGACTGATAAGCTTTCTTAATGGAAAGCAGTGTGTCTGGACAGCAGTGTGACAGCCAGGAGGAATTTCCAGCTGGTGCAGAATATGCTGGTGCACCAGCTAAATAGTGTGAATTGCTTAGGATGCAGGTAGCACCGCTTGGTCCAGGTGTTGTTCTGATTCCCTCTGCAATTCCAGACTGGACTGCATTCCTAGGTGGTGATCCTTAAACCCTCTCCTTCAGCTGCCCTTGTGTGAAGAATTACAGCAGAGGAATGTGAGGCTCCATGGGATTTTCCTTTTTTAAGACCTCAGGGCTTGTCTGACCTGTGCTTTTGTGTTTTAGGGCATTGCCAAACATGTAACTGTTCTTCTGTGTGACTGGTGCATTGCTGCCAGGTAGAATTCCCTTTTCTTTGTTCAAGGACTGTGTTTCAAAAATCCAGTGAAGTTGTATAAAATGCATTTAACACTTAGTAAACAATCCCTTGAGCTAGCTCATGTATTTTTCCAGTTAATTTATTACTTTACTAAGCACAGCTACACTGTCCATTTCTAAATCTGGTATGCATTCTGTATCTTTTTCTGTCCATACAGCACGTTTGAAAAGGGTTTTACTAATTACAGTTCAACAGTTCAGACCTATTGTATGTTGTGATCACTCTAATTGCATTCTCACAGCATACATTGAGCTTGATGGTGATGCTTATGAATTTTTTTCATTGAAATTGCTACCTCATCTCATCCATGGAAATGCTTTCTCTCTGAAACACAGCTGCATTATGATTTGCTGTGGTAAATGTTAATTGATAAATGGTAGTCAGAGTCTCTTGTTTGAACCTTATTACAGATTCCAAATTAAAACTTGAAAAGCATTTTTCTGGATGCATGAATGGTACAAGGCATCGGGAAAAATAGGTTTGGGAAAATATGTAAAAGACCCCACAAATGGACAGGCAAAACTCTTTAACACCTTGTTTTTAGCATGAGAATGATTCTTATGTTAATCATTGAAGTGAACACTAAAGCAACTCCCTTACTAATGGATTAACAATATGTATTTCCTGCTCATTGATGTGTGAAAAGTCTTTGTTTCCAGCTTTTGTGAATACACCTAGGAAGGAGGTGATTTATGCTTCTGCTGCATGCAGTTTTATTGCAACTCAAAGCTGCAGCTGCCGTGTAACTTCAGCAAACGAAATGTCCAAGTAAAGATTAAAAGCAGTTTTCATCTGTGAAAGAACAGTAATTCCTGATCCGGGAGATGTCTGGGTCCCAGTTCTCATGAGCAGATCTCAAAATCATTACACTTTAGCCAGAAGTGGGAGCTCTCTGGAGTAGCTTTTTCTATTTGTGTACATTTATTGGCTAATACGGATGATGTAGCTGATGAATGTGAAGTCTACACTGCCTCACAGTGAGGTCTTTACATGTTGATTTGCATTAGGAACCTTGTGGTGGGAGTACAAATGCACCATGATCATTTTGAACACTTATGAAATGATATAGCAGTTCTCATCTGGCTGTCCAGTTCATGATTTCAGTAATTGTCAGTGTGAGATCTGCTGGATTAATATAAAGGTGTATTTCAACACCAGGTTTATTTAGAAATGGTAGGAAAGTGAATTTGTACGTGTGTGTATTGAAGCTATCCTAGCAACAGGCTCTTCTGTTGATTTTACTCACCTTAATGTCATAATTCATTAGAACCAACTTCATGGATACATGTACAATAAGTGATACTTTGGACTGAAAAGTGGAAAAGAGCAAGGATTGTTTTGTGTTTCTTTAATATGGCTACAGCATGCACGGTTTTGCTAATCTAAGTATCACTATGTACATATAAATCTAAGATTCATTTTTTTCTTAGATGAACTCCTATCTCTCTGCATATTGGAGCCTGTTGACTTCAAAAAGTGTAACTGCATGTAAAAATGTCACACGACCCTTTCGCATGATTTTATTTAAGATTTTGCTCCCTTTTAGAAAACAACTTTGCAATAAAAAGAGTGCTTTACCCCAGCCTGTGTGATAGCGATGTTGTTTTGAGTTTAACGGGAGCGTGTTTAGTATATGTGTTTAGTATGTAATGTATGTATTTTTACAAATGTTGACAGTGCTCACCCATTGTATAATGAGCGTTGCGTATTTTAAATTTGTGTCATTGTTTAAGCCCAGCTGGTAAAAAAGCACCGTGAAGCTGCTTGCTCATTCCCCCTCCCCGGCCCTGGTGAGATGAAGAGGAGAAAATATAAAGAAACACTCGTGGGTCAAGACAAGGGCTGGAAGGGATCACTTAACAGTTACGGTCATGGGCAAGAGACAGGCTCAACTTGGGGAAGAAACAAAGTCAATTTAATTTGCTACCAATCAAATCAAAATGAGGATAATGTGAAGTAAAACCAGACCAAAGAACACATTCTCTCCACCCCTCCCCCCTTCCCAGCTCTGCTCCACTCCTGGTTTTCCCCAGTGGTGCAGAGGGACAGGGAATGGGGGTTGGGGTCAGTTCTCCACACCTTGGCTCTGCTGCTCCTTCCTCCTCAGGGGGAGGACTCCTCACTCGTCTCCTGCTCCAGTGTGGCGTCTCTGCCATGGGAGACAGTTCTTCATGAACTTCTCCAATATGGGTCCTTCCCTTGGGCTGCAGTTCTTCACGAACTTCTCCAGCGTGGGTCCTTTCCGTGGGCTGCAGTCCTCCAGTCACAGACCGCCCCGGCGCGGGCTTTCCCATGGAGTGGCGGCCATCTTGGGGGGCCTCCCCCTGCTCCGCCGTGGGCTCCTCTCTCCCCGGGCTGCAGGTGGGCATCTGCTCCCCCGCTGCCCTCCACAGGCTGGGGGGGAACAGCCCGACGTCTGCCCACGGGCTGCAGGGGCATCCCCTCCTCCAGCGCTATTCCTCCCCTCCTTCCTCACTGACCTCAGTGTCTGCAGAGGGGTTCCTCTCACATTCCAGTCTCCTCCCCACTGCAGGTTCCCCTTCTTCCCTCTGCTCTCCCAGAGGCACTACCGCCATTGCTGAGGGGCTCGGCCTGGGCCAGAGGTGGGTCTGACTTGGAGCTGGGGAAGCTTCCAGCAGCTTCTCACAGAGCCTGAAGCCTCTCCCCCACTACCAAACCCGCAACACACCCCCCCAAAACAGTTGGATAAGAGGATTGCGGGGGTTTAAGAATGAGGTGGAATTGTTTCTGTTATTATTTGGTGCAGCAATGTTGCTTATACCTCCTTATGCTTCTGTGCATTGTATATGTCTGTCTGTTCTAACTCTTTCATTTATTGTAGAATGTGTTTCTTCCAAAAACACTTAAGTCAGAGCCAAAAAAACCCTATCAAATGTGCTGTTAAACAGGTGGGGCTTTCAACAGATAATTGATCTTTGGCTTCTAGATGTCTTAATCCTTGAGAGCTGTAGGAGTTGTACTAAGGTACTAAAACAAGAAGTCTGAGGTCTGAAAATTAATTTGTTTAATTTGAAGGCTCAGCTACAAAACAGATTTAAAAAAAAAGCAACTGGCTCAGCCAACAAGGATTATTGCTTCAACATCCAGCAGACTGAAATAAACTAATTTAGCTTAAAAAATGTTTTATTAAGACACAAAATCAAATTGGTTTATTCTGGTTTTCGGATATTTTTCAATAAAAAGAAAAGATTTACTTTTCCCTGCGGTTTGCAGGAAAAGATAGGACTGTTGATACTTATCTTTTCCCTCAGGTGCCTTGATTGACTTCTGGAGGTAGGTAACTCTGGGTTCACTTACTTCAGTAGGACATCTTTCTCTTTCTTTTCTCTTGCTGAGTGCATATGTATGTATTTGGTACAAAATGGAATTGCTTTGACAGGAGACTGCTGGGGAGAGTCCCCAGGGTCTTCACAACCTGTCAGTGAGGCACTGCTTGGGAATCAGTTCTTGGTTCACACCTCTGCTAGGAATCACACAGAGAGGGAAACCGCGGTCTGGGTCTTCCCTGTCCCTGGCAGTCAGATCAGACTCTTCTTCATGGAAGCTGATTGTAACCTTGCCAACGGCCAGCTTGTGCTTCACCCTGTCCTAAGACCTTTCTGCCTGCCTGCTGCCTTCTGTTACCTGGTTAGTTACACCTGGAGGATAACTGCATTCACCAGGGAAGATGCTGCATAAAAAGTAAGAGGGAAGGAGTAGGAGGCTCACCACAGAGCATGGGTGAACTCTTATAGGCATTGAAGAACGTGGAAGGTCTGCGAGGTGAGCAGTGCTTGCTGTTTTCCCTGCTAGGCAGTGGACAAGTTTTTTTAAAAGGATTTTACTTGATCTGGTTTTACTTTAAAAGCCAGTGGAGCAGTGTCTGGTAGGAAATTTGTGTTCAGAAGACCACTCAGAATATGGAATTCAAGGGTATAGAAATGAAAGGCTAATTATAATTAATGGCCTGTGCGGGTGTGGGCTTGGGATGGAGGAGAAGGAATCAGTGGATGTGGCAGGTGAACAAGGAGGAGGTGGATGAGATGGAACTGTGGAGTGAGGTTACGCTGTTTTAATAATATTTTAATACAGTTTTAATAATGCCTTCTGTGCCCCTAAAATTGATGAAATTACTGTTGTCATGGTTTCACCTTAGCCAGCAAGTAAGCACCACACAGCCGCTTGCTCACTCCCCCATGGCGGGATAGGGGAGAGAATTGGAAGAGTGAAAGTGAGAAAACTTGTGGCTTGAGGTAAAGACAGTTTAATAGGTAAAGCAGAAGCTGTGCACACAAGCAAAGCACAATAAGGAATTAATTCACTAGTTCCCAGGGGCAGGCAGGTGTTCAGCTGTCTCCAGGAAAGCAGGGATCCATGATGTATGATGGTTACTTGGGAAGACAAACACCATAAGTACAAAAGTCCCCCCTTTCTTCTTCTTCCCCCAGCTTTATATGCTGAGTGTGACATCATACTGTCTGGAATATCCCTTAGGTCAGTCGGGGTCAGCTGTCCCGGCTGTGTGTCTTCCAAACTCCTTGTGCCCCCCCAGCTTTCTCGCTGGTGGGGTGGGGGGAGAAGCAGAAAAGGCCTTGGGCTCTGGGTAAGCACTGCTCAGCAGTAAGGAAAACAGCCCTGTGTTATCAACACTGTTTTCAGCACAAATCCAAAACATAGCCCCATACTAGCTACTATGAAGAAAGTTTACTCTATCCCAGCCAAAACCAGCACAGCTGTGGATTTCAGAAAGTGAGTCAGGCTTTGTTTCTTTGGTCTAATCTGTACAGATGTAAAAGTGCAGAGTTCAGTTAAATTTGTGTGAGCTTCGTGTAATTGCTGGGATCTATGCACAGGCAGCTGAAAGGAGGTGGATTGGAGATAACTGAGCTTCCAAAAATATGGTGAGGAAAACAAAATTCTGTGTCTGCACTTCTCTGTTAGCAGTAAGCTATTTTTTCTCTCTTAAATGCTTAGCCTTTGTCTCTTCTAATATTCCTCACTCTCCTCTCTGTAAGCTCACTTTTGTTCCACAAAACTTACTTTCCCTTACTGTCTTTTTTTCCTTTTATTTCCCTCAATCCTCTTCTTTTCCTCAGGGTTCTTGTAGGAGGATTCTTAGCTGTAACCTTTCCTCCTACCTCTTCTGTTTTTGCTTGCTGTCTTGTGATTGATGGCTGTGCTTCTGATGCTTGCTCTTTAATTTCTACAAACCTAACTGGCACCACCCAAAAGTGCCTTTGAATGGCTGGAGCTGGAACCCGGATGAACAGGTCTTAGGCTGTTTGCCTTTAGGGTGGCCATAAAGAAACTATAGTTGGTGGAACTTGTTCAAGTAACACTGTTTTTAATTGTAAAAAAACCCCTAAATAATTAAGTGTGCATACCAATTTGTGTGGACCAGAAATGCAGCAGTATAATTTTCCATACCCTGCTCCTTCATTTATTTATATTTTTAAAATTATGTTTAAATTTAAAACTTGGCTTCTAAGAATGTTTTTTTATTACTTTTTTAAAGATTCCAACTACACTAATTTATTTCTTCATATACTGTCCTGTTCTTTAAATTTTATAGTAAATCTTATGACAGACAACTTGCTTAGAAATACAGGTGAAGCCATTCAGTTCAAAAGTTGTTTCCTTGTTTTACAAGATTTTGTAACTTCAGTGTGTATCATATGACAATATTTACAGTAAAACCTTGAGATGTTTTGCTCTTTTATTCTTTTGAAGTAGAATAAGATTTTGCTTTAGGAAATTGGCTTCTTTAGAACAGTTGAGTAGTTACCGCTTTTAGAAGTACTCAGTATACACATCTGTATGTTACTAAGAGAGAATGAAGCAGCATACAAGATTTAGCAGCTGCCTAATGCCAATTACAGACCACTTGTTCTGCAAATATTTGGTTTATTTTCTTTCAGGTAAAAAATGAAGGTACAGTAATTTTCACCTGGTTAAATCCACCGTGTATTAACTTTCTTTGCCAGTATGAATTTTCTTCATCAACATTGATTTCAGGGAGATTGACTTCTTATTTTATTTGCTTATGGAAGAGGCCAAGCAGTACCTATTGACCATTCCTTCATTCCAACTACAGTTGTAATTTGGTAGTGAGGTTTGTAATGGACTAAATGAGCTGTCTGAACTTTGCAGTCCCTGAATAAGATTCAGCAAACAACTTCTTAGTTTTTAGAAGAAAGAAAACATTGAAAAATTGAGATCGTAATGTACTTTGCTGCACAAGAAATAAAATTGGGACATCCTCTCATAGACAGGTACACACAGTTGTTGAAGTTTTACTCTCTTATTTTTAACGATGAATGAATTGATGCTAGAAGTTCCCAAGTTTGTGGACTCCTCCCCCTCATATTCCAAAGTGGGAAACTGCTTTCGACTCTGATACTGTTTTGATGTTTGACGATCAGTGAGAACCTTGTATCCTTTGTCTCAGTTTATCCTTCTGTAATGTCTGTATCTGAGTGTGTGGCTTAGATAACACCTACCAACTGCTCAGGGCATTTGGATGAAAAAAATTCTGCTAAGTCTTTGAATGGATGATGATTTTACAAGGTACTTTGTAAAACAGCACTTTGAGGTTTGAGTGTTGTGGTTTCGTTTGTTGGGGTTTTGTTTGTTTGCTTTACTTTGTCTCATCTTGAAACATTGTTAAAATTGTAACAGAATGTATTCCTCTGGCTTTGTGCAGATTTTTTAAGTGTGGGTTTTTTTTTTTTCTGTAGTAGTCTTTACTGGAGGTTATTGCTTTCGAAGTTCATTCTGTATGTCAGCTGAATCTGAATCTGGTTGTAAAACATGAGGCCTTGGTTTGTTCATGTAAATTGCTGCATCATCTTGTTTTACTATAATATGAAATCTAGTGTTTGGTAAACTGTAAGCTAACTCTGCTTTAGAGCAACAGAGAGAGAGATTGTGGTGACACCGGCTCCTTGAGGACAAGACCTTTGGGAGCTGCACTTCCCATTTTCTTTCAGTGGTTGGGTAAAGTGCTAAAGAGGCTCAAACAAGGTAGTATCCTCCGAGGTTGTGTAATAGAGTTCACACGGTCTAAGTGCAGGACTCTTCATCATGTAGTGGTACGTTATCATCAGTAAGACTTTATGAAAATATTGAAATGGGCATTTAAATCAAAAGAGAACAGAAAGAGGACCTTCAGCTTTTTTAGGAAAGAGAGGTGTGGTCATTTTATTATCAGTTTAACGTAGTCTTCTGAAGCTGGACTCTCTTGTGGATTTAGTTTCAAGTTGATCTCAGTAAAATACTTAAACCTATGGCAGATTTTTGTTGCAAACAGTGGATTAGGTGAGATTTTTTTTTCTTTTTTGCAGTTGCTCTCTGTTAGGAGAAAGTAGAGATGTAAAGGAAAGCAGGGGTGTGCTTATGCATTAAAGCATCCCCAACTGTCATACCACCTGGTGGTTCCCTTGGCTGCCTCTGTGGTTCTAGGCTTCTGAGTAGTACCAGGAATTTGGATATTCAGATCCTCTTATGTGGTAGGAAGGAGTACTTAAGTGTGTGTTTTATCTTTACACTTAGTTAAACAAGGAATTATTTTTTCCCCTTGTTTTTGTTCGTAATTCTAGTAGTGATTCAAAGGCAATTTTTTACATGTTTCCTGAAGCCATAGCTATAGGTAAATATTATTCTTTTTATCTGAAGCATGAACATATGTACATTGTAAGAGGTACAGATACAATGAAGTGTTAATTTTACCTGTTTTGATTGTTCTGATTTCTGCTGTCATTTAGCTTGTGCCTTAAGTACTTAGGGAGCAGAGGTTTTGGGTTTTTTTTAGGATTATTATACTGTTCAAGAAGCAGCATTGCAAGTGTTAAGTGATTGTGAATGTAGTGTCAAGGATTAAAGCCCAAAGCTCATCTTCCCTGTACAGATATAATGGTTCTTTGTTCTGGTCAGTATTATGCCATGGATAGTGATACCACAATCCTCAATGACTGTGAATCAAATCAAGCAGAGAAAATAAAATGTTGAAGAGACTGATAACTGCAATATCTCTGTTCACAAACTGCCCTGAGATTCTGTTGATGGCATGACTGCAGCATCAGACTTCAGGTCTCTTGATGCGAGTCCTTCTGTTTATAAACCCTCAGGGAAGCAGTACGCCTATGCATACTGTCTAGAAAAGTTAATTTGTTCAGAGTTTTGAAAGTAGGGCAATTTTTCTAATTGTGCTACTTACGAGAGCTGTTCTGTTGTTGGTTTGCCTTTCATATATAGGAGACTCTGCTTTTGAGAGGCAAAAAAGTTCTCTAGAATTTAAAAAGATCAGTTTTTATAACACAGATTTCTAATCAGGTATACATAGGGAGGTGGCAAAAGGTAAATACCAACAGTGGTAACTTTGAAAACCTTTGACTAAACAAAAGCCTTGTTCACATTTTTTTAACGTTTGATTAAAAAACATAGATTCCCTGGTAGAGTTATCTGGGTAGTAACAAATGGTTAGGCTATAGTATTGTGCACATTAAGCTCACTAGACTGCTGTGATTAAGCCTCCGACATTCAGGCATAATCAGGATCTTGCAACTTTGATATTAGCCCTCTCATTGATTGTATGGGACAGGTATATTTATGAAGCTGACATTGAATGTCCATAGGTGGCCTGACTTGTCACATACACAGAACCTATGTGCATGTGAATCTTGTAGAGTCTGCAGATGTGCGAGGGGTCAACAGTTGCATATTATATTAAAAAGGACATGTCAATTACACAGCATATTCCCTAGGTTTCAGTGACCACATTTCATGTGTAGATCATTACGCCAGTTATCCTCCTTCCAGAGACAGGGAAGGTGAAGCACAGGGACATTAAGTTACCTACCTAAAGTCACAAGAGAGTCCGCTGGCAGGAACTGACTCCACATCTCATAAATCTCTTGTCCATGTTATGTCCGCGGAACCACAGTAAGACATTCGTATTGAATTGTTTTCTTAAAAACTCTGGAAGTGCTGCTCTTTTGCTATAGGCATTATATTTCAGAATGCTTTCAGATGCTTTTAAGCATTGTAACTGTCTATATTCAGAGAAAAGGGGAAAAACCCAGACCCCTTTTTTTCTTGCACTGATAAAAGGCATTCACACTCAGATGCAAAATCCCATCCCAAAGCAGATTTCACAGCTCAATTATTAACCCCTGGAAAAGAATTCCTAATGAAAGTGCTGACAGTTCCTTAATTATAGTGATTCTAACAGAACCTGTAATAGTAAGGTAGCACCCTAGTTTGTTGAGCTGCCGTGTTAGCTGTTGAACCCAGGCTCACAAAAATCACTTTCTGGGTAGAAATGTGGTGTAATGCCATTTAAGGGCAACTTGCATCTGCTGTTCTCAGTGAGCACATTGGCTAAACTATGAAACAGTGTTTTCCTACCATTACGGCTGCGTAGCCTGCTGCTGAAAGTATGTCTTCAACACATTTGCAGTTATCTCTGCTTCTTTGAAAGAAAAAATATTTCATTCTTAGACTATATAAAACCCATTGTTATTCCAGGAAATTGAGGAATAATTAGCAGTGTTAAAAATAAAAATGGTAATTGTTCTTTTTGGTTAAAATGGTCTTTAAAGCAAACTTTACCTTGAAGCACTGGTATTTAAATTATGCATAGGTTACAGTTTTCATAGCAATACTTGCCTACATAGTGCGGAAGACTGATATACCAGTGACCCAGTTTTTCAAGGTCTGTCCATTTTGCATTCTTCTGTGTCCTAAGTTAAAGATTTTTCCAACTTGTTTACTATAAACTGTAGAAAATATTTAATGAAGTTAGACTTGGTGAGGGCCTTCAACTGGCATTGCACGTCTGGTGCTGCAAGTTCATCTGGGGAACAAATAATTTCCCAGGTAAGCTGCTATCCAGAAGTGAGCATGGGGTTGCACTGATGACTGTAGGTAGACAACAGTTATTTTCAGTCTCAAGGAACAGCTGATATTTTGATATTTTTTCTGGGTCATGAACATATTGCCGGTACCATACCTGATAATGCCAAACCAAACCTCTTAGTGTGGATATTTAAGAATTAGGTTAGTTAGCACTTAAAAATGCATAAATGAAGAATGAGCACTTATATATGTGATTATTAGCTATTGTATTTCTTTGTTTCTAAAAATATTTTATTTTGAGTTAGCGATGAAACCTCTTGTCATTGTTCATCTAAGAATTGATCTAATTGAGCTTTAACTGCCAGTCTCATCTGCAACAAGACTTTTGGAGCAGAAAAAAGAAGAGATTGCTGCTAAAAACAAATATCTGTGTTTGCCTATGATTTTTAAAATGTACTTTCAATATGGGATGAAAAAATACCTTTTTAGAGTAATTTTGTGTAGTAAACGAGGCATTTGAGATAAGTCATGATAGTGTTGTGTTTATGTGTCTTCAAGTAGCTAATCTTCTTAAATATAACAGCTTTTCTGATGGCTGTTCAGCCAATCATATTGATTACTTCAGTGCTACTGAGATATATACTGTGCTTCAAGCATTGATCCATGACATTATGAGAATACTTCAGGTAAATAGTTTTATTTTTCAAATGATGTAGTGTCAGGAAAAATAAAGAAGTCTTCACCAGTATTAAAAAAAAAAAGTCAGTTTTATTTGATATTTGTTGATTATAGGGTTTTAGTTAGCATTACTTAATTTGTAAAAAAAAAAAAAAAAAGAGAAAAAATGTATTTTTTTCCCTCTGAAAGTAAGCAGTTAAGTACTTACTGAAATGTAGTTCAATTTGTTTGGCTTTCTTAGAGATGGAAGGAGCAAGTTGTTTTTTTCAAGTGGATTCATAAACATGGCTGTAATGTCTAATAATGCAAAGTCTTTTTTCTCTTATGTTATATATGAAAACAAATGCCAGTGTCTGATTTTGATGCTACTGGACGTCCTCTCCTGCTAATGTTCTTTTGGGGGGAAAAATGACTGGAAGATGCTTAATAAAGACTTAAAGCCTGAAGCCATAGGCTTGCATTCTCATAGGCAGCTGTTTCTTCAGATCAAGTCATTGAGAAACCTTCCGAAGAAATACCTCTGAAGTATGAGTAAGCTACCTTTGACTTGCAGCCACTTTTATGCTGTTATAAAAGCCGGTGGGAAAACCATGTTTACCCCGGGAGTCTAGCCTAGGAGCATTGTATGCAGTTCATTGTTGCTAACCTAAATAACAGTATTGATTCTTATGTGCTAGGGGAGTGTGTGTGCCTGCACAGTTCAATTTGATAGCAGTCAGTCAATTCTAGTGCTTTGATACCGATATCACCAAAATTACAGTTCAGATAGAGACATGAAAGTAAAAGCTACGCTGTGCCCTACAACCACTTACAGGCAACTGTTGTACGCTTTTCTTACTGTTTCTGTTTGTCATGTATGGATGGTTGTGGTAGTGTAATGGGTGTTATTTAAAGCTTACCAATAAAACCAGTGCCAAAAAAAGATGTTGCAGAAACCCACTTCTTTTGCCACTTAATCAGCAGACAAGCCCTTGTAGTAATGGGTGGGACAAAATTTATTGTCCTGTTGTGCTGGATCACAGCAAGGAAAATGCAAGAATAGGTCTTTTTCAATTTGTTTCAGTACTTCTAGCTAAAATATCTCACTTATTTTAGAATGCTTATTTTGAGATGTCAGTGATGATCCATGAGGCTGGGAAGGTTCTCAATTTCTGAAACCAGTTTGGCTGTCACATCTTACTTTTCAAACTTAATAGATTCAAATTCCCGATTATTTTCCCTTGCATTCTGTTCTGAGTTGCTCATTCTAATTTGCTGATCTATGATGGAGAAGGTGGATGAAATAAAACTAGAAAAATGGCAAAAATTGTTAACGTCCAGGTCACAAGGATATGTTCTTGCCCTTATCTCTTCTCCTCAATCCCCCGCACCACCTTTAGCCTCACTTTTTTTCAGCTTTCTGTGCTTCCAGTTTGGAAGTGTGCTTTTTATCTTTTTGGCCTGTGTTTTCTTCCTGTTGCTCTCTGCTGTGTTCAGATCCTGGTTCTAAAGAGATCTTGAGTCTTATTTTCAGCACTCGGTGATTGGCAATGGAATTTCTTTGATGGTGCAAATTGTGCATCAAGAGTCTGTTCTCTGACTCTTGCACCAGTACAGGCTTTCCAGAGGGCTTGCTGCTAAATGTGATGCTCATCTCTGGTCTAGACAAAACCTTGGCACCTTTGATTCATTTACTGTCTGTTTTGTATTTGCTTCCCTATATATCCAAACACCAATAGGGGTTGAAGTCATGTTTGGAATAATTAGTACAAGCAATTAGAGAGCTTTTTGGCTATTGCCTTTTTTATTTTTTAGAATCTGCATGAGGCAAAGTGAAGGCATTACCTCTAGTGAGTGCAGCCATCAGCATATGTTTTAGATTCCATCTGTGGAAGAACTGAATTTCTGCATGGCTCACCAGACCAAACTGCAGACAAAGGATTTGCTCTAAAGAAATCCATGCTTTTGGTTCCTGAGGTCTTTGACTTAATCCCAAATATGCTGGCAATCATAGCCACGGTTACACCAGCAAGTACTGGTTTTGGGTCAAAGGTGTTGGTGTATTTTATTGTCTTCTATGTAATACAAAGATCTAAACTGTTGGATAATTAACATCTTTGTTTCAGATAGACTTCAGTGTGCCTGAACTTATAAAGCATGGGCTCCAAATAAAGCGTCTCTGAATTTTGAAGTGGAAGTGATATCATAACACGTTAACCTTAAATGACGTGGGTAGATGGGCAAGCAAGGTATAATTCACCCTTCCTTGTATAAAGTGGTATAAGTTGTGCACTCTGTTATTTATTTCCTATTGCGGCTCAGGCAGTTCTGATGTGAACTGTGGAGTGTGTTTACAGATGAAGTTTCATAGGACCCTTATTGCTGAATCCTGTCAGGTTGATGTTGTTTCAGCTGATGTCCGATATTATCATCTTGTTGCATGGCTGTGGCAATCCTCTCTTGGGAGCATTCTAGCTGTTTGCACCTTTGAGCCATCATTGCACCTGGCCTGTTAGGCTCAGGTGTTTGTCAGCAGAATAAATATTTCCTCCTTCCTCATAGTGGGGTTGCCTGTATTCTCAGAACTAGGGGTTGATTTGACCTTTTGCTGACCAAATTAATAATTATAGCTTAATGGGTTATACTTTCCAATTGGCTTTTTCCATGCAATTTAAAGAGAGGTTATCAGAATAGGAGCTTGTCTGTGGGATTTTATTCCTCTTAAGTATTTCTGCCTCCCTTAAATGAAGAAACAAAATAGTTCATGTAGCCCAAAACAGAGCATTGGGGAACTGTTGCCAACTTCTCTTCTAGTTTTTGCCTTGGGAATGCTTCATGTGAGGTAGTGTGTTCCTGTACAGCCCATTCCTAAATGGGGGAATGACTCAAGTAAGTATTCCTGGCCAAGCTTACAAGCTCTCTCATTCAACATTGCCTTTTACTTATGACTGTCAACAGTAACTCTTGAAACTATTAAACAGTCTTAGTTGTATAAAAAGACAGATTTTAATATAATGTCTTGTTTAAGTCTTTCACTTGATCTGCCTTACTTATTTCACCATTCCTGTTCGCAGCATTGAAATCTGGTATTTTCATAATCTCCACAGAGGCAGTATGAGCTGTTCATGTTACATTATACTAGTTTTGCCTGGACAGTCCACATTGCCCTGAAATGTCAGTGTTTCAAGGGATTGCTTTTGCTTTGCTACAGTACCTTCTGCATTTAGTGCCGTTCCAGAAGCTTACTGTGCTGCCTTATATTAGTCTCAGCTTCAGAAACTGCAGAGGGAAACCTGGGTTTGTGCTGTTGGGTCAGTTCTTCTGTCATTTCTGTTTCTGTCTGTCAGAGCTTGAGGATTATAGTTGTCACTTTGGCTGTTCAATTGTGAAGCTTTTGGAGGTCTTTTTAGATTGCTACAGGCTGAAGGTCGGGAGCAATTTTGGAGCAGGTCCCCGGGCATGATGCAAAAGAGTTCTGCTGGCGCAATGGACAGGTGTCAGGGCCAGACCAGGAACAGCCATGCAGGTGTGTGCCTTGTGCTGCCATGCCCACCTTGAAAACTTTACATGGCATAAACTAGCCTGAAGAGAAGAAGGTCAGAGCAGGAGTTGTGGGAACAGACAGGAATAAAAACATAGATTAGTATCTTCTTTCAAAAACCAGTTTATTCCTCCATAGCACCTCTAGTGACTGCAGATGATGTATGAATTGGCCGATCAAAGGTAGGATTAGCACTCGATTTGCTATTGCCGTGTAACCTCAGTTGGTCTGGATTAAAGCAACAGATTACATGTATTGCAAGTACAGGTATATCTAATAGCTTAAAATCAGCTATGGAAAGGCTGGTGTTAAGCTTCTGGATTTTTACCAGTATCTTTGGTGTGGAAATTCCCAGCAATGCTTTATTTTTTTGGGCGGAAAGTTTTGTGTTGGGCTGTAATACACTATCTAGAATACTCTATCATATTAAATAACTTTCAGTTACATTTTCGGTACAATCTGAATTGCTTGTCCAACCATATCTCCTACATATCTTTAAGAGTACTTTGATAGTTTGGCTCCACCTCTATTTTTAGTAACCCTGTTCCTAAACCTCAGTTTCCTTGTATTTTCCTTCTAAAATACCTGTTTTGTTCCTTGTATTCTAATAGCCATCTTCCTGAGCAAAGTTTAAAGTCTGAGTAGTTGGCTGCTTTCTCCATTTCATGGGTGTGTCTGCCTTTTGTTTGTAATTTTCTTCAGATCTTCTATATAAAAGGAGATTCTTAAAGCTGCAGTCATAATGGATAAAGATGAGACCATAACAGTTAATGTAACCTATTGGCCTGAACATTGCAAATATTTCCTTGCATACAGTTTCCTCAAATCAGACAGCAGCAAGTGTGTGAAAGTGCCGTGTGCATTGCATGCCTGTGAAGTATTTGTATAAGAGTGAAAATAACTTTAAACAGGCATGCCAGCATTTGAGCTTTGACCTGCTAATGACTTCCTCATTCAATAAATTGTGGAACACTGAACTCCTGTGCTGGGTAAACTCAGGCTGCTAATCTGTTAAAGCTGAATAAGAGGAAAATGTGTATTTTGTAATTCATTGCAAGAATGTAAGGAAAAGTAAAAGCCTTAGTAAAAGGAGCAGTAAGGTGCTGAATATCCTTTTTGTCTGTTGAAAGCAGATGAAACACAGTAGGACTAATCCACAGGATTCAATGTGTGTACTCGCTTTTGTGTCGGATTAGATGATTCACATGCTCAAATAAACACAGGAGTGTCTTCCATACTGAAGAATGGGTGATGGTAGAGGATTGGAGTAATAAGAAGTTCAAGTAAATACGAAATCATTTACACTCATTTATACATTTCAAATTGGTTAGCACACACATACTAGTTAGCAGGTTTTTTGATGGTCATATTTTCGTTGTAGAGTTCAGTACAAGCTTTCAGGACAGATCGTAAGTCTGCTGTCACCCAGATGCTTTTTACATTTTTTTTTTAATCAAAACTAAGATAAGATAATTCTGAAAATACTTATTTTCTCTGGAGGTTAGCCCACTATTGCCAACTAACCCAGAGAGTAAGTGATGTCCCTTACTCCTGTATTTGGTCTGTTGAGTGACTTTGCGTCCTAGCTACATATTCAGAAAGGAAAAAATACAGATACAGAGTGAACAGTTCAAAGCAGGGCTGTGCAAACATGTGCCCAAATCCTGATGCTCAGTGGTAGAGCAACTTATATATGCTTAGTTCAAGATGATGAACAATGTGAATGCTTCTCAAGTTATGCTTTATTATCCAGATAAAGAGCTGTATTCCCTTAGTCAGCAGTTCCTGTTACAGTTGCACCATATGTTCTCGGCAAACGGCAGATGTACGGTCTAACAATTAGCAACAGCGCTTTCCCACTTGAGGGTTTGGGGTAATACTAAAATAATTCATAATTAATCTGTGTTCCATTTGTAAGGCAGTTTTTCTTTTTGGTGCTATTTGTCCACACTGTTTGCTCCAGAAAGGTTTTCTACTTAGAGGTTTTAGGGCTCTCATATAGACCTTGCATTAAATCTTTTCAATAACCCTGAAAGGATTCTCCTTTTAATGCTTGAATGACTAAGTGACTTCCCGAAGATCGCACAAGGCACCATAGAGATGCAGGGGGACACCACAGGTGTCTTGAAGACTATTGTTTCTGCAAAGACAGCCGCAGCTGCAGGGTTGATGGCGAGCTGCCTGGGGCATGGCATCTGTTAAATGACACGGTACCACCTTGGAGCCAGTGCTGAAAGACATTGTCTCCTCAGTTTATTTATCCCTTTTGAATACTGTATATTTCATTAATAAAGGGAGTTCCAGATACTGGATGTTAATTCCAGTTTTCCCTACTGCTGGAAGGTTCTTGCTTTATAATACTATTAATACTGAGGAGGTGCAAGGTAGGTACAAAGTTATGTCAGAAGAGGATGCAAGATAATGGAAACAGGGGAAAAAGCCAGATTTCCACTGCAAGTTTTGATAGATCAGCTCAGCCTTGGAGTAGTCTGAGGAATATAATCTGAATCAAATGTCCACTAGAATCAGCTGTGTTGTGGGAAGTGGAAAGGGATTGACTGGCTATAATAGGATTTTTTTTTTAAAGTGTCACTTAAAATTGTTCCTGTCTAGTCATGTTCTCTGAGAAGAATCTTGTATTGTTTGTTGTGAATAGTGTGTTAGCCTTTATAGCCTCCTGAGGAATGTATCGATTAACTTCCTTTTTCTAATTCAGCCTTACAGTTCTATGGAAAAAGTTTAGTATGTGTATGATGTGTATAATATTTCCTTCAGCGGAAAAATGATAACTTAGGACTTTCTTGCATAGCCCTTTGCTAGAGATATATGTAGTCTTATGGGACTTTGATTCTTAAGTTCTTGAAAATAGTACCAAAGTTGTAAGAAAAGGCAAAAGGCTTCCCTTTTTTCAGTATTTTTTTTAACTGTAAAAGCTCTTTTAGCAGTTTTGTCAAGTGTGAAACTTGATCTATTCCTTATGAAGTGTTATTGTCTCTTTCTACAGTTCATTTACAGTGCATTAGAAGTCCATGACTTGTTTATTTTTTTCCCTAATTCTGCTTAAGCCAATCAATTATTTTCAGATCTTTCCTTGGTAGTAGTTTTGCAGGCTGTAGATGTTTGATCTCTATCCCTCATCTAATTGAGGATGAGTCAAGGCTGAATACTCATTTCTTTGTTATGCACAAAGTTATCAAAGAGTGCAATAAATGGGAACAGATGACGTGGTTTTTGTATGTGGACAAATTTCTAATAGATTTTTTTGTTGCATCTTGGATTATTTTGCCTTATTTGGCCACTGTGGCATACAAAGTGTCTTCTGAGGATAAAACAAGCAAAAAAATCCTTCTATTGTTCAGTGATACTTCTTGACGATATCTGCATGAATGATAAAACTGTGTAAGACTGCATTAGTTGCACTAATATTCTGTACTTTCCTGCGATATGCACTGTAGTTCTGGTGGTGAGGCATGGGTATTATTTTCACTAGGAAGACAGTCATTAAGTTTAGCATTCAGGACATCCTACCTGTATGGTTTTCACTTGCTATTTCTAATGGAGCTGAAGGAGTAGCCTCCCAAAGTCATTCCCACTTTGGTCTAGTTCCTGACACAGTTCCGGATCTTCTCCCAATCAGATTTAATTCCAAAGCATACACCATGCTTTTAGGTCTTTTATGTCCCTGGACCTATCCAGTAGCTGCCTCCTAGGGATGTGGACCTCATTTTGGCAGTTGTCCAGTTATGAGGTTCACCGCAATTAAGGGGCTTGTTCTTCAATACCTCTGTTCTGCATTTGTCTACGGCTGCATTCATAGAATGATCATTTTTTACTTCTTGAAAGGCTTTTTTTTTTTCTTGTCCAACATCTCTGATGTTCCTAGAAGAGTTAAAAGTGCAAGTAATATGCAAATAATGTATTGCTGATCTAAGCTGCCTTTCTATTAGATGCAAACACAAAATGCTGGCCCTGCAGAAGTTTAGCTCTGACCATCAGTAGAAAGAAGTACAGTTTAATGAATGTCAGTGTTAGTGAAGCTGAAGTTGTTGTGAGGGGGAGGGAGTTGCTCTGTCATCTTCCCTGTCTGCTGAAGGCATCTGTTGACTTGACTTTCGCTGTGCTCTTCATGTTTGCAGGACAGTCAGGTAGCTATGGCTCTGAAACACATCTGTTTTTCTTCTATGCCTTTTCTTCTAAAACTAAATCACTTTCTTTGTATGAAAAAGTGAAGTTCCTAGGCTTCAGATTTGAAGACAAACAGCTCTCCTACAAGTATGAAACCACTTCTGTTAAAGCCATATTTATTTAAGAAATGGTGTCTTGTCTTTTCAGCTAGAGTAACCTGCTTTCACACACTTAAGTACTTTACTCTCTTTACTAGCACAAAATACCTCCCAAAACTCAAAACACTTTTACCGTCAGAAACCTTTGGTTGGCCTTGAAAGACCACACACATTTCTGTTACAGCTGTATCAACTGTATTTGGGAATGATATTTCAAATTTTCACTCTTTTGACCATTGGATATAAAATGTTACCAGAGTGCTTTTGGGTCATAGCCTGCACAGAAGACCAGACAGCCACTTTTCTTGTTTGAAATAACTGCATTTAGTAATGGTGTTCTCTCTCAAACCAGCTGGAATGGATGTATCTTGAAATACTCAGCTCTGAAAATAGGATTATGATAAGCAAATAGATATTAAAAAAAAAGTTCTCAACTTCATCCTAACCCGTTGCTTGCTCTGAACTACTGAAGGCATTGATAAAAGATTCGAATAGCTGAACTTGAGGTAGAACTAAAAATCTTGATATATAATGAATTTGTACATTTAACAGCAATAACTCAATCAGGGAAACAAGTTGCAGAAGAGTGTCGATATGGTAAAATTATTGCTTAGAACCAAAATGTATTGCACACACACATATATATATGTATTTTTTTTTTTGTCTGCAGCGCTACTGTGTTGTATTGACAAAATCTGTCCAGAAGTCCTGAGAGATAAGTTGCTAGGCCTTATGAATAGTTCACGATTCTTCTTCTGGTGACATTACAAATGGAATATTCACTGTGGCATATTTTTGCTGATGAATTTTGCATGACAAAATAGGTACATCACAGCAGGGAATGATGGTGGCATACGGAATGGTCTTTACATCTTGTAGTCCCTCCAAAAGACTTCTTGCTTGTATACATATATAACCAATCATCCATTCCATGGACATGCTTGCACATACCTCATTGGAAGCGTTCAGGCTTCATTAAATATACCCCAAATCTGAAAATGATGGAATTTCAGACCAGATTCTGACCAGTCCATTCTTGGCTAGTGACCAGGGGGTCGTCTTGAGCTCCAGCACTACTTCTGTCAGATTTGCCTCCTACATCTCTGCATTCTCTCATTCATTGAGTTCCTGTGCCCCTGTGTTTGAGTTGGGCAGTTTTCCCTTATTCACAGCAGAAAGTCACAGCTGTTACAGTGATGGGTTCCCAAATCCCTGCTTTGATTTGTAGTAATATTTCAGTCAGCTAAAAGTTGGTCAAAGACTTGATGACAATATTTGTAACCTTGGCTGAGGATGAGAGCATGTTCTCTCTGAATGAAGGGGGATGTGTAACCAGGTGATAGGAACAAAGGAGGTGTTTTGGCAGGGGAACTAGTAAGAAGTAAAATTTTATGTTGGTCTATGCAGGCATTTGGATGTATTTACCTTAGAATGTGAGGGCAGTCTCACTTCATCCTGTGAGACTAATTATAGGAATAATGTTATTCACTGGCAGTGTAGGGGAGGGTTCTGATTTTTTGTGACTGCTTTAACTGCTGATAATGCAGTCCTTGTTTCCTGCTTTTTCTTTGAGAAACCTGAACAATTAGCATGAATGTGATTTCTCTTTGGTTGGGAGGCACTTTGCAGCATCCCTGTGCAGAATAACTTGCCTCTGTATCTTTGAACGTTCATTTGATTTTACATATAGCTTGGAGCCGGTTTCATATAAAACATTTATTGTTGGAGATGTCCCAGTGCACAGGGACAACATTGCTTACTGCATCTCCGGCAGTGTCCTGCCCTGCCCCGAGCCTTGCTGGAGCTGTGGGTGTATGTATGGTCAAGCAGAGAAATGTGTCTCCTCTTCTTCCAAGTCTTCCCACGTTTTCTTCTTCTCTTGCCTCTGGAGAATGTTATTCTGTAAGTAGCAGTGGCGCAGGTGCCTCAGGTACCTCTTCATCAAGTCAGGATTTTCCTTCAGCTGGCAGATCAGGTTGTAGTTCTTGCAGGAGCAGTCACCCTGGCAGGATGTCCCTGGAGAAACTGAGGGTGTCTGACCCATCTCCTGGAAACAACAGGGCAGGGAGTGCGATGAAAGGGGCAGGGGCCTCAGGGGGCTGAGACCTCTCTGGCTGGGCTTGGCCTCTCCTGGAGAAACTCAGGCCTGGCTGGGCTGCCCTAGGCAGCAGGTTGTGTGAAGATGGCCTCAGGCAGGTTCTGTCTTGTTCCCCTTGTGGGTCAGCCTGTCTTTGTTCCTCCTCTGTTGCCAAGACCCACCTCTGACTCCTGGGGCTGCGCAAAGAGCTGGGGAGCAGGCAGAGGATCTTTGTGCCTGCCCAGGCTTTCTTCTTCACACGGGCTGTTAGTCCTTGTCCTATGTATTGTTGGCCCAAGGCCCTGGTGAGTCCTGCCTCCCAGCCACCTGGCACCATCCCACCTGCCTGACCCCATCACTCGCCTCTCTTGGGTGTCTCTTGGCTTTTCTGCAGAGGCAGCTTGCAAGCAAAACCCCACCGAGCAGCAAGCACAGGCCTGAGCATCTCAAACAGGCCACCTCCAGGGACCCCAGGCTTATACCCAGCTGGGCAGAGGAGGATTGAAGCTGCTCTGCTGGGCAGGGCCGGTAGGAGCACTGGCTCCCTGTGCCAGTGCCCTGTTGCTCCAAGTCCTGGGGAGGCACATCCCACATGACTGTGGCCCAGGCGGGACGGCTGGAAAGGCCAAAGCTGCTGGGGAAGAGAGAGGCCACGCAGAGAGCGAGGACCAGGGAGAGCCCCAGGCCGAGCATCGCGCTGCTCCCTGACGAGCTGTGATCTCTGCATAGACAGTCCCTCGCCGTCACCCCGAGCTGAGCTCAGCCAGTCACCGTCAGGGTCTGTGCAATGTGAGGGTGATGGCATGAGCTGTCACCCACCATGCTGTCACCAAATGCCTTGTGATGTCAGAAGCCTTTTTGCCCAGCACCTAGCAGGCGGGGAAGGTCAAGGCAATGATGGAGGGTCTGAGCATCTGGATATCTCAGCCTGCTGCTTTGTCACACCCCCAGTGGGGAGGGCCTGAGCCCCAGGGGCTTTGGGCTTTGCTCCCCAGTGGTCACTGAGGAGGAGCTGTGCCAGAGCAGGGGTATTGCCTGTGTACTCGCACATGGGTGGCTGCTCCTAGTCCCAGTGGCGCTTCAGGGCTGCCCTCCACATGCCTCCAGGATGCACCTTGGGCTCTGCTGCTGAGGGCTGTGGGTCCCACAGTGGGCCTTGACGTGGCCAGCTTGGCCCTGGACCAGCCCACATGCTAAGCACCACTTTTGGGGTACCCTAGAACTCTGTGCATTTACATAGAGTCATAGAATCATTTACGTTGGAAAAGACCTTCAGGATCATTGAGTCCAACCTTCATCCATGCTCACTAGACCATGTCTTGGAGTGCCTTGTCTATGTGCTTTTTGAATACCTCCAGCGATGGCGACTCCACCACTTCCCTGGGCAGCCTGTTCCAATGCTTGAGAACCCTTTTGGTGAAGAATTTTTTCCTCATATCCAACCTAAACCTCCCTTGCCGTACCTCGAGGCCATTACCTCTCGTCCTATCATCAGCCACCAGACAGAAGAGACCAGCCCCCACCTCACTACAACCCCCTTTCAGGAGGTTGTAGAGAGCGATGAGGTCTCCCCTCAGCCTCCTTTTCTCCAGACT
>JANZLQ010000007.1:3151229-3183862 GCA_026212715.1 Elanus axillaris
ATCTTAAAAACATTACCATGTGCATCATGAGTAGGGGTGAGAGGAGAGAAAGATGTGAAGGAAGAAGGATGCCATTTGATCCTATTGAAACCTACCCAGTCACGAGACTGCCATTTCTCTGTCCACCAAAGATGTCTCAACATTAGTTGATGTCTTTTTGTCCTGTTGTGGTATAATTTCCACATAAACTCAGGAACCTGTGTAAGTCCACTTGTTAAAAGTGAATAATTAATTGCTTACAAACACATTTGGGAAAGGTAATCGGGGGAGTTGGTGCCATGATATTTGAATCACAAAGCAAGCATATACTCTTTGATACTGCTATTTCCATGTTATTGTTTATACTTGTAACTGTTTCTAGTTAAACTATAAGTACTGTGAATACCAGATGTAAGAAGTGCATTGTACGCTTCTCCAGAATCCAGGTTAGTGGTAGAGGTGAGAGATGCCTCTGTTAAGAAGCCATCACAACACAGCAAAACCCACTCACGTGAATGTGACTGCTGCTTCACTGTGGTATGGTTGTTGCCCTGTTTCTGACCTGTTTGCTTCTGGTTGTTGAATAGGTGAAAGTTAATTGTTTATCTTCTTCATGCAGTCAACTTTTTATCAGTAGATTATCCCAGCTCTTACTGAAGAGCACCTGGCTCTCTGGTGTACGTAAATACTACCAGTAAGATTGGTTCATTTCTGTCCTGATGTTTTGTATATTAGACTGAAGTGCTTTGAGAAAACCTTTGGTGTGATACAGAGGCATTTGAAGTAGGGGATGATTTAAATAAATGCAGGTAGGAGAGAACTGCGGCCCCTACTTTTCTAGAGATCAGTTTCCCTGGTTCTCTTTCAGTGAAGCTGCAGTTCACCTGGTAGAAGGGGGATGTAATTTACATACCTAGTGATAATGAATGAAAGAATGAGTTGCATGTGACCTGTCTCATGGTAACATTTGCCTTCTGGCTAATTTTAAGTCAAAAGAGCCTATATAGATAACTTATCTCCAGTTTTCTTCTTTGAGTGTTTGTTACAATTCTAACTTCATCCCAGTGCTAGTAATAGCAGTTATGGACTTACAAAATAGCTGTCCTCAACTGCTACGGGACCAGTCAAAATGGGAGAAGGGTTTTTGATGTGTGTGTGCGCCTTCAAATCTATTTATTGCAGATTTATTTGCGGGTTTCCTCTCTTACATCCTGATAGCACAGGAGCATTTGAAAATAAAGGTAGGCCTGGGCTGCAGGACACAGAAAGCTGAAAGAAATCGCTTGTCTTGTGTTATGGTACGTCAGTGCTTGGATGCTGTATTCTTTTTTTCCAGATGTTTAAAAGCTATTTTGCCCAATCGTTTTTTAGTACAGAAGGGAAAAAGTGTGTGGAGTTGTAAGTGTACGCATGTGTAGACACACGTAACTTTTTAAAGTTCTAACTCCCTATGTTGGGTATTCTTTTGTTTATAAAAATTGTTGAGAAAAATTAAACTCCAAGCAAGTGCAGACATGGTAGTAGCTGATAAAATTTCACACCAAGAATACAGTGGCCGCTGTTCCAGAAAATACATTCTTGAGCTCTGTACCACGCTGCAAAGGTTACATGCACATGAAAGAAAAGGGAAGACTGGTTTTCACGAAGCAAATGGAGCTGTTATGTATTAGAAGGAATTTCACTCATTTCATTTGCAAAACCAAATTGCTTCAGTATCAACAATGCCACCTTTTTTAGTTAGTGCCTTCTATTGTACAGGTGTTGGGCTCTCCTAGTATTTTCAGTAAGGCTCTATTAATCCAGTTACATTATCCTTGATAACAACTAAAGCCCTAAGTATTTCTATGCAGGTGTTTCTTTGTTTGCTTTTGTTTTAAATGTAAAACAATATTTTAATGACTTTTTTTAGGCTCTTACATTCTCCTTGTGTACAGGATTGCTCACACGTAGTGACCTTTGGGAGCTACGCAGATAAAAGAAAATCACAAGTGTACTAGAGAGTCAAATAGTATTGGAATAAAACTGGAACAATATTGAAGGTGGTAATGCTTAAATGCTGAGAACAATATAGTGCTGGAATCCTGAGTGATGGAAGTTTAATGATTCAGGTGGGACCCCCAGGCTATGAAGTTATCTGTGGGGCTAAAGGACCGTTCCCTACAAGTTCCCCAGCTGCATTAGGACTTCTGTTGACTTACCAACAACTAAAAATATTTATTTTCATGTGTTTTTGTGGGTATCCTGGGGTAAATTTAATTTATGTGTAAGTCTGGAGCCAGCTGGTCTATAGAGACTATGTCTGTCATGTGGTCCTTGTCTCCTGCCATTTGGTAGCGCTCATGTGAGGGCTGGAGTAGGTTTGCAGTTTGATTCATGTGTTAGTCCTGTGTGTTTGGCTTTATTATATGGTTCCTGATTCAAAGCATTTAAAAAAATATACCATCTTCCTTAAACTTTGAGTGTACCCTTAAAGTCATACCGCTGTGGAGGAGAGAGTTCTGCTCTGATTTGGAGTTGGGCCCTTTCACCTGTGTGTCATGTCATCTCCCAATTTAAACTTAGATAGCTAATTCAGATTTGTTCCTTGCATGGAAGGTATTGTTTGATATTTCTAGGAGGTGCATCTTTAAGTTTAACATCTTTAGGAAAACTTTGTTGAAAACGTGTTGAGAGGTAGTAGCAGGTTGGTTATTTATAAAGGGAGTGTTTGTACCGGCTTACGCATTACAGTTCTCTGTTGAATTAGCTTTTGGTATGTACATGTAATTATGATAATGGTAAAATTCACAAATAATTTCAAGTCCTAAATTTTGCCTCAAGGCAATGAGAAATGTAAAAGGCACTGACTTGCTTTATCATACTTGCGGTCAATGAAAAGTAGATCTATGGCTCCATCTACTGGAGTTCAAAACCACCAGCGAGAGTTGCTCTTTAGTGAGTAACCGCTTGGCAGAAGCTGAAATAAAAAGTACTGGGTTTTGTTTTTCAGCTGGCGGGCTGGTAGAGTGGATTTCTCTGGAGACATTCGTGTAATATTATGACAATTTTAGCTGGTTTAACACTTGTGGTTTTTTCTGCCATTGCACTCACTGTCTGAAAGTTGAGCCATTTCTTTCTTTTGACAAGATACAGTAATATATAAAATTCAGAGCTTGTTATGTAATTCTTACCCTGTACATTTATGCAGTTTATACTTGTACAACTGCTGTAGGCAAGGTAAAGGCTTAATATTTTATGGTTGGATGGTTCCTTCCAAGATCTACTGTGTGGAAAGAATAAGCCCCAAGTATAAAAAATGTGGCCTCTTTTTTTTTTTTTCTCTGGCAATTAAATATACAACTTTAAGATATTTTTGAGATTAATTTGCATGTGTAGCATCTTGGTGCAGACCGGTGTGAAAGGAAACTATTTCCATTTGATTAACTTCTTAAATTGCTAATAAGAGGGAAAATGTTTTGTTCACACTGCCTGTTTCTCATTTGCATTGGTTTCAGCTCAGGAGCTGAAATATGAGCTGTCACCAAGCTCTTGAGGAAGAACAGATCCTGAAATAATGCACCATTATTCTGGCTACAATTAAATATTTTCAAACCTGTATTAGGTCCTAGATTGACTATGCAGGATCAGAATTGTGGTCCAGTTTAAATTTGAGAGAGTTGTCTGGAATGGCATAATGCCATTGCAAAGGTGTCTTTGCTGTTTTTTTTCCCACTGTTGCAGCTTTTAAGAATGATGCCAGTAGGCATGAGGGTGCTAGGTACAGAAAATTAGTGGTTTCACAGAGAATATATAGCTGGAGTGAATTTCACTCTGTAGGGGTTACTGCTATAAAATGGTAAGCATAAGTGATTATGTTAAATGTGGAGACTGAAAGGAAACACTTCCTATTTTGCTGTTAATAGGACATATATGGCAGTTTATAACTCCTCTGCAATAAGCAAAAAAATTAATGGAAGATTTTATTTCTTCAATTTCTGAGGGTATTAATATCTTGAAATACATATTATTTTTTCCTGTGTTGCAAGTAGAATTGCTACTTTAACTTGGTGCTAAACTTTTGTGCTTTTACACTGCAAAATGTGTGTGTGTGTATATAGCTATAAAATAAATGGTATATGCAAATAATATTCAAAATTCAATAAAATATTCACAATATTCAAACTGTATATGCACATAAGCCTTCATATATGCATATATACATGGATGTGGGTGTTTTAAGAAATGTCTTCTGATAGCTGTTGTAGACCTAGAAAGAACAGTATATTGTAATTAGTTTGTATTTTATGGGTGAAGATTTCTGCTGCTTAGACAATAAGAGAAATGTTCACAGTTCTGGTGCTCTTCCTTCAAGAGGCAAGGAAGGAAGAATGACTGAATAAATGCTATTTTGTTATCTGCAGTTAGAAGCAATGTGTTCTATTAAAAGTTGTTACCACCTGGAAAGCTAAGGCTGTGTATATTCATGGGTCAGTTATTAGGAAAAATATTATTATTTAGATACAAACTTTGTATTTCCAGTGAAAGTTACAATACTTGCTTTTTGCTCAGGTTTTTTTCTTCCTTTCGCTCTCAGCTCGGAGAATTTCATAATTATAAACCAGGATAGTTTGCTCTCCAGTGAACTGACAGCTAAGGTGTGGGCAAGGGAGAAGACGATGGGAGCAAATGTTTTGTCTGAGCATAAGATGCCTATAGCAATGTAACATATTTAAAAAATATTTTCCTCATCTACTGCAGATGTAAAATTGCATTCTAAAGTCTTTTTTCAGCAGTTATGATGTCTCCTTAAAATACAAGGAAGAACCTTCACAATCTCTAAATAATCTTGTGTTTGTACATGTGTGTGTGCATGCATATCCATACATAGCAGCCTGCCTGCAAGTACCTGTTCACAAAAGCAAAAAAAACCCAACACAGTAGGTCTGGAAATGGTTAAAGAACCAAGACCGGTTTGTTTGGGGAGGGTGGAGGTGGCTGCATGTGGCTTTCCAAAGTCCACTCTCAGTAGGCTGCATTGTGGACAGACAAACAAGCTGCTGTAAAGTAAGTCCCTATGTGAGTTTGCAGGGCCTCACCTTCTCTGTGCTGTTGCCTCTGCTTTTGCTCTTACAGCGGTGTAAATGCAAACTATCTTAGGTGTCAGTGAAACGGAACAACTGGCCATGCATCCGTTCATTTGGTAGTTGTAAAGTTAATCTGAGTACCTGTGTGTGTGCCTGTACTGTCAGTTCTGTCCCAATCAGACTGTATTCAAATTTGGGTTTCAATCGCAGGACCTGGGTATTGTCCAGGTCGAGTTTCAGCTTGTCATCAGAGATCACCGATGACTTCTAGGAGTTAGTGACCATTCCCAAGCTGTTTCGCTCATCTGAAACTACAAAATTGCTTATTGATTCCTGGTGCTTGTGAATATTGTGGCTACTTGGCAATGCATGTTCAGACTGGAGCTGTGCTAGCTTTTTTTAAAAAAAATGTTAACAATGCAGACAGTACAGTCCAATGTCCAGTCAGAAATCGTCTCTGAACTTACTCATTACCCTTTCTTTCACAGTAATATAACATATACGTAGTTTCAGTACTCCTTAAATATTCTGCTCCCATTTTTATATATGTGTGGGTGTGTATATATATATATATACAGTGTATAAATAGGTATATTGTTCTTAGATATTTGTTGTAACCGCATAATGCATACTAAATTGCTCTTAGATCAATGAATTTGTTTTTGCACTTGACATACAAACATTATTTAGATAAATGACCTGTTTTTTACTCCTATGTGCTGCTCACGAAGTTGCACTTGAGCTTTATACCTATAGCCTCTCTTGTTCTTGTGATTTTTATGTCACGTGTTTTTATTGCTCCCTCCGTGGTTGTGTCTCTCACAAAGGTAGTTTATTATAACGTGAACAAAATGGAGATAGAACTGGTATATATTTCATAAAGATTAATTTTCTTATAGTACATCTGCTGTACTGATCAAAATAAATTTTTATTGCTTAAATATTTATAAAAAATGCCAAGTGTCTGTATAAAACACTTTTCACTAATTTTAAAAAAATGCAAAAATAGCTCATTATAAGCAAGTAGACTACAAAAGGATTTCAGAGAAGTGTTCAATGGAAACATTAAAGTTCAAATCTAGAAATATGATCCTATATTTTGACAGTACATTCCTAGAACTTATAGCTCCTTAGGAAGAATTTTTGGTGGTGCATATTTTAGCTTGACTGCAATGCCAACATTTTCTCTTCTGTAGGGTGAGAAATCCTTTAGCAGGAGCACATAAAGGAATTAAAAATCCAACTGAGAGTTCATTGAAGATTAGAAAATTTAAATCCTCCTCTCTCTTGCAAAAAATCTGAGTATTTAGGAACACAAAATAATGTTTTGTTCTACTCAGAACATGAAAAATCAAGTCTCTTTTAAGAGAGCTTACGGTATATAAGACTTGTCCCAAGAACTTGCATAAACAAGGATGTTTGGGTGATGTATTTGTGTATCCTTTGGCATGTAGATTTTGTACTGTTATCATATATAATTCTGTATCTCATCTACAGAATGTTTTGAGCCATTTCTTTGCTCACCTGCTGGGTTTTCAGTGCTGTCTACTGAAATCACTTTGAAATTCTACAAATCTTCAGTAATGCATATGCAACAACTTGCAGCTGAACCATAAAATTGATGTTGGAGCTCATGTATGTAGGCTGACTTAAAGCCTGTTCAAGTGGACTTTGAGGCTAAATAATTTATGGTTGTGTTTTTTCTTTTCTCTTTCTCATCCCAGGTTAGTGTATTGGTTGCGAAGAGCCACGGACACTTTGTGCCCTGATGGGGGACTCAGGATCCAGACGATCGACTCTAGTATCTCGGTTGCCAATATTCAGGAGAAGTATTAGCCGCAGACACGACTCCCTTCCTTCCTCACCTTCTTCTGCTAATGCCATTGGTGTCCACACCTCCTCCCCGTCCAGCACTAACTCCAGCTCAGGGAGCACAGGCAAGCGCCGGAGTATTTTCCGCACTCCTTCCATTAGCTTCCATAACAAGAAAGGGAGTGAGCAGAAGCCCGACTCGGCTAGTCAAAACGTTAACATCTCAAATGGTGCCCAGTCATCTCTCAGCACTTTTCAAAAACTGAGCTTAGAGGAGCACATTAAAAGCAGAGGAAGGCATTCAGTTGGCTTTGGCAGCTCGCGTAGCAAGAAGATAACAAGGTCTTTGACAGACGATTTTGAAAAAGGAAAGGAGCCCTCGGCTAATAAGAATGTATTTATAAATTGCATAAGCTCTGGGAAGAATGAGGGTGATGATTCAGGCTTTGCAGAGGAGCAGAGCCGATACTCTGTCAAACAGTCCACGCGGAAACTTCTCCCTAAATCTTTTTCATCGCACTACAGATTTTCCAAACCAGTTCCAGAGAGTCAGTCAGTTTCCTCCGTGCAGCAGTCCAGGTGCTTGCTGGAGGTTAAATCATATGTGGAAAGCGAACCTGTGATCGCCAAGTCCTCTCCTCCATGTTCGGCCGAGACGACAGAGTGCATGGGAAGCTCCTTGCAGTCCCCGCTGCTCTCAGCTGACCTCACGGCTGCCCAGACTCCCTCCGAATTTGTTGCCCTGACAGAGGATTCTGTTTCGGAGGTTGATGCTCTGCCCAGCAGTGGGACCGGAGTGGTGCTTGCAGACGATTTTGGCCACAATGTCTCTACCTCTCAGATCTTCTTTAATCCTGCTGCTGCTCCTGCAGGGAAAACGTATATTGTGGAAAGTAATGGCCATTCTGCTGGTGTATCTCCTGTGAGTCATGCAAGCTCATGTAGTGTTGAATCTAATACCTTATTCAAAACCACAGCTGCTAATCAAACAAAAGTATTGTTGCAAGCCAACGAACTACATATTAATGATGCCAGGCACATAGGAGAAATTAACCCAGCAAATGCATGTTTAGAAACCTTTGTGTTGCAGCACAGAGAAGAACCAGTGATACTCTCTCCAAAGACACAGGGGTTGAGTGGGGACAGAGATGAAAGCACGCCGTCCAAGCACACAAGAGAGACAATTCCTGTAATAGAGTCCAAAATTGTTCCATGTTCTGAACCTCAGTCCTTTAAAACACAACAGGGTTATGAAACAAACCATTCTAAAGGTATGTCTCATGGTCTTTTCATTGTTGGGTTTGGTCGGGTTTTTTTGGCCTCAGTTCTTCTGTAAGAATTGCTTGGTCAAAGTGTTTTTGTAGAGTTGCAAATGCTAGCTAGGAAGTTGTGAAATGTGTCTTCCTTCCAAAATTGTAGAAATTAAACAAAAAGTCTATGACCTTTTGAGTTTGCATGTTACAGTTTGCTAACGCCCATCAGTGTTGTTCACAGCTGTGCTTTCCTGTGGTTGAAAATGAATTAAGGGTAGTGATTCTTGTCTCTCATTGAAGGCTGAAGCTGGGATTTTTGAGGCATGCCTATTTTGGACTTGAGCCAGAGAGTTGCATTGTTTGAGATGGAAACATTGCCAGAGAAACAAAGCTGCTTTTAGTTTGGTTATGAAAAATAACACAGTTTATCTTATATTGATCTAGGTTTTGAAATTTCCCAACTCTTGCCTGCTCTATTCAACTGATGTTATAGAGTAGCTTGGAGTGGATGTCTCTGTGGCAGAGTATGAGAGATCCTGTTTCTGCTTCCATCTGAAAAAATATTGTGCAAGTTCTCATTATGTAATCTATGAAACAGAGAGAGTTAATTACCATCTAAATTTCACACTGGATCTTTAGCTTATGAAAAGAAATTTGGAAATATTAACAAGATTAAGTGGAAAGGCTGTGCCTAGAAATCCCAGTCGATAGAGATGCGCATGAATAAAGGCACCAGGCCCTTGAGTGAAGGACACCTGTCAGAAGGCATTTATCTCTGACAGTTTATTTTCTCAAACCAACCTAAAGACTGGTGCTTTCTTGCATAGTCCTGAGGCTCTGTCTCATGGGCCAAAATTTGTGCGAGTATAACAAGACTGCAATTACAGTGTTTGTATTAGAAGATGAATGAGTGTAAATGCATATGAATTCATACCCATCTTTTTGCTTGGACATTTGTCTAGACATGTAGATTATGAGCAATCAAAAGCAATCTTGCTTTTTGAATTATTTCTCACTGCAAGGCTTGGTTGGATAACTTGTACATAAATGCAATATAAAGTCAAATTAATCCACTAAGTTAGCTTTCACCAGAAGGGACCTCTTTCCCTCAGAACCTTAGTCAATTGGGAGAAAAAATATTTTCATTTTGGTCCTGAGCACTCGGTTGGTCTTCCTTGCAACATTGGCTCATCTGTGAAAGAGCTCATCCTTTTGAATCTGACTTGCTAGAGTGTATTGCAGAACAGCAAGTGAGCAGCTTGGAGTGATGTTTCGAAATACACAGTGCATTTGAAATTCATGCATCAGCAGTTGTATATTTAATCTGTAATTCTGGAAGGCAGCTAACTGGAGTTGAAACTGTGATAGAGGGATTTTTGTAAATGGGATTCATGTTCACAGAAACACTAGAGGTAATACTACACTATTTAAAAGTCAGTAATTAATTGTTAGGGTTTTATAGTGCTGCTCAAAATGCATTTTTGGTTTTTTTTACTTGTGTGGTGAAGAATGTATTTAAAATTAGAAACTGGCCAAGCCAGTCAAGGGACCATTGAAAAAACATATAAAATCCTGCCATATGAAATGAAACAAATATGGAAAAAACTGACGTGGCATTCAGTAAGGTATGGTTATTAGTAGTTATATCTGTTACAGACTGACTGGTTTGAACATCTGGTTTTGCTAAAACAATATTTAAAACCGGATGCAAATGCAAAATATTTTGGTGCATTTTCTTTGGTAATAGATATCTTCTCTTCTGTAGCTGGTCTCATAGCCAATACCATTATAGAGAACATCGTGAACGTGACATTAATGTATGAGTGGGTTTGATGTGCCATGTATTTCTTAGTTTACCTTTATATATTTTTACATGATGGGGATTTTTGAAAAGCCTTAGAGAAAATGTCTGTTTTCTCACAAAAGGCAAAAGATGATAAGATTTTCTGTGTTACATTTATTATGCTATTATGCTTTTCTCTTTCCCCATCTCTAAATTTGCCCTAACACCTCCAAATGTAATTTTTCTCCTCTTTTGTGATGTGTTATCGTTTAATTGGAGTTGGGGACTGGGATTCAGCCTGCTGGCTGCAGGAAGGCTTTGGAGGGTGCAGATGCAGAGCTGAGCTAGGAAGGCCAAACAGAAACTGAAAGCAGTGTGCATCCCTGTCCTATGCAGTGATAACAAAGCTGTGATCTGGCCCTACGAAACCTGGACTTGCCTCAGAATGCAGGGTAAGACAGGTTGTGTTTTGGCACCAGCGGACCAGTGATAGTTTCTCTGGTGGATTTTACTGGGCAGTGGTTTGGAAGTGTCCTAGAACAAGGGGAGAAAGGAACGGATGAAGTAAAGGTCCTTCTGGATTCTGGTAGGAGCTGTGGATGGAGCTGTAGTGTGCTGAGCGTGCTAGTCATTGGGGACTGAACAGCAAACTGGTGACACTTTTATGTAAGTAAATGGGATCCGCTTTGTACAAAACATCTCTTATGCGATTGCCTTTCAGTGTAAGCATTTCAAGCAAAGCGGTATTCTCATTAAGAATATATTTGTAGAGAGTAATTCTCTTTAATGATTGCTGATTGCTTCTCTATTTGTAGTTGATCTTGCCAATAGCTTCAGTCCATACCGAGAAGGCAGATTTGTTGAGAAACGACTGAGATCTTCTTCAGAAGGTACTGCTGGAGGCAGTCGGCTGATCATAAAACCAAAGGATGGAAATACAGAAGAGCTTAACAGCCTACGGAAACAGAGAGCAAGCTCATCCTCTTCAAAAATGAACAGCATGGTTAGTTTTATTCCCATATGTGTAAGTTTTTGGGTTTTAGTGATTGGTGTAACTATAATGAGAAGCAGCAACTTTACAAGTAATGGATGGTAATAAAAGGGACGGGGAGGGGGGACGGGGTGGGAAGCTGTCTCAGGCTTCCAAAATGTGATCCAGGCTCAGCTACAGATATTAAAAGTATTTTTTTCAGGGTGTGACATTGTAAAAAGGTTTGCATGTTTTCTGTGAAGAGATTCTTGTCATGCTTTGCTGATTTGCCTGGGAGAAAAATACTGGGAGAGGGAGCTGCAGCAAAATTCCGTATGGCTGTTCCTGAGGTTAAATACAGTGGGGTATTCTGTGGCAACATTTGATTGTCACTGTGTTAGTTATTTCATGGACTCATGTCTGGCATGAGTGAGATGAGACTCAGATCAGAAGTTGGATGAAGAGGAAGTTGCCTGTAAGGAGGCTCATTTGAAAGGTCTGAGCAGTCCCTTTTGAAACTGGTGACAAGTTTGAATGCTTTCACTCTGAGCACAAGGTAGAAGAGACAGGAAGGGATCTCTTCTGAGAACCCTTGAAGTTCCTGAGGACTAGAAAAGTTAAGACAGATCAGATAACTGCAGGAGAGTGCTTTCAAAACCTCTTCAAGTGAAACAATAGTAGAAGGAACTGAATGACTGACAAGTTTGTGCTTTTTTATAGTCAGTGAGAATAAACATTTAAAGATGAGTGTAACTGATACTTACGCATGTGCTCTCCAGTAAGACAAATAAAGAAGGTGCTAAAATTGAACATCTACAGGAATGGCATCCACTCTTTAGCTTATTGGGAGTAACTAAACCAAGTTTTATGGCCATTATTATTTTGAAACATTTTATTCAACATGCCAGCTGAAAAAGAGGAGGATTCATTTTGTACTCATATCTGAAAACAGCTCTCCATAGAAAGCAAAAACCTCCAAATTTCTTACCCCTGCCTAGAGTTGCTAAACAGATATGTAAATAAAGGGGCTTTTCCTTTTCACATTTATGTAATAGTCATTATGTTACAACGATGCAGGACCAAACACATCCTGGAGAGACACAGATGTGAAACAACTGCCTTTTGTAAAAGAGAATTTTTGCAGTTGTTTGAGATGTGAAACTATTGGTGCAAACCGATCTCAGATTTCCAGTTATGTGCTCTTCTGGTATAGTTTTACAGGCTAATACCAAAATTCAACTACTCATAGCATTACTTAGACGACTTTTCTAACTGCGTGCTGCTTTGCTACTCTCACCTGAGAAGCCAAGGAAAGCTAAAATTTACTTTCTCTGTGATATTTGCCCATACTAGTTCCTGGTTGGTCATTTAAAAATAGGTCCCCAGAGAAGTATCTGATTTACTGTGAAATCCCCTTAAGGAAACTGTGGTGGGAAACTGGGGTTTGGGGGTTTCTCAAAAGGATATGAAATCTCTCTGTTGTCTTGGTAAATCTCACCCATGTCCCTGAATGTATCATCCAAATGTTCTTTTGTGGCTGGGCTCACAAATGCTGGTGTGTATGGCAGGAGAAAATTACATCAGTACCAAGGATATTCTTACTATGTACGGCTGATGCCCAACAGATATTTCAGTGTATCAGTGTACTGAAGCAATGGTTGCTAAACAGACACAACTAAAATGGAATTACTTGATGTCTTTTACGGAATGCTTGTCTGTGCACTCACTTTGCGTAACCTGTGCAGATTGGATTACCTATACTTCAATGACAGGATTATTCTCTTCTTAGCAGTATCAGATTGTGCAGATTTATCAGTATTCACTGATTAACTTTATCTACCTGAAAGGGCAGGAGGCAAATTAATTTTAGGAAGGAGAAGATTTTATGTATCTGCCTTTCTTGTTTCTAGACTGTTGCCAACTTGTCAGATGAAGCAGTCTAGTAAAGCAAAGTTTATTTAAAAAAACAACCACAAAACCACCTTGACCACCACTGGATTATTACACCCAGAGATACAGCACAGAAATTAGGAGGTAGAATTTGTAAATAGTAGAAGAAACCTTTGTGCTGCTGAAGTGTATAGTTATAGTGTGTTTTTCTGTTTTTGCAGGAAGTTTGTATCCAAATGTCAGTGAATATCATCTTATTTTTCAAAGCCAGAAAGAACATGATGACATTTAAAGATGCTGTTTCATGTAGGCATAGGGCATTACGCAGATGTAGTTCCTGCCGTAAAAAGTTGGTTAACCCTGGCTGAAACTTGTAAACCTTATTTGGATTGTTAGACCCAAGCTATTTGGCAGATCTCTGTGTTCATTTAAATACCAGGCTAGACTGATGCCATAGCACTTCATTCTGTTTAGCCCTGTATTAATCATGAGACTGGGCAGGTGACAACATGGTAACAGCAGGAAGTAAACAAAGGGTGCATGTGGGGTAGGTAGTGATTTGAGTCTCTTCTTCATGTTTTGTGTATGAAATTCACAGTTGGTTTTTTTTTCCACTTCCATTAGCAAGATTGTCCACAAATTCACAAGTGTTTGCTCATCCTTATTTATATTACAGTTGCAGACCAAGAACTTTTATGTCAAGATTACTGTGCATACTTATGTGTGAATGTAAAATTCTTCCTGCTTTCCCCCCAATACATAAGGATATCATCTTCATATGTGAAGAAAAATGCTAGTGAGAGCTTTTTTAGTAAAAAATGAGGTTTAAGAAGAGGTAAAACGAACAAAACCAAAACCAACAGCACTCCCCTCCACCCCTTAACAACCAGAAGGCACAAGAATAACTAGTGTTCCCTGGAAAGAAAAGGAATTAAAAATTGAAGAAGTTGAATGTTTGTAATAATACCTATCTGAACAGTAAAAAGGCCCCTTCAAAATACTTGTCCGAAGCAATTAATATTTAATGTCACGGTAGCAGATTGTTACCAGTGAACGATCCTAATGAAGAATAAATACTAGGTGAAGAATTAGACTTACTAAACAAAGTATTATTAAAAACCTTAACCTAAGTTTCTTGTGTATCTAGAAAAACATTAGACACTCTTCTGTGGCTACCTGTATTCATTTTCTTCAGTTTTGGAAGAGGAGTCGTCACAGGTGTTTAAGGGATGGCACGTTCACGGGGGATTGCTGAGGCCTCCCAGCCATTGCAGCTCAGTTCTGCTCTGCGGCACCAAGCCAGTGGTAGTAGCTGCGGATGCTGGTTTTCTAGCATCATCCAGATGTTGTGTCAGGCTGAAGAAGCTTTGTAGCGTGGAAGATCCCCTTTCCTCACAAACTGAAGAAAGTCCTCCAAGACCCTAGTTGCTTTCTTGTTCTTGTTGGCAGGCAGTGTGGGCTGCTTCTGCTGAGGGGCTGGCCGGAGTGAGGAGCCAGAAGAACTCAGGGGATGCTAGATTTTCGAAGGAGAGGACAGGAGAGGAAGAAAAGAAGACTAGCGTCTGAGAAGCTGCTCTTCCTCCTAAATGACTTGCTCAGCAGAATATTCTTGCGTGACTGGCAGTGCTCTTTTTGAAGGCAATAGAGAAAAGCTTGAATAGGTGGATCTCCTGAATACGGAGAATATGTATCAAACCTACAAAGATGGTTACCAACTCCCCCAGGAGTGGCATTAACTCACTTGTGAGATGCTGAAAGTAAATTATAATTTGGACAAGAGCAATGCTACTCATAAATGAGATATAAGGAAAGAAAAAAGCCATTCAAAATAATTCTGCAAACATGCCAGTTTCGTAGTAATGTAAATAATGCACTGAAACAGACACTTGAGATTAACTGCTTAGATTACTAATTTTGTGTGGTTTTCATCAGATAGTTTCAAAGCCATCACTCTTGCAGTGACCGATTTCTGCCACAAGATGCCATCATTTCACTAAAAATGGTTTGAGACTTTACTATTACATAGTTACACCGAAGGTGAAAACTGCAATTCGGTACCCGTTTTTGGAACGGCTTAATGTTGATTAGCCTGTGCAGTATGATAGACCCTTTTCAAATGAACATAGTTGATACTGATGCAATTTAAAGAGATTCATATTGCTGTAGAAACTCTGGTCATTCAAATGTTCCAACTATGAAGTCATCAGTTACAACTTTAAATATTTAGATATAACATATAGACTAGTTTACTATGTCTCAGAAGATTGACAGAGGCTATGGCTGACCTCTCTGTTCTCCATCTAGGTGGCGGTTCTTTTCCAATGTGTTAGAGAGGCAAAACAAAAGAAACAAAAATGGAAAGCAGTGTGCTAAAAGACCTGAATGATCTGAAATATGCAGCCCTGCAAGATCAGTGAAAAGAATGTAAACCTGTGTAGTTGAAATGTAGAAGATAATTAGAACAACCCCATTGAAAAAAAAAAAAATAGGATCAGACCCCCAAATCACTGTAAGTTTGTTCTTTAAAAGGATTAGGACACAGAACAGCAGGAAAAATACTTGATGTGCTACACTACTTCAGATTAACAGTAGAAATTGAGGTGTGTGTGAACAACAAAATTATCCATCGCTTCTCATAGTAGTGGCTAATGTGTAAAGATGACTATCCTAAATATCACCTTTACCAGTACTAAAGAGGAAATGTAAAAAAAGAAAAAAATTAAAATTGCTTTTTTTTTTAAGGTGCTGATAGAGATTTTGAAATGTTAACAAATTCCAGTCAGTCATTAGAACCAGATAGTCATGAAGGATGATATGAATGAAAGTAGCTGTATGTTACTATAAGTTAAAAAAAAGTTCAGAGGGTTGCTGGAGCTCCTGGACCACACTGTGCAACTTCAAGAAGTGAGCTGCGCTGTGCTGTATGCACACGTGTTTTAATTGTGCGTAGAAATGTGACTGCATACATGCAGTAGAATGAGACTGCCCACTTACTTTTGGCTCTCGGACCAGCCTTTCTGCCTCTCTGCAATTATTTACAAAGAAAATAATTGTCTGTCTTTGTGACTGCTCCCTTGACCACATCTGGATATCAGCATGTGTGCTATATAACTGAAAGAAACCTCATTTTCCAGCTTTTCCTTTGTCAGTGGGTGAACATTACCACTGTCCTTTCTGTCCTGCAGGACCGTGTTTCTCTGGGCACTCTCTTGAGCACAGGTTTTTCTTCAGTTTCTCATATTTGAATCTTCTCTAAATGTTGCCTGTTTTTCATTTCTTAAATTCAGCTACAAGTTTTCATCCTTTCAGGTTAAAATTTTTATGCTTGCCCTCAGTGCCACATCATTCTTTCCTTTTGCCTAGAGCAAGGCAGCCTTACCTACTTGTCAGTCCAATTAGAGCTGCACAACTTATTTTTCCGGGTTGTTGCTTTGACTGTGCTATTTCTTTCTTTGCATCTTTTCCATGGTTCCAATATATTAGATAAAACGGCTTGTTGGCAGTTAAAGGACTTTCATGGCCTAAGGTTATCCCAGCTTTTTTCCCCTCATCTTTAACAGTGATACAAGTCTTCATTGCCCACTTGTCAAACTGTCAAATAGTTGCATTCATCTTTTCTCCCACACTGCCTATCATGCACTAGAGTAACTGCAGTTACTACAAAACTTTCTTCACTTCCATTCTCAATTTTCATTTTATTTTTTTGCCTTGCCTACACTAACAACACACTACTGAACTAAGATAATTTTTCAGGATGCATGCCGGTACTGTATTACTGAAGTTTATTTGCTTATCCATCCAATGCTGACACTTAGGCAGCATCCCCTCTTCCTCATGCTTGTACTATGCTTATTATGCGGGGATGCTCTGAGTACCTAACATCTCAGTAAGCATATTTACAACTTAAATTAAGAACAGTGTGTACAAAACCCAATGCTGGAAAACAGGGTCGTGTTCATGGGCTACTGCAGGGTTCAGTTGGATAATGTGAGGGGTTGAATATGTCAGTTAAACATTAAATTTGAAAAATTAATAATTGACTAATTTAGTGTAGAAAGCACCATTTGAAATTTTGGGAAGATATTACAAAAGTTAATTGAATGACACAGAAATAGTGGCATACTAGCAAAACAGATTTATGTGCAAGTATTTGAGATTCTTAGTCTATCTCTGGAGGAAGCAGAAAGGCAAAACATAGGTCACTTTAATGGAAATGTGTTATGGCCCGTGCTTGGGATGTCTGTTTATGATAATTATTTAATTAGCAGCCGGTGTCTAGATTTTAGTTAGGTGTCCTGAATATTCTGTGTGCGTAACAGTACCTGGGTTTTGTTACCTAGGTGACTTGGGGTGACTTAGCGATTAATAGTCAGGTTTCTAATGTACTTTAGAAATAGTATTTGCACTGATGGAGCAATTATCCAAACCATTGTTATCTTGTTATCAAGCACCAGTTCTAACCTAGTTGCTACATCATGAGAGAAACAACAGAATCCTGTGCCGCCATGGACTTCACTGAACGTACGTGAATAAGGGCTAAAATGTTTTTTATGTTCCTCTTCTCTGTGCTGAATAGTATGATATTTTGCTGGTGCCCGATGAAGCACTGAGTGTGGGTAAAACTAGGTTGGCTGCTAGTCTATAGAGGATTGAAGTGATTTTCATATTTGTTCCAGGTTGCTTTAACATTATTTTCTCCTGCTCTGTTCTCCTTGAGTATGGACTTGGCCTTCTGCTTCATACCTTCTGACAGTCTGCACCAAGACCATTTGGAAGCTGAGATTTTTATGCAGTCTGTGGCCAACACGCTAGGTGGAAGATGCTATTGAAAATACATGAGTTGAATGGTTTATGAGTTACAGTGGGTGATCAGTAGACTTAAAAGTGGAATTGAATGTGGTTGTTTTTGTGACCTGTAAATGTGACCTGTAGAGGCTTGAGAAAACCCTATGGGATACACTCTCCATCTACAGACTGGAGACACATTAACGATTAATGGCTTAACAGTAGATAAGCTTCTGTCTTGACAGCTTGCCCTGAAAAGGCAGTGAATGAAAGGTTATGGAGGGGATTTGAGTGCTCAGGGCTTCAGTTCAGGTTAACCACCCCTCCCAAACAAAACAGCATTTTTCAGATATACCAAAACTGTTATAAAAATATGAACCAGGTAAGCAAAATGCACACACTCCTGTAATGTCCTCAGCACAACTTTATTTAGAACTAACAAGGCTATGTTTTCTCTGAATAACTGCAACCTGTTGTTAATTAGCTATACTTATCTCTGGTATCTGTGACGTTCACAAAAGTTTTTTCATAGTTAAAATAGATGTTACATTTTGTTCTGTCACTGAATTATGGGATTTCTGCTTAATTCAAATTCCCCTCTGTTATGCTGGGTTTCTCAAGGAAGAATATTTAGGAACATCAATTCTTATTGAACTGTTCAAGCAAACCCTGTAAGGCAGCGGTTCACCCTTCATGGGAAGTGGACTCGACAGCATTCATTTATAACTAGCTTTGTACTAACGTAACAAAATCTGCCCTTTTGTAATGAATTTGGCGTTTTGCTCCTTTGTGGACAGAAACTGTGGAAGCCACTTAAAGCAAGAACTGTCAGGACTGCTTTGATGGTATAAGGCTGAACAGTGCTGTCTAAATAGGAACAAACTGCTGATTGTAGGTAAGCAGTAATTTGGGCCTTATATTCTTAATTTAGCATGGAGAAAGTGCCTTTCACATACTTTTAGCATGAAAAAAATGGAAATGGTGAATTGGGATTTAAGCATTTTGTCTGTGATTTTTAGGTCAAGTCAACTAGAAGATTTTCAGCTATATATACCCTGTGGGAAATTAATGTCTGTGGTGTAATATGTATTTCCTAACACATTAAGAGCTTGGGAAAATCAGATTGCAGTTGTTCGGCACTTTGAATTAATTCTTGAGATCAAGTAACTAATGAAAATTAATTTAGATGTGACTTAATACCTATGTTATAGTGTTCTATGCTTTTCTTTAAGGATGTAATCATTATAGCCCCCAAAAGGGTAAACTGTTATTCTAACATTGGTATAATTATTCCAACTGAATAGAGTTATGTTAATACAGGTAGAAGACAGAGTGTGCTATTAGTGATTTTAAATCCCAGAGTAATCATGGCAGTGGATGGATGTGTTGTTACATAGTGAAAATAGGGCAGAAGTAGTTCTTTTAGTTTTGTCATGGGTTAACCCCAGTTGGCAGCTCATCACCATGCAGCCGCTCACTTACTCCCTCCAGCAGTACGGGGAGGAGAATCAGAAGGGTAAAAGAAAGTTGAGATAAAAGACAGTTTAATAGGTAAAGCAAAAGCTGCTTATGCAATCGAAGCACAATAAGGAATTAATTCACTAGTTCTTGTCAGCAGGCAGGTGTTCAACCATTTACAGGAAAGCAGGGCTCCATCACACGTAACGGGTACCTGGGGGGACAGGCACTGTAATGTCAATTATCATGCCTTCCTCCTTCTTTCCCCCAGCTGTTATTGGTGAGAATGACATCATATGGTCTGGAATATCCCTTTGGTCAGTTGGGGTCAGCTGTCCCAGCTGTGTCCCCTCCCAACTTTTTGTGCCCCCCCCAGCCTCCTCGCTGGTGGGGCAGTGTGAGGAGCAGAAAATGCCTTGACACTGCAGGCACTGCTCAGCAATAGCTAAACCATCCCTTTCTGTGTTATCAGCACTGTTTTGGTCACAAATCCGCAACATAGCACTGTACTAGCTACTATGAAAAAAATTAACTCTCTCCTAGCCAAACCCAGTACAAGTTGGATGTTTGGTATTTTCTTTCGAAGTTCTAATATAGGGGTACTTGCTCTAAGTATTGTCTGAACTAATTTACAGGGGACTGGACTTTTAAAACTACAGATAGATGTCCTCTGTAATGTGTTATGTTTATTTTTCTCTTTTTGTATTTTTCTGGAATACTTAGCTGTTTATTGAGACTCAAAAAATGTAAGTGTAAACCACACCCAATTAGTGGATTTTTCTAACAAAACACACTTCTGTGCTAGTCTCACTACATTCCCCAAACAATGTTGCGAGTTAACGTTAGGAGACAGCTTATTCCAAAGCTGCTCATCTTTCTGAGTTTATATTATCTTTAAGGATTTCTTGTCTCGCATGAAAGGAAGGATTTCTGTCTGCACATAAATATCTAGTAATGTGTTAAAATATGCAGTAATGATCAATATTGTTTAAACAGGTAACTATATTTGTCAAGCAAAAGCAGCTTTGTTCTTTTTCTGTTTTATTTTGACTTTTACATTTTACTCTATTCATTATCACATTTCTACAAGCACAACATGTTCTGAGTACAGGTGAGTACTGTAGCAAAATTGTTATGCAGTGTTGTTGGAAAAAAAAAGTTCCATGGTCTTTAGTCTGTTTGTGCATGTGGGCTACTGAAATCTGAATGTCACTGCCTACGTGCCACCTCCGAAGAAACAATCTGTGGTGAAAACCTTTACCTTCTGCTCAGTGTCTTTCATGCTTTGGAGATCTGAGAGAGGTCAGGGATTTACCAAGGATTAAACAACCCTTTGACAGACCTAATCAGTACTCCCTACTGACTCTCACAATATGTTAATCAGTAGTAGGAGAGGAACAGAATCACTGAGGTTGGAAGCCACCTCTGGAGGTTGTCTGGTCCAACAACTCTCCTCATAACAGGGTCAGCTAGGATTTACCCAGGGATGTGTGTCGTTGAGTTTTGAATATCTCTGAGGGTGGAGACTCCAGAACCTCTCTTGGCAACCTGTCCAGGTGTTTGTTTAGCCTTATGGTTTTAACAAAAAAACAAACCCAAAACTTGGGTTTCTTGTATTTCAGTTTGTGCCTTGTCTGTCTGGCTCTGTCTTCATTATTCCACATGACCACCTCGTATGTCAGATGCTTAAAGCCCTCTGATACTGGGAAGAGATGAGAGTCCAAGGTTGAAATGCAAGGACAGGGAGCTGCAGGGAATACTGAACAGAACTCCTTTGACACCTCCCATTGCACTCCCAACTCATTTGTTGTGCCAGCGGACTCTGCCCAGTCATGCTCTGCCTGCAGACGGGCTGGGGTGGGAAGAAATCATAAACTCACGGGAACTGGCATCATCCCCGTGTGTACACACGCCCTCTTGTATTTCCCCATCCTACTGTATGGACTAGGTGTGCCAGAGAAAGGAGGTGGTTGACAGGGAGTTCCTGTGACGTGCTATGATAACAGGTGGGAAAGCAGAAGTGTAAGCAGGGGAGGAGGCAACCAGGAGCCTAACAAGTGTTTCTGAAGGAATCGGAAGAGGTAGTACAACCTGATGTACTGTGTGTGCTTGCATGCTGGGATCTCTTCCTCACTGTAGAAGGGACACAGGTCAGGGGAACCTCAGAGTCATCATTGGAGGAGACAGGTGATAGCGTTATGTGACCTAGTGTGGCTGATCTAATACCTGTATTTGAATTACTACAGTTGAATTTTAAATAAAAGAGGGGTCTTTATGCAATGAGTAATATACTTAAGTGGAAATTTTTTTCTATCCAGTATTGGTGACAGAAAGTACTTCTTAAGAAAAAAGGTAAACGATTTTAATTTAATTCCTTCTGTGCACTGGCAGATTACTGTCACTTCTGTTGTCTTGGGACATGCCCTTAGCACCGGCAGATTTTTTTGCAACTGTGGTATAACTTCTCAGGTTAGCATATGCAAATAGTGCATGCAACACAAAACCAGAAATCACTAGGTGACTTCTCTAAGGGAGACAGTTAATGGAGAGCTAATTCACTGAAGTTGAAAATTATGACTAGTGAATACAAATAAAATAGTGTTGGGTTTTTCATCATGTAGGTCAGATAGCTTGCACTCACTTGTTTTTTTTGAAAATAAAAATTGAAAATTGCCCATCTTGTTCGTAGAATGACTAATTTAGCTCCTGTCCTTTCTTGTGCATATCATTTGCTACAGTGTAGGTCCCTCAAACAGTGTGACCAAGTACAGTGTGTAGTGAGAGTTCTGCAGTGCTTTCCCATAAGCTGCCTATTTCTATTCTTTTGCTTATGTGAGAATAAACTCAGAATAAATACAGTATTTTTTCCTCCAGGCTATAGCAATTTGTGGTAGGGAGTGTCTCCCAGGCCTTTGATCCCCTTGATTGATAAAAAGAAGGTAATGGGGTGAGAAATGGAAACGCTGTTGGGTCACGGTCATATTTGCAGTCCTTCTTGTCTTGGCAGTGTGTTGCTGGAGGCAATGCTAGGTGAACCCCGGGTTAAGGACATGGCAGGTGCTGGAAAACTAGCTGCAGACCCCAAAAGCTTGCCATTTAGAACAAGAGCTTTTTCTGATTTAAAGTGCACGCTAGCCCATTAAAGACTTGGGATCACGTTTTGCATGCAATGTTACTGATTGATATGTGGAAATTAGGTTTGGGAATGCTTATCTAGGTTAATTCACCTTTTAACAGAGGAATAAGCAAAAATATATCATTCAGGAATGGAATGAGATGTTAAAACACATTTTGTTGCCTCAGATAATTTTCTGTATTCATAGCATTCATTCAGTAAAACTAATAAAGTTCATTGAAATTACATAGGCCTGGTGAATAGCTTAATATCTTTCTTTCTAAATTTGCATAACTCACTGAATAGATATTTTCATTAAAAACCCACACATAACCCCTCAAAACCCACAAACCTTTCTGAAATCAATGCACTTTAAATTCAGGACAAGAATGTGCATTTTTGTGTTTGAATTCTTCATAAAGAAACAAACGTTTTGCATTTCTGTGCCTTGAGAACTTTCTTGATTTGAAAAATACTAGTGTCAAATAATTGTCTAGGATTTATACATATATAAACAGTCTGAATAGCTGTTATGATTCGAAGCAGGTTGGCAGTCAGAGGAACATTGGTACTTGAGAAGTAGTAGACAGTAATGGCTGGAGCAATTCGTTGGATGACACTTACAAAATGCAGTGTTTGATACCAAAGACAACCCGGGGAGGAGAGTTAAAATGTTTAGTAACAGCCTGCTCCAGGGTCTCGAACATCTGCAACGCGGTGGAAAGTTTTAATCAATCCAAGGCTAATGGATGATGGTTTACCGGTCTATTTCAACGGCTTGGATAAATATCTTGGCTGAAAAGAAGGGCTTCAATTTTTCTTACTTAATTGTTTTTTATTCATATGCATGTTTCAAATTGCACCCACATACCCACCCCGTTATGTCTGATCCTGTAAAACAGGCAGCACTGTAGCAGAACTCACATTGTCTCCTAAAAATGACTCCTATAAGATTCTTCGCTGGGTAACTTTTTGGAGTATGTCAAAGGAAATGAGGTTAGTTTTGACTGCTCCCAAAATCAGAAATTTGCATTTGCATGAGAAGTCTCCTGTCATCTTCTTTTGGCTGCTGTAATTGATAAAAGTAAAACCCACCAGTTTTTAGTTAGTTACTGTAACCTGAAATGATAAGATTTTAAGTGTTTGGAGTGCATTTTCAAGAAATTACCTCAAAGTAAGCATTGTGAAACTTGTGTTACGCAAAGTAAAATGAGAAAATAGTAGGAGGGAAACGCTTTGTTAAATGAAATTGTCGTTACAAATCTGCAGGCTTGGCAGACTGTTACCCTGGCAGACTTTTGTCTTTATAAATCTGCCAACTTTTGGAATCTAGCTCCTTACTGGAGTGGAAGAACTGTGAGTGGGGAAAGTGAGGACCTGATCCAGAGAGGAGCGAGAAAGGTAAAGAAAGGGTAGGGTTTACTGCAGGATGGGCTATGTTTCCATCAGAAAATGGGGAGGATTATGAAGTGCTGATGGTAAGAGAGGAAGGGTTGAAGGAAAGAAAACTGGGATTTAGTATGGGGTGGAGTTCACTGCAGGTAATGTGGAAAAGGAAGCAATGAAGCATTGGGAAGGAGAGAAGTTTAGAGGAAATTTGGGGCTCTGAAAATTAAGAGGATGGAAAGTAGGTCAGTGGAAGGAGCTGAAAAGAGGGGAGAGGATTTCTGTATTTTTGTAAATCAGGCATGAATCAAGGGAGAAGCTGGGAACTAAACAGGTCAAGATCTGACAGAGCTGGTTGCCAAGAAAAATTTGTAACCTTTCTGTTACCGGAAATACTGAAAACCAGGGTTTAGTCTTATTTTCTATGAACATTCCCTCTAAGGGACATTGTTCAGAGGAAAATAAGGCAGCCTGTGAAATATGCATTGTTTGCAACAACCTGTCAGGCATTTCAGCTGAAAGAGGGAAGTAATGCAATTTTCCTGCTGTAAGTGTGGCATCATGCACGGTAGTGTAAGTCTTTTCATATTTTCATTACTCACATTTTAACAGAGTTTATCCTCCAGATGAGAATAAGTTATCATTTTTGTCTTTACTCTTTAAGGACAGATGTGACATGGAAAGAAATTTGGTCCTGTTATCAAAGCTGTATCTTTTCTTTTGAAACACTTGACCTTCTTTGACCCTCTAAAGGAGGGGGGAAAAAAAAGGAATATTTTTGTACCTTGATTCCTAGAGATTTATGCCTGTAACTTCCATTAACGTTAGCTCTGATCGATGTTAAATCACAAAGTATCCCCAGCACTGACACCTTCCTTAATTTGTTAATTCAAGTCTTTATACAAGGTACATTTTCTCTTTCTGATGTGACAATTATTTGCTCCTTTTTGCAATGGACCACAATATTTCTTTTTCTGTATCTTTTTCTCCTTTCACCTCATATTCACCAGGTGCAACTGTTTTCACAGCTGTTGTTTAGACGTCCCTGTTGTGTTCCTTATTTTGCAGGTATATAACATTGGAAATATTTTTTTCTTCTTTACTTGTGATTAAGGCTTATGTGATGAATTGTTTCCTTAAGTGATTTGGCATTCTTCAGGGCAATATCTAAAAATACGAATGTGACACGCTAAAATGAATTTATGAATGGTTTCAGAACAAGACTGAGGCTGTATTAAGTGGATTTAGATGAAGTTGAGGGGGGGAAGCAGTCAGTAGAGACTACAACCTGCTTAATGGGCATAATTGTATCCAGGAGAGCATAAGCTTCTGAAATGAATTCTGTGTGTCTACTGTGTTGGTATTTCCAAGGGAATTACGAAAAGATGTGGTGTCGCCTGTTTATTCATACTGTACTTTTACTGTTTTAACCCTATGCTTCAGGGCTTTTGCTGGTCAGAAAAATTCTGTGGTCAAAAATAACCAAGCAACAGCTGGATCGATTGACCCTGTTCACTGTAGACCTGGCACCATGCTGTAGGGAGTGATGTGGACATAGGGGAATTGCTAGTTGAGGGTGGCAAGCAGAGAAAACATCTTTTTTTTGGCATGGTTGTTAACTTAAAGCACGTATCAAAACTACAGCCTTGTGCTGGAGATTAGAGACTGCCTGCTGCTGGTGGTGTGGTATTATTAAGTGGGTCTCATAGCATTGCAAAGATTTTATGAGATGCCTATTTAATGTCTTGTTCACACCTACGTTATTAAGCTGATCACCGGCGATATGGAGTCAGGACAAACTTTTTTCCCCTGTGTCAGACAGAAGGTAACTTTTGGGAAACTTTTGCTTTTCCCATAACTTGGGATGTTGTTCTTTGTATTCCTCTGTTCCTATGCCAGAGGAAGTGCGTGCGCACTCATTAAAGATTATGCGGAAAGAAAAATTAATAAAGGAATTTAAGACTGTGTCATGACTGGGTTTCAGCTGCTGCTCGCTCCCAGGCTGAGGAAGTGTGTTTTATGTAACACAGTGTCTACTTAATGTAAATTAGTTCTCAATCAGCTACAAAGTAATGCATAGGTTAACTTGTTCTTACACTGAATCACTTCTAAAGTTTACTATTGGAAGGAGGGGTTAAAAAAAAAGAGGATTATTTGCTATGATTTGATCACAGTGCGAAAATTTGTATGTCTTTTAAAAAAATGAGAATTATCATTAATGACTGAGAACTACCTGTATTTCAGAGACAAGCTGTCAAGCTATTCATACTACTCTTCAGGTTTCTAAGAGCAAAAGGGAAGCAGAAGTAAAGTTAACTCCTCAAAACAGTACAGTTCAGTAACAAGATATGATCAGAACTGGTATATTTACATGAAATAGAGTGTTCCTGAGTTCTTGTGAATGTGTATATTCATAAATATGCATACATTTTTATTTATATTGGTATTTCTAAAGTAAGAAAATAATGGAATTGTCCTTCTCACTTTTCTATGCCCACATGCAAAATCGGGAGTAAAATAGCCCATTGAGAAGTGAGTAGCAACCTACAAAGCTTATTTGTGCAAATGAAATCTTCAGAACAGACAGATTTAGGATGGGGGTTTGTGGATGTCAGATTCTTCATCGCCTGTATTAGGCACTGATAAGATGAGACATTGAATCTCAGCATGTTGGTGTCTTTGTGAGGTTTTTATTTCAAAGAGATACAGATACATGAATAAAATCTTGAATTTAAGTGAAAGGAATAGTCAGCCATTCAGCCATGGTTCATGAATCACAGCAGTTCTTGTTTTAATAACTTGTGTTGGGAAACTGGATGCCAAACTATTCTGCAGTCGATGCTTTAAGTGGACTCGGCTGTCTACTGGAAGGACCTACAGGTAGAAGAGAATAGAACTGAAGCAGGGATGCTATGCTTACTAACACAAGAAAGAAAGGCACCATTAATGCATGGGTTTGCTCTCGGATAGCATTCACCCTTCTATACAGTCAGCATAACAAAAGCAATTGTGACATTGTTAAATGGCATGAAGTGATACACGGATTTCCTGAGGCATATTTATTGCTGCACTGCAGGAGGTCTGCAAGGTCCATTAACTAGAGAAGTTCAAAGATATCTGTTGTTGTTCAATATTTATTTTTTTTAAAAATTCCATGCAGCAGGGTGTCTGATAAAAGATTTGGGGATCCTTTGTTGTCCCTGTAATGCACATTTCAGTTTGTTTAATGGAGCTCTCCTTTTTGGTGCTAACACGTGAAGCTGCCAAAACTAAATTGTTCGTAAGCCTAGTTGTTGCTGTTGTGAGGAAAGAAAAGCCAATGTTCCTATGGGCGAGTAAAACTTTTTCATGATCAGATGCTTTAATCATTATTGCATGTTTTAATAGTTGGTGAACAAACTTACCACTTGTTATTCTGTCTCTGTATTGTGATGGCAAACAGTATTTGTTTACCCAAAATAGAACAAACACTGCAGGTTCTGTTGAGGGCTTTGTTCAAGCTTAGAATTGTTTGGCAAATAACAAAGGAAATTTCTGGTTTTACTCATTCTACATATTTCAAAGGTAGAAAGATGCAGCTTCAGGCAACATTTTTGTATAGATGTGTTGCAAGTTATTTGCATATTCAAGGTGAGCAGAAAGGATTAGTGGATCCTAACGTGAAATAGGATTTCATTTCAGACCCGAGTTCCATTTTGATACGCTGTTGCTACATACAAGGTTTGCACACTAGCGTTACAAAAGCCACCACTAATAGGTATTTGTAGGGAATGGTCATACTTTGAAGTTCAGTCTTACCTACATTACATATTCTTTGAAATCATAAAAGTTTTGACTCTTACGGGTGGCTTCACAACAAAGACGAACTTGAATAGGACTATGTAAGTAACAATATTCCTGAGTAAACACTTAAAAGGATATACATCTTTGAATAGGAAAAAGAATCTGTGTTATTGCGTGACATCCCTTCTATTTTTAGCATTTTTTTCTTAAACTGTTGGAAATTATTTTTACTAACATTATTTCTAGACCAAAACCACACTATTTCGTTCTTTCCCGTACTTGTGTTTGCTAAGGTAAGAGGTGGTGCTGCGTCCAAGCAGAAGGCAAGTATCAATGTGTGTGGTATGACAAAACTTCATAGATGGTGGGGTCCCAGAGTAGAGGACAGTGTTTGCTTGTCTGTATACAAGAAGTAATATCAAAGAACTCCCTGGTACATAATATGTAGCCACAGGTTTCAACAAAAAAAAAAAAAAAGACTGATAGATTTCTAGGGTTGGAAAGGACCATTGGATCCTTTGGCTAGACCTTTTGTATAGGACATGTCATAAAAGCCTACCAGTTACCTCTGGGTGAAGGACAATGAGTTCTGTTAGAGTAAGGATATAAAAAATATTAAGAGATGGAACAGTTGCGCTTTCAGTTACTAGATTATTCCAAAGGTGTGAGGTTTTTGTTTTTTTGTTCTCCACCCCCCCACCCCCCTCCCAACAAACCAAAACACCAAACCCAATGACTATTTAAAAAACCATGCCTAATTCCTAAATTAACAGTAACTGTGTTTTTACTTGGAGCCATTAGACTTCAGTTAGTCTACTGTACTTAGAATTAAGGGCATCTTTTGGTACCTGGCATTTTTCTGTCCATTAAAGCTGCTTGTAAATTGTAAACAAAGCTACCTTCTTGGTCTTTTTTTCTTTTTGGTTGACCAACTTTGCAGAACATTTTGAGTCTTTTTATTGGTTTTATGTTTTTTTTTACTTGGCTGCATGAAATTTTTTGGCGGAGGGTAAGTTAAGCAAAAGTAAAAAAAAAAATAAATAATCCAATTCTAACAATAATAAATAATGCTCCGTCAAGCATTTGTAAAAATAACAGTTACAGAAAGGCAAAAGTCACCACCTTATTCCTGTCTTACTGTTGTATGTACAGTTGATAGCTACAATAGCAGTGAATACCTTAAGTCTGCAGGGTAAAGATACACTGTACCTCCCAAGAAGATGAATTCTTTGCTGCAAAGTATAATGACTTCACCTAGATGTTACTTATGCAAATGATATGAATATCTAGTCCCTCATAAAGCATTTTGCTCAGTGAAGAGATTAGGTCTTTCTAAATTTGTGCATAGTTGGCAATTTTCCACTGTGCTGTTTCCTGTAAAGCCCATGCAAGTATTTATGCATTAAAGAAAATAAAGTGCAGGCAGCAACACACCGTTCATTATATCAGTTGTATTCATTGAAGCAGGAGTCCTGTTTAGCTCAGTGGGATGACATAGGAAATTATTCCAATGTGTTATGGGAAAAAATTGACCTTGGAATTTTTTCATTGCAGCTGTTCTGTTGTTCTAATGGTTTTTATTTGTCTGAGGGCTACATGTATATTTTCTGGAAGGGGTTCTGATCATAACGGCTTGTCTGTCAGCCTTTAAGTGAATAATCTTCATCTGTTAATTCATCTATCATCCACTTGCATTGAATTCCACAGACGTTGTGAAGAGATATTTGTTCTTGTCAAAAGATGTGCTGCACCATGGTGCAGAAAGATGCAAGCAGTACAGGTAATATATTTTATTAGTCTAATTGAAATAGAGGAAAAAAATAACAAGCTTTTGGCACATAAATCCTTTTCAGGGCCTGTTCCTTAGGCAGTAAGTAATTATCCTGGAAGAAGTGTTTGTGTCCAGGGAACACATCTGTTTTTTCTAGCTATAAAATTGATCCAGTGAAAGATATTTCTTCTAATAAACCTTGCCTTTCCTAGGTCTTTAGTCAATCGTGGTTGCAACAATTCTGCTAATGCTGTTTTTCAGCAGCTCTCAGTTTCTCATCTCCCTACTTTTATGTGCCTTCAGCCAACACAAGCAGAATATAAGCTGTTTTTCACGCATGTGAAAGTCTGGAAAAGCAGTAGTACATCAGAAAAATTAAAAATAGGCCTGATTAATCAACTTTTTAATACAGCTTCTTTTTACAAAGGTGATGCTGTTGCTCATCTCCCACTGCAGCTATTCACTACAAACTCCAATTTCTTCATATTTATGTTGTTGATTAAAAAAAAAAAAAAAGAGAGATGGTGCCTTTCTAAAATTGGCAGTTTTAATCATTTACATTTTAGGTGAAAGCTGCCAAGCTTTATTAAGGGGCTAAGCTCCAAGGGGGATACTTGTGTCATTTCCACACGCTTGTCATGTTATTTTCTCTACACTTGTTAACTCGAACTGTCAACCTATAAAGTGCTCTTATAACATTTGCACATGAGGGGCTGCAGGAGGTGACATAAGCTAATAGAAGGTGTTCATGGTAACAGAAAATCTCGTTTGTAGGTAGTGCAAGTGATGAGCTCAGGGACTTGCACTTTGATTGTGTTATAATTAAGGATGCTTTGTATATCTTGGTGTGATAGCTGCAGATACTGCTGCCATCTCGCAGGTCCTGTCTGACGGGTTCCTTTCTCCTAAGAGATGTGGACAGCAGAGAACAATTGAGCAGGTACGCAATCTAGCTGGGCTGATTGCAAGTTTCTCTGCTAATCACGGGCACATCACTCATGATTAAGAATCGAAACCCAGTCTTCAGCCTTATGTCCTCGTTGTGGATGTGAAGTCTGCAGAATTTTGTTTTAAAAGCATTCCTTTTATTTAGCAACAGTAGAAAAATTAGGTAGATATCCACAGGAATAAATGCTAAGAAGAGACCACAAAGACCGAAAGCTTATATCATATTACCGTGTAAAAGGATGGCAGGATAAACCTTTTATGGCTCCTGGAGATGAAGCTTTCTGCACCAGATGTTGCTGAGAACCTGTGGGCTATTTGGTTTTATTGTGCTGTTTCTGATTACCTCTTTAGAGAGCAAAGACATTATCTACTGAATTTCTTATTGTGCTTGGCTGCTATTCTTTCCCTTCCCTTAAAAAAGAAGGCTTGTGAAGAGGATGAATAGAGCTGTTCCTGTTTGGTAGCTGCAGTAATCTGGCACTTGCTTTGGTTTGCCCTGGGGACAAATTGGTTTGTCCTCTCTCTGGGAGCCCAGAAAGGTCTCCCCTTTTAAGATAACAAGAAGTCTGTGTGAATGCACAAGCCCATTTAAGAGAGAGCTGATTTGCTCTCTCTTCGAGGTCTGCATCAGCCCCACATATTTTCTTTCTCTAACATGTAAGAACACTAACCCTGGTGGTTCCTCCATGCTAAAGGACTGCTCATGCTTTTAACTTCTTGTAGGGCTTCAGACAGTTAAGTATTTCCTTGGCTGCTTCTCCCTTCTTGTCTTTTCTAAAGGCTTGGTGTTGGAATCTGGAAAAGGAATCAGGCCTTAACCAAGTGTTTCAAGGGACTGGCTTGAACAGCTTCATTCCTTCAGGGTCATTTTACAACTAGCAAGCAGAGCTGATTATAATTTGCATAGCTTCCCAACATTTCTCATTTATATACTGAAGATTACATCTCTGATTTTTTTACTGAGGAAGTCTTTGAGCCTAGAGCTAAAGGAAGAGAAACTTTAGCTAACTCTTACGAATATTTTGTATTAACTCTAGTGTAATAAATAAATATATATTGTCTTATTTCTACTGCATATAGTTTCAAATCTTCTCATCTCCCAACACTGGACATTTGTCCTCTGTGACCTTGTATAGCACATACCTGGTAGGACCTATTTGTGAAACTTGACTTTAAATTATGGTCAGTTTCCCTGGGGTATTTTGTAGTCAGTGGAGAAAAGGGCTCCTCCAACAGATAATTAACAGTGGCTAATTTCAATCTCCTTTCAAAACCATGTGTAAATTTCCTCACTGTTCTGCCTTGCTGACTGTTGAGAGGACTTCAACAGATGAGTTTCACTGGGCTGGTTCATCTTTGAGGCTCTGGCTCGCTAATTAAAGCATTCGACCCAGTTTTGTTAATTACTTCTCTGTGATGGCAAATCATGTGCTATGTGGATCCAGCCCACTTTTTGAGTGTACCACATGATTACCTGTTTCAACTAAAAGTGTTTGTCCCCTTGCCTCTCTGTACTGTTGGATTAGCTGGATTCTTATGTATCTGCAGGGTGTTTTGGTACTTGTTATGTAAATGAGACAGATTTTTAACTTCATTTGATCTGAGTCAGTTGATACTGTTTGAGGCTCAATTTGAGATTCTGTATACCATTGTTCCCATTTTATTACATAGGAACTGGTTTAATATAGCTAAATAAATACTCTGTCACATTTTACAGAAGTCTTTTTCCTATACATACTGACTAGTGCTGGCATGTATAGTAGATGTGAGCCAGCATTTTTTTATGCTGTCCTGCTTTGGATGTGTGCTTTCTCTGGAAATACTATTTTTTTAAATTTGCCAGCAGATTTTGCATCCTACAGGATTCTTAGCCTTGTTGCTAAATATTTTCAAAAAGTGATCCAAAAATCCCTGCTAGAAGGGTATCAGAGGGCATCCCAAAGAGTTGCAGCAGCAATTTCAGGTTTTCATTTGATTTGCTGTCCTTAGAGGTCTTTTGATAAAGGGGATGGACTCAGGGAGAGGAGATGGAAGGCAGCTTTATTACGAAGTAGATGTCATCCAGAAATTCCAGTGTCCAGCACTAGGGTGTTATTCATCATTAGTAGACACGGTAGAAACAGTATTTTGGTTAACTACCGGCACAAATACTATAAATTGTGAAACAAATCACTAAATTACAGCAGTTTTTTTCAAAACAGTTCTCCTCTCTTTAGTCCCTGGTCCTTGAAGTCAGGAGGCCATATTCATACCCTGTTGTGGTTTAACCCCAGCCAGCAACTATGCAGGACGTAGCTTCTCAGTCACTCCTCCCCGCTGCCCTGATGGGATGGGGAGGAGAACTGAAAACAAGTAAAACTTGTAGGTTGATATAAGAACAGTTTAATAAGTGGAATAAAAAGTACAATGTAATAATAATAATAATGATGGAATGGAAGATAACAAGAGAGTGAAATAGAACCCAGGAAAGACAAGTGATATGCAGTGCAGTTGCTCACCACCCACTGGCCCATGCTCATCCAGTCCCCAAGTAGTGATCTGCCCCTCCCAGCCCAACTCCCCCCAGTTTCTATACTGGGCATGACGTCCCATGGTCTGGAATACCCCGTTGGCCAGTTTGGGTCAGCTGCCCTGGCT
>JANZLQ010000007.1:3183962-3196360 GCA_026212715.1 Elanus axillaris
GCCAGTTTGGGTCAGCTGCCCTGGCTGTGTTCCCTCCCAACTTCTTGTGTCCCTCCAGCCTTCTCGCTGGCTGGGCAGGAGAAGCTGGAAAAATCCTTGACTTGGTCTAAACACCACTTTGCAACAACTGAAAACATGAGTGTGTTATCAACATTCTTCTCCTACTGAACCCAAATCACGACACTATACTAGCTACTAGGAAGAAAATTAACTCTATCCAGCTGAAACCAGGACATACATGACAATGCATCTGAATTTAGCAATCTAAAGAGTTTACAGTTACTGCACACTTACATACTGTTCATCCCAGCCTCACGAACTCAGTCGATCTCAAAAAGATGAAGTCTGTTATCTATCATACACATAAATATTTCACTGCAGACTTGTAAGAAGAAACTAGGACTGAGTTCTACAACTGTTGCTCCGAAATTCATAGATTCATTAGCATTTTTTAATAGTACTTCAGACTGCTTGTCAAGGAGGTTTAGTTGATGTTATCTGAAACAACGTTCTGTAACCTTGGAAAAAATATTGGAAAAAATATACTCACCCTTTTTATTTCCTAGAGCATCATAGTATACAGAGCATATGACATTTTGGTTTGGTATTGTATTTTTTATTAGAAAAGAAACAATATATTGTGGAACTGCTAATAAAATCAACTGAAATTTTGCATGAGGAAAGACAGGGTGTAAAAGGTTGGCTATAGCCAAGGATCATACCATTATTCTTCATGACAGTCAAATATAAGTTGCATTGTCAAATACTGGAAAACACCTGCAGTTTAGATTGCTTACTTTATGCTCCATTTAATCATCTTTCTCAGTATGGCTTTTTATTTCAAGTCCAGAAAAGGAATAGTATAAATTTTATCAAAAGCTTCTTTTTAATGAGGTTATATTTTTCCCAATTCTTACATGAATTGAAGTGATATTGTTCTCTCTTATTGTATGATCCTGGGATTGCAGACCTGACAAACGAGTGAAAGAGCACACTAGATTTTTGTGGTGTGTAAATAAACCTTTAATGTCATCAACTTAGAAATGTCAGTCACGAAGCAAGTAGATTCCTTTTTGCCTGAGAGCGCAAAAAAATGCATTCAAAACAGTACTTCAAGCCCCTTTTTTCTTAACATACTCTCTAGGAATAAAGGTTCAGGAAAAGCAAAAAGTAGCACTGATCTCAAAAATGCTTGTAGCACAAGAGTTTTACTTTTTTCATTTTTGCAAAAAGACTGACAAGAACTTGTCTTGGCAAATGCTCCTACTGCTGGAAAAAGAATCTGATATGAAAAATGCTTGCTGTGTCATTGGCCCCTCATGGAGGCTTGAAAAAGGATGCAACAGGAATAGGAAGGAGATTACTTGGATTGTAGGCAGGTATTAAAATACCTTTTTGAGGCATAACAAATTTTATCTTAATTTAGCCAGTAAGCTGAAATTACAGGTGGAGGTGAAGAGTATGGAAATAATAGATAAAGAGATAACAGCTTAATATTTAGAGAGCAGATATTACTTTTTCATTACCTGCTTCCCTCTGTTGATTTATGTATTAGGGTAATTTGGTTTGCTGCTGCCTTTATTTCTAAATACATGCATATTACATGGCACTGTGTAATGCACTTCAATGTTCCTGTTTACTAATTCCAGGGTGAAATCTGGTTTAGGTTTGATACACCACATTTCACCCATTACATTCTCGAGAAAGACAAATGATTGTAGGTCTTTGCAAGTCAACAACTCATAAATAGGACCTTTGGGAATTAGAGGCTCCTTCCTTCTGTCCTTCCTTGCAATGGTATAAGCCCTCTGTGGTAAGAACAGAAGAAGAATCAACAGTGCATTGTAATTACAAATAAAGGTGTTAAAAGAAAAAGTACATTGACAGTCATTCTGCATAGTTGGCTACCCCGGTAATACTCATAGCATTACATACAGCTACAGTTCACTGAGAACATAATGCAGACATTTGGCTCCTTAGCGCAAATACATACATTATCAATAGAACGTGTAACATTGTAAGAATGAAGTTATAGCCTGGTTATTAAATTATTCCATTACTTTTTGGAAAATCTTGTAATCACCGTGCCCTAAAATTCTCCTTATTTACAGTTTTCTGACTTGGAACTCTCCATTGTGGTCATTAATGGAACGTTGTCAGTCATGCTGATGTTTATTTTCCATTTGTTTTCTGTGTCTGGGACTGATGGAAAGGCCCATTTATCTGATCTGTTTAACTTGCAGACTCTTTATAGCCACAGCATTGCCTTTATATCTGTACAAAGCTTGTGGCATGCTTGGAATGCTGTGCAAATTTTGAACTATTTTGATAATTTCGTCTAGATCTTTGGGTAGTGCAGGTTTGTCTACCATAACAGAAAGCAAGCAGTTCCTAGTAATGTTAGTTATGCTCAATGTACGCATGGTGTAATATAGCATGAATGTCTTCGTTGTTTTTCTGAGATACCATAGTGAAGGGATAGTAATAAAACCTGGACAGATTTTTGGAGTTCACGTTTCCTGGAGAGGGACTTTGATTTGCTATCTGTAGTTTGTGAAAAGATGAGGAGCTGTTAACTGTGAGGCTCTCCCTTACCCTCTCTCATAGGCTTGCTGCATAGTTTATGCTAGATTGCTTAAATGCCTTCTTTTTTCCCCTCCCATCTGAAAAAAAACGCCAACCAGTCATCTTGCTGGCTCTGAAAATACTGATGTAATGAGGCATTATCTCCCTAGAAGTATAAGATGATAAAAGATATTTTACTGGAGTGTTTTGCTGGCTCTTGATCTGTCGTTTTCAGTTTAGTGTCTGAATGTATGCAAGAGGTAAAGGCCTGTCCGAGTTCTGGATTTTGCTGTAATGAATACAGTCAGAAGCAGGTGTGTGTATACATGCATAACAAAGGAAAGACAAACAGATTTATGCTTGTAATTCTGAGGTAGCTACTTCATGTTATATTCTTCAGTTTATTATTGATACAGCTTTACAGATTTCTGGTGGTTTTGAGACGGCAAATATACTTAAAAATGTTGATTCAACAAGTAAAGTTACTACTATGTTGTTCAGAATGCATGTTCCATTCATTAAAAATGTCATAGCTAATTTATAGGTGTCAGTTTATTTTATGAGGCTATTGACGTTTCAGCCCAGTGGCATTGGTCAAGAGAAAAGTCCTTTTTTTCCTGTTAGCCTTACAGGCAATAAACAGAAATCTCCTTTCTATTTCATTAAAACTTTTATTTCAAGTATTAATACTCTTATGGGTGAAGGAGATACTTATGAGATTTAAGGAAAATCTTAGACTTCCTTAATTGGGGAAGAAAAATGCCTTTGTATATCCTTCCTGTTGCATGTAAACCACAACCAGCTGCCTACCCAGCCAGCCCTGTTCTCCTAGTTTTTACCGTAGTGCAAACCTCCATTAACTTGACTGGCTTTATCGCGTTTATATTACTAGAGGAAAAAAAATGAGGTTTGTGGTGCATTGGCTGGTGAAGCGCATCCAATCTTAGGTTGAAAATGAAAACTCTGACTCCAGTTAGCCTGCAGGCATGGCTGAACTGTTACGATGAACCTAAGCTATTTATCTGGAACAGAAATTACATGTATGCAGAATAAATTTGATAAAGCTGACCCGTACAAGAAATTTAGCAAAGTATTAGGAAGATTAACTAGCAACCTATTTCTTTGGCAATTAGAGGCTTTCATGCTAGTGTCAGTGGTACAGTTTGTGAGTGCACCAGTTTTTTGGGTTTTAGAATTATCTGCTATTAGGTTTTGCATTTCTTACTCTCTTTATTAATATAATATTAAAATTTACCATAATCCCGCAGATGCTTTATTGAAGCACATGATAGTCACCTTAGAATGTATAACAATTTGGATGTAAAAAACCTCACCATGAGAATGAGTATTCTGTTTTGATAAGAAAAACAAGGCCTTGCCTGAGCGGTGCCTCCAGAGAAACTATTTGAAGGAGACATCTGAAGCCTGTTGCATTTTGTACTTCGGATGTTGTTTGACAGCGCAGCTTGCTGGGACATCAGGGACATCAGGGACTGTGATGTTCAGTGGAATCATTGGGAACATTCAGCTGAAGTTGGTTGAAGTATTATAACATGAAATTTTGCTTTTTTCAAAAGAGTTTTGCTTTTCTGGAAACCTTAGAGTGTTATTTTGGCTACATATCAAATATGAGTAGGGAAGCAGCTATCCATGGCAGGGGACCAAAATTCTATGGTTTTATTAATGTAAATATCCCCCCCCCCGCCCCGCACACACTTTCAGCTGTTTAGTAGCCTGTGTGAAAAATGCTGGGTTTAGGCTTAATTGTTTCTGTATGCTGAAAGTGGAAGAGTGATTTTCTCCAGATTACTGGATCGAACTTTTTTTCCCCACTTGAATTGAGACCAGTAGTTGTAGAGTTTCAAGCAATACTTTAGTGGCAAGTACATGTTTGCTTTTTCCCTGCACGACACTAAATTTCATTTGTTTATCTTCAGATAATTTTACCTACAGACATGAAATAATGGTATCCAAGTCATACTAAAAGGACAGATACGCAGAATGGAGCATTTAAATTTCTCACTGCAGCGTATAGATCTGCAGGGGTTATTTTTCTTGCCTTTTATGTATTTATTTATTTACAAAAATAAAGTTAAGAGAATGTTAAAGAAGAGTAAAAAAACCCCTTGAATTTCTCCATGGAGGACGGAGGATAATTTGCTGTTAATTCTGTGTATTCACTGAGAGGTGTAGGACCCATTATAACCTGCAGTTTTATATGGTTTTACTTGCTGTTGTGTGTTCATATGTTGTTTTTTATCAATATGGTTGCCCATAATAATACATTTTAGGTGTGTGAGTGTCTGTGCAAGAGCTGCAACAGGCAGTGATTTAAGGTTTTACTTAATGCTTTAATACAAGCCTTGATCAAGTTAACGAAAGTCTGTATCAGCAGGGGAGCAATCTTCTCTGGCTGGGCTCTGCTCTAATCTTACAGATAGGCACAGATGGCAGAACTGTGGATGAGAAACCTGCATTTGGATTTGCAGTGCTTGAGAGTATATTACACTGTGAGGTAGCTAGTTTTTCACTCACCAGTATAATAATGAAACACACCTTTATAGATTAAGAGATATCGACGCTGAGCTCCATATAACCTGTCGCAGGTAAATAAAGTGCTACAAAAATATCGATGCTTCAGGCACAAATCATGAAATAGTGTTTCTTAGAACATACTTTTAAGTTATATTAAACTTGGTCTAGCAGAAAAAAACCACGTTGCTGGTGGGCCGTGTGAGCCCTTCAGTGGTTGTGTGTCCTGTGCTTATATTCAGGAGAAGAGCCTGTCTAAATACGAAAAGCCAGGCCCAATCCTGTGTTTATAGCAGCAGGGGAAGAGAGGGGTGGAAGTTAGCTCCTCTGCGGGTACATCCTCCCGCACCCCATCTATAGTCTCCTTTTGTATTGAAATATGTACGTTTAGTTTTTAACTACTAATTTACTTTCATTAGTGCTGTTATAGTCATGATACAGATTCATAGGTGGCAGCCCAGGAATACTCAGCAGGAGCCAAATAATTGGCCACCTTTCCATGGCTTTTCCCTTATGCACCTTGAGCTTGTCTTTATCATCCCTCATGTCTTAATTACCTCCGTTCTTTAGCTTGTGTCCAGTTTGTTGGTGCCTTTTTGTTTCTTGATGGCTTTCCTTTTAATGTTCTTGATTTTGTTGTGTTTTTTTTTGGTGTGGTTTCTTCTCTCTCTCTTTCTTCTCTTAAAATTTCTGTTCTGCTGAGAACCTAGGAATAACTTTAGTGCATTAGTATGCTCATGGAGAGAATAAATGTTTTCACTGAATGAAGCTTTTTTTTAGTTTCTTTGAGCCAGTATAGCACTGGTATTGGGAAGCACTGGTAATAAAAGTTGTGTTGAAAGCTGCGCCTGTTTACTCAGCAGTTGAAGGGGATGATACTCAGTTCATGGTGCTACGCAACACCAATTCAGCATAGAACTGAGTATCTGTAAGTCCAGAAGCTGCTGAACTGAAAACATTTTGGATATATCTTAGTCTTAATATCCATATCCTGATTTATGAAACATATTGTACAGCAGTACTTTAGTGTGGTCTTGAAAGTTGCATAACTCTGAGTAGCTGTTACTGGAAAACTCTTTGGGAGATCTACTCCATAATTCTGGGATGCAGAAACAAGAACTGTTTTCAGCACAGAGTACTACGTTCAGTTTAGGCACCTGTATCTCAAACATTTGTGAAGCATGGGGGAAGGAGAAGCAATAGCAATGATCAGAGAAAACTCTGGGCAATATCTGAATTATTTGAGGTCAAATAGCCTATGAAGAGAAATTTGAGGAGGAAGTAATAATCACTTTCAACTACATTAAAGTCTGCTGGAATGATGGAGGAAATAATTATTCTCTGTATTGAAAATGGTTAGGAAAAGAAGGATTTGTCTTAACTTGCATTAAGGAGGGTCCAGGATATATATTAAGAAATGCTTTCTGATGGTAAGAGTGGTAAAAAACACAGGTAGTATGACTAAGAGTATTGTGGCATCTCCATCACATCTCTAAGATAAAATTGGATAAGTAGTGGATAGAAATTACATACATGTATTTCCTACTGCCTTGGGGTAGCAGATTTGACTCAGTAACAGCTTTTATCCTGCTTTAGTCTTCCTACAACTTTGCATGATTATGAGTTATGTGCTGTGCACTCTGTGGGCAGTTGTGAAGCTTCAGCGTGACTTGCTAGCAGGTAAGGTCGATGTGTAAAAGGCGCAGAGTCAAAACAAGCAGGATTCTGAAGACAATTCATTTATTCTCTGCATGTGTCACAGGAGTGGAGGAGGAATTAAAACCTGTTATTAGAAGAGCCAACACCAGAGAATCAGCAAGAACCTGAAGTACTCACTGAAAGGACTATTAGATCACCATTAATTGAAAGTATTTTTCCCATTTGGTAGCAGTCATTGCTAATAAGTCATTGGGCCCCTATCTTCTGTCTGAGAGAGATTCTGGAGTGCATATTTGTGTATGAAGTTAAGAGTTTTATATTCACTAGTGTGTACATATGTATATATATATTTATTTAATTACATTAATTTGTCATGAGTTCAAATGTCCAGAAATAACAGCAGTCATAGTGCATGTCTTTGCATCACAGTCACTCAGGAAACCTAAATTAGAAATGTCTCAGATTTTTTTTTTTTTAACTTTAGCTACCAGTGTATTTTTATAAACTTTTCTACAGTACATTTTACAAACTTCCTTCAGTTACACATACCAAGGTAAGCTAGCACACCAGCAAACTGGTGGAAAACTAAGTGCTAGTGTTGTCCACCAAACTGATGTAATCCCACTTTCTTTTTCCAGGAGTCAAATTTTCCATTCTGAGGCTTCAGATGTTTCAGGTGGTACTGGCAGGATCAGTTGTCTTAAATTCCACTAACTTCTGCCTTTAGTGCATCCTCTTGGCTACTGTGGGGCCTTGAGCCGACCAGCAATAGCAAAAACTAGGCAGAGTGATTTTGATGGAATTTAAGCAACCTGAAATTGAGCATGATAAAATGCTTTTATAGTTTTCTTAATGAGGGGAAAAGGTGATAACTGGGCTTGTGTTCAAAAATAGAATTTGCATTTTCTCTTCCCCCAAAACAGTGGCCAAATCTTTCAAGGAACAAAGTACTGTTATACATCCCCCCTCCCCCCCGATATTGCTGTGTAAGCTAATTATTTTATAGAATTGTCTGAAAGTCCTGCAGCAATAAATTTATAAGCAGCTTGCATTTTAGATAGTTGAAAGAATGTATTAGTATTCACTGAATGCATTATCTGCAGTTTAGAAGAAAAATATCCAGTATTTTAAGATGGGAGATAGGTCTGCTAAGGGTGTCCCATCATTCCCCCCATTTACCACTTCATTTTCTATTCCCTTTCTCTTTCTACCCTTGATTAAACACTGTGCTGTGGTGCTCATGAGAATAATTGGGATGAGCAGAAGCATTACTAACAGGAAAAAATTGCAGCCTCCAGCAAGTACTTTTTCTTATTAGTCAGTGTGCCACCTTACGAGAATGCGATTAATTTCAGAACAGAACTTCACTTTAATGATGTGCTGATGTAATACTCTATGTGGGTCATTTGTTCCCCCAGTGCCAAAACATCATCTGGGCATCAGGGTAGTCCTTATTTTTATATCTGCAATGACCACCGATGAAGGTATAACTTTTTATACTAATGTTTTATCTTCATTGGGGAATATATCTTGGTCTGAAGCCTAATGCTACAGAACTAGTAGTAATATAGTACTTGGAGGTTTTTCTCAAATCAAAACTTGGTGAGAAGCCAATTTTTATAGAATAGTATTAATGGGGAGAACTGGCTGTGGCACAGGAATGGAGCCCTTGGATTTCTTTTTTTACTGTGCTATGTCAGTAAAAGCCCCTGGGAGTTTGGGAAAAACAGTATTTCTGCCTCCTTGTTATTGTAGCGCATAATCTGAATTATCTGGATCCTGAGATGGAAAATGAAAGAAGTGCAAAACATTGACGCTTGCTAAGTTTTTCTTTGATTGAGAGTGTTGATGTTGGTACTAGGACTGGATGGTATTCAAACCAGCTGAGTCAAACCTGGAACTTTTTCAGATGATTCCATATGGTTAAATTATGCTTTTTGTGGCAATTCTAAGGCAGCTGTATCCTCTTTGTAACAACCTGGAATATTTAAAAAAAAGGCAAAAGATCTGGTTCCTAATGACATGGAATTGTTTTGTGTTCGTGCAGGACTTGACTAGTATGTCTGTGATTTCACTTTTGAAAATCAGAACTTGTATTTGTGCTGCTTATAAAGAACATCTAAAATGAAAAACAAAAAACAAACCCCGAACAAAAAAAACTGAAACCAAACTCCAAAACAAAACCAAAAAACCCAGCATGGAAAATGTGACAGTGATAGTGAAAAAAAAAAAAAGCGTATGGTTATGTTTATATCAGACTGTCAGGAATTTTGGGAAAAAAGGACTGAATATCCAGCTAAAGTGAGATGGGAATAGGAAGATTCTGAATTTTGTTGGTTTTAAAAACAAGTATATTTCATTGAATTTACGTGATAGTTTTAGCTTCTGGGAGTTTAATGAAAGTGTTCATCAGTGTCTCTTTCACCAAAAAATCCTTTTCACTATGCGGTTGTTTTAATTCTAAAGAGTGAGAAGAGCACTTTGACTTGCACGGTAAAATTCTTAAACAGAGTTCCCATTTGATGTGGGCCTATCTGCAGCCAGGCAACAAACTTCCCTAAAAGTAAGTAAAGGGCCCATCTAAAACATCTAGGAGGAGCAATGATGTTAAGATGCCCAGTTACAGACCTGCTTTCAAACAAGCACTTTGAAGTGATGATGCTTGTGCTGACACATTTCTGCTGCCCACTTTCTCCTTAACAGTAGAAGTATTTTTCATTGGAGGCTGCACTGTTGGGGCAGACATTTCATTAATAAGTGAATAAATTCAAAAGTGCTGTTTCTTGGTCTTGTTCCTGCCTCCTGTTAGTCAATGAGTAGTTCCAGTCCAAAACCACTTCCTGAAATTTGATTAGCCTTGCATTTTAAGCTGGTAGAGTGTAACATCTGTGTTCTGAAATCCAACTTTTGTTTAAAGGAGTTTCATGACTCCTATCTGTGGATAAAGAACAGTTGAAAATGTTCTTGGGATGGTGTTTGATTAATTTGCAAGCCTGTAGGATGGTAGGACTGTCTGAGGGACACTGCACCTGAACTCATGACTGCTTTGTTATCTTTGCCAAGCAGCTGATTCAATGAGTTGTTTTGTAAGAAATGAGCATGTCACTTAGTGCCACTACATTGCCTTTGGATAAATTTGCAGGACACCTAGTGCATTGTGGTCTTCTTGTAACGTAAGCTCCAAATATACCTGTGGACAGACCACAAGTTACCTGGATTTCACGTAGAGAGTTTTGCCGTTCATTAGAATTTACTGTCTAGAGACTGAAAAGCTTCAAAATAAATTACAAAACCTATCATCTTTATTTTTTTGCTAACTTATTTTTAAAATTTAGTGGTAGGAATGACTCCTTTATCTGTCAGCATAAAACATTATCCTATGATATTGTATCAGCAGATGTAAATGGGTTTGACATTTTTCTTCAGCAGTACTCTAATAAGAAACTGTGGTGTCATAAGGTAATTTCATAACTCATAAATTTGGAAGTCTAACTCTGGGAAGGAGACTGTTTTTTCACGGTCACAGAAAAATGTTCTGTGCATCAAACAACCGCAGAATGGAGAAGACGCGTTGGTCGCTTACTTGAATGGTGTGTGAATGAACCTCTCCTCCTGTACAGTGTCCTCAGGGAAATAGTTACTTTCCATTTGTATTTATAATTGCTGTGTGTTGACCCCCTGCCATGAGCAAGGAATGAGGAAGGTTCAACGGTCCCCTTACTAGAAGTCAAGATTTCACAGGCTTTCCACACAAATAGATAAGGAAGGACTTCTAAACACACAATGCAACTGATGATAAAAAAAAAAAAAGTCTGGAGATAGTAAGTGAAAGAATAGGATGGATATTTGATATCTAGAAGATTGCAAATTCTTTCTTGGAGATCCTTGAGAAGACAACCTGATTTGGTAAGAAATACCATCTAACTTGCCCTAATAATTTTCAAAAAAGTCTCTGGGCTTCTACAGATAGTAACCTCTGCGTGAACATGTATTTAATACAAGAGTTGTCTGTGAAAAGAATTCTGATTTTGTTACCTTATCTGTACTGGAAAATTATCACATGTGATAAACAGCAATATACTTATTTTGCTAGTTTGAATCAAGCTCATTTTCCTAATACTGCTTTTGGAAATGCCTTGTCATCTCTTGTTTGTGATGTTTTGGCCTTCTGATGTTTTCCTGTTGTTTTCTTTCTTACTATTTTAACTTAAAATGCCAACGAGGAAGAGAGATCTCTTGTCTCTATAAGCCTTATGCATATAGTTTCTTGTAGAATCACGGGATCATTCAGGTTGGAAGGGGCCTTGGAGTTTGCTGGTCTGACCTCCTGCTCACAGCAGGGCCAGGCATGAGTTCAGACCAGGTTGCTCAGGGCTTGATCCAGCTGGGTCTTGAAAGCCTCCAAGGCTGGAGACTGCACAGCCTCAGGCAACTGTTTCAGTACCTGGCTGTCCTCATGGGGAATAGAATGAGTTTCTTCTTATAGCCAGTCTGAACCTCTTGTTTCAATGTATGTCTCTTATCTCAGGTCCTTGTGCCATGCACTGCTCTGAAAAGCCTGCTTCTGTCTTCTCTCTAACCTTCTCAACACTAATGGCAGCCTGTTTTTAGCTCCTCCCAGAGCCTTTTTCTTTTACTTCCATTTGTATCACATCATGTTAGGGGCTGTATTATCAGCTAAAAGCAGCGAAGCCTATTTAGTTAGACTGTAGAGATTAAATCAGGAGTTCTTTTCTGAGTGCATAGGCAACCTATAAATAGAGTTAACTTGATATGGAATTTAACTACCTCCCAGTATTCAAAAAATAAATGCAGTCTTTAGCAACTTTTTTTTTTTTTTTTGCCCATTGGTGACTTAGAGTACAGGAAGATTGCTTATGTCAGAGGCTGTTATTTTCTCTGACCTAAGTGGAAGGACTGTCAGGTGTGCAAAAATGAATCTGAAGACATAATTTTTCTTTGCTTTGTGCTTGAGTTGAAGCCATCAGCTAGTAGTGAAAACTACTACTATGGCATGTACAGGACAACCAGGTGATCAGGCCCAGTCACCATGGGTTTATGAAAGGCAAGTCCTGCTTGACCGACCTCATCTCCCTCTATGACCAGGTAACCCGCCCTGTGGATGAGGGAAAGGCTGTGGATGTGGTCTACCTCAACTTGAGTAAAGCCTTTGACACTGTTTCCCACAGCGTTCTCCTGGAGAAACTGGCTGCTCATGGCATGGACGGGTATATTCTTTGCTGGGTACTCTTTGCTGGGTAAAAAACTGGCTGGATGGCTGGGCCCCAAGGGTGGTGGTGAATGGAGTTAAATCCAGTTGTGGCCGGTCACAAGTGGTGTTCCCCAGGGCTCAGTATTGGGGCCAGTTCTGTTTAATATCTTCATCAATGATCTGGACAAGGGGATTGACTACTGCACCCTCAGTAAGGTTAAGCAGACAACACCAAGTTGGGCGGGAGTGTTCATCTGCTTGAGGGTAGGAAGGCTCTCCAGAAGGGATGTGGACAGGCTGGATCGACGGGCCGAGGCCAACTGCGTGAGGTTCCACAAGGCCAAGTGCCGGGCCCTGCACTTGGGTCACAGCAACCCCACGCAGCGCTACAGGCTTGGGGAAGAGCGGCTGGAAAGCTGCCCGGCAGAGA
>JANZLQ010000007.1:3206096-3252059 GCA_026212715.1 Elanus axillaris
AAAAATTGAATTGGTGATTGAGTAGGTGTCATAAAGCAATTTTTTGACCCTTTAAATGTTGGCTGAAGTACTGACTTGAGTGCTGTCAGGACAGAGCCAGAAGTTTCTCATTGCTCAAGTTTCAATCGCAAAAAGTTTAGCTGTAAGTTATGTGTTTAATTTGAATGGTTTTGGAAAAATTTACCTGATCAATCCAAATGTTGAGTAACCTGTTTTACTCACATCTCCAAGGTATATACAAATAAACTTCACAGAATGGTCTAAATTATATCCTATATAAATGCAGGATAGAAATACTCAAGGAGATTTTTCTGTGTTTGGCAGAAAAATCTGGCACATGAGATGTAGAAAACTTTCCCAAAGCTATATGGTGATTATGACTGCACTAGAACGCTTGCATAGTGCTTTGCCTATTACAAAAGCTGTAAAAACATTAACTAATCCACAAAGCAAATTATGTGTTGCAGATGTATCCCTCTGCTGGGAGGAAAGCATATGTGTGTATGAGTGTGTGGGGGGAGGAATCTATTAAAGGAGGCTTTATTTGGTCATTTTAAGCCTTATTGCATTTCCTTTGACTGAGTTTTCATACTTTCTTAACAGAAGAATTTTTTTCTAGGATTCTGTAAATGAAATTTCTGAAAAATAGGCACACCTTTTCCTTTCTGAACACAGAAAATCAAATTGTCTTGATTCTATTTATAACCAAAGTGAATCTGAATGCTCCAGAATTAATTGAAGGAATGGCAAACAGTCAGCAAAGTGCCTCTCTGTCTGAAATGATACTGGTTTTTCTTTTATTCACAGTCTGAAAACCAAGGCTTTCTGGTGCACATAAGCTTGTGCACATTTTCAGTGTGTCTTTTACTTTGATATGCTAGTGCTAGATAGTGAGTTCAAGGTTACGTGATTGCTGTCTTTATCAGCTTTGTCAAGAGCTGATCCTTACCTAGGGTCGACTTGAACCTGGATTTATTACAATAATAAATGTATAAAGTATGCTAAATTTTAAATGCTGAGGGCACCTGTTGCCTCCCAGCTCTCTAAGAGCTGTCTGCCTGTGCAGCTGGCCAGCGCGTTGCAAGGGGGTGTGCACACATACACGTATGCGTATGTAAGTGTAGGAATTAAAGACGGCTGCAATGGGGCTGTTCAGGAGACTGACAAAGAAGGATGGTTTCGCTGGCGTGTGGGTACCGGTGACGGCGGTGATCCTTGCCACTGCCTTCACTTCAAGCTCCTGTGCTCTCAGGTGTTGGAAACTGGAACCAAAGTGTGCTGCTTCTTTCTTCCCTGTCTTTGCTCGCTCATCCTTGGTGGTTTTGTGCTTCTTGGCTTCCTCCCTAGAAGGAAAGGGAGGGGACCTTATCTGCCTCTCCTATAGGTCATCGTATTTTTGGGACCAGGACTAGTTCTGGTTCCATCGCACACCTTTCCTGCCTGTTATACCAACTTTGTTGTCATCTTGCTGGATTTTTTTTTCCTCTCTCATGTTTTCCTGTACAAGGTTTGTGCAAATATGCCACCATTCTCTGTTTCAGTCTTTGGAGTTGCATGGTATTTACATACCTGTGCTTAGCGGTGTTTTAAGATGCTTGTATGTTACCCATTACACTATTAGTGCCATTGCAGTGTTACAAAAACACTGGCTATTGCTCCTCCGTTTTAGTGTGCATATGGCTGAGTTCAAGGCAAGCTAATACTAAGTGTGGTTTCGGTTACTCCTGCGAAGGTGAATCCATTGGCATTCACGGGTGCTGTCTCGGGTAGGTTACGCTATATTGCACTCTGATCAAGGCTGCCAACCCATGGCTTTCAGCTGCACGTTATCCTCACCAATGTTGTAGCGTTTTGGACTCAACAGCAGCAGATGTATCCAAGACCATCTGGCAGCATCTACAGCTGCGGTGTAGGAAGAGAAGCCCTTGTAGGGTTGCAGTGGGAGGTGGGCTAGTGACCTCCGGGTGTCAAAAGTGCCCTACCATACGATCCCTATGCGTGCTGTCCCAGTGGTGGGAAAGCTGATGGATTAACATGGGGAGAGTGGATGTTGGTGATGTACATCGACATGGTGTTTGCTCGAATGCTTTCGTCTGTGGATTTCTGAAGGTGGGTACCACCTCGTCCATCATCTGATCCTGACTGATGCCGTGGCTGGACGGGAGCCCGGTCACCTCCTCCTCCTGCCACCAGCGGTGCTTGGGCTTTGCTGGACGACTCTTCTGTGGCTTCCATATTGTGGGAGGATGAACCCTGTGTGGGTGAGTGCAAACTGAGATCTGTTAGGAGAGTCCATTAGTTATAATCACTCAGGCAAAGGGAGCATCACTGCAGACATTGATTTAATGCACAGAGATAATCAAAAGGGCAGAAACAAGAATAGGATGGAAAATACTGTGCTCCCCTTACACAGCTGAAAGCGTGGATGCAAAAAATATTTTGAAGAATAGTATGCTGGGTCTGAGCTTTACAGTTAGACGGTTCCCTCCACTGATAATTTTCCGTCTTTGGTTCTTAAGGGCTCATTATTGTATAATATAAATGGATTTCCACACGTTAGCTGCAGAAAATGTTCTTACCAAATGTTATAAGATTTATTTTTTTCTTTTCTAAAGTCTCTAGTTTATTCGAGTAAGGAATAATATGCTTTTTGGGTGGTGCTATTCAGGAGAAAAGAATGCTTTTAACCTGCTCTTGGTATATGAAAGGCATCCATAAGCTTTATATTTGATACAGAGATTTTTAGGCTGCTGGCAGGGATTCTGTGTTTTTAAAGGTTTTTCTGTTTGCTGGGTTTTGTGTACTTTCATTTTCCCTTTGAAGTGTGTAGGAGAGTGAAGAAGGTGAAATGCTTCATTATGTCCATGAATTATTCAGGTATGGTTCTAGGAGTTAACACTACTTTAAATAGCTCAAGGTCTTTCTTTTTCCTTGAGTATATCTCAGTTTTCATTCTTATGCTGATTGTATGCCATGTTCCTTTGCTGAATACAATTTTGATGAAGTACTATCTTTTGGCAATCTCTAGAAATCATTTCAGACTTGAAATAAGTATTTAATTCTGATCTTTTCCAGCATCAGATATGCAGTGAACCTACGTAGGTACAGGTGAATTGTCATACATATGACTTTACAAAAGAATCAAATTATTCTCCCTAGAGTGTGTTTTCTATGTGCTCTTGCAAAGGCATTGATCTCAAATAGCCCCTCACATGTATTTCTACAATGAAGGAAAAAAGGAAACTGTAATATTAAATACAAAATACTGTTATACATGCAATACTAGGGTGTTTTTCTCCAAGAGGGATTTTATAAACCACTTTTAGTACATAATTTCAATGGGGAGGCATGAACACTAAATCCTTACATTTTTAAAAGAAACCCAAACCAATAAGAAATGAAAATCTCTATTCAGAAAATAGTTAAGAACAATAACACAAAGATCATCATAAAGATGTCTAGAAGCCAACATGAGGAGAAAGGAAAACAAAAGAGAACCCACAATGTTTTTTTTGAAAAGTGAGTTTTTAAAATTTTGTTCTTGTATTTCTAAAAATATCTTTGAAAGTCCAGCGATCGCTGCATAATCACTTACGCAAATGAGACACAGGCTATTATGTCAGCAGAAAAAAAACTTTAAAAAATTATTCCCCTGGATTTTAGGGCTTTCCTGACATAGTCTAAAGTGGCAGTGAAGTAGGATTACACATTCTTGAGGAGAAATGCTATAACGTGTACGTGTCAACTGTATATAACATAGGTGATGATGAAGAATAACGTTTCAAGGAGCCTGTGACCAAAGCTCATACGGTTGGTTTGAATTGCGGCAGCAGTGAGTATTTTGCGTAGGCACACGTCAGAGGAAGCATAGTGACAAAATGCTTTCCAGGAAAAAGTGATTTCTGTGCACAGGTGCAAAACTTGATCAAAAGATACATTAAAGATTAAAATGTAGTCAATATGTTCAAGTTCATGATAGTAAAGCTTTATCAGTGTATCTATAACCCGAGCTAACTTTTCTGTGAATGCTATCTTCAGCCAGGTATTTGTCTGACAGAAATGTTGATGAACTGAGTAACTGCAAACATGTCAGTGCTTTAGTCTTGTAGCTTCATTAAGTTGCTTATTGGACCTCAAGTTCTCAAAGGTCTTGAACAATCTCCAAGCAATAGTCAAGATTTTGTTGCAGTATCACTGTACTGTAATGAAATGGAAATCTGTCACTTGTGTAAAAGAGCCCTGAAAAACACTGGAAAATGCCAGGCCCCAGTGGCAGCCTGTGGTCAGAAACTGGTCAGAAAAAAAAATCTGCATCCCCTTGCTCAGGAAAACAAAATTTGTCAGGGCTGAAAGTGAAAAAAGGAACAGAAGTCATCGAACATCATATTGACTAGGTACTGCATGCTAATTAGAATAAGATTACAAAATAATGTATACAACTACCCAAAGATGCTGGTAATGATGAGAACCTCTGCCTGCTGCCTTTTGGACCTTGCTGTTACTTTATTCTTTCAATGGTATGGGAGCAGGAAGTCTAGAATAAAAATGTGTTAAAACACCAAGAAATGAATCTTCTGATTTGTGCTGTTGATTGCTGGCTGTTTCAAATGGGCAGATTTGTCACCTAAACCCAATTATTCATCTTGGGTTTGCATATTAGTTGTAAATATTCGGTTCTACATGGATTTACCCTGCTTTGTTTATATATATTGTGCAATTGATAAGATTTTGCTAGGTCCGTTTTGGAACTGAATTGCATTGCTTGACAAAATAACATGCTTTAGTGTGTTTGTATATTCATATGTATGTTTTATTGTCATTTTTGAATACCAGACTAGTCAGTTTTTAGAGGACTATACAATAATTCCATAAGCAGTAATTTCATAGGTGTATTTATATGTGTGAGTTGGTTATTTGGAATAATGATTAAAAAAAAGCCAACACAGTAAAAGGGGCTTCATAAAGAAATGTTATCTGCTTTTTGTTGTTCGATTTAAGCCTCACAGTAGATTTGAGACTTGTTATGTGGGGCACTTTATATGTATTTACTACTAAAGCTGTTTTTATTTATTTCAGCTTTCAAACACATTTTAAGTATTGTAGACTCTGAGCTGGAACAGGTCTAAAAATAATTAAATACTTGACTATTCTGGAAAAGGACTGAAAATTCATGTATTATGCATTAGATTTCCTTTAAGGGATTATAGGAAGGGAAGCTGGGAAGAGAGAAAGACAGAGATAGAGAGGGAACTAAGGTAGGAAGGAAGCCCCCTCAGCAACCCTGAGTAAGCTTACTATCCAGATAGACACCATCTGGCTGGGATGAGCTGTATGTCTACTACATATCTATCCCTGTAACATTTCAGCTGTTTCTGAACTATACCCATCCAAATAACTTCTTTTGATAATAAAACAATTCTCAGGTCATATTTCTTGAAAACGCTAAGAACGCCTGGGTCCAGTCACAACTAAATGGAGTACCACTGAGTTCAGTGAACTTTGAGTAAGACACCTAGCTGTTGGATGAAAACCAGCAGTTTTATACTTGTTGTTGCTGAAAGAATTTTAAATATGAAAATTTTTACTGAAAAGTTACTGATGCCTTGAAATATTCTTGGATTAGCATCCTGTTCTGCTACAGCCATTATCAGTTATTAAAAGCAGCTTGAAGTGTTGCACAAATTACTGCTTTTTTCCCCTCGAATTAGTAACATTTAAAATATCTCTGTTAAACTCTTATTTAAATAGAAACTTGTTTAAAAAAAATGGTGGTAGTTCACCAAGTCAAAGGTGGAAAGACTGATAGGTAAACGGGGGCTGCGGCCTGTCCTGTCCAGGAAAACTTGAGAGATGTGGGCAAATGATCGGTTAAGTAAGTGTGTTCATATGTTCTTCTCACAGGTTATGATCAACTTCCAGATCAGCTGGAAGAAAAAAGCACCATCGTGTTAATTTTGGGTCCACTATAAAGGCAAAACGATGGTAGAAGTCAAGCAGACACCAGAAGTAGGAAATATGTCTTAAGGCTTCTAGGGGGTTATAGCAGAGTCAATCAATAAAGAGGTTTTTGCTGCAGAGCTTCTGCCTTAACTAAATAGTTTGCCTCCTGGAATAAAGAAAAGGTATGCCACCATAAATAGGCAACGAATGTTTCCTTGGGACCTTGATGGAAGCATTCATTTCTTTTTCTTTATGTAGCAAAGCCTTGAAATTATTCACTTTGAATGCTCTTTAGGGCTTGATCTCTCTCTCTCTCTCTTATTTTCTTTTTTAAACATTTAATTACGTTATTCTTCAAAGAATGCAGCAGCAGTAGTGAGGGGGAGAATGGAGAAAAGGTCAAGAGATATTAAACTTAAAAAGAAATTACAATTGTTCCTAATTGCCATAGCAACACAGGAGTGATGGATCCCGGTGGGGAGGCAGAGGGGCGGAGGATGTTGGCGTGCGCCCGCAGGGGTACCGCTGAGCTCTTCTCTGCCACTAGGCAGGTCAGCCTAGGAGCCCTTTTCCCTTACTATATTTTCTAATTATATGTTTTCCGAAAATATTACGCAGTTAGGACAGCCCTGGGAACCTCACTAACGCTCTCTGCTTGGGTGTGCTTTTCTGCATTCGTGAGTTCGTTTCTGGTTCGTACCTGTGGAAGGAGTCCACCTGCAGCGGTGGGCGGTGGGAGCAGGGAAGCGGCTGGACTGGCATCGCTGGCAGCACTGGCAGGAAGAGCAGCTCTTTCTGCCAAGCCTTCGTTCTCGCCATGGCGGACAGTAGCTGCTTTAATTTGCTTGTTCCCAGTTCTGGGATTTGTCTCTTTATAAAGAACAAGTGAACTCCTGGGGAAAGAGGGAGACCGCTTCCTTGGCGGAGGTGCTTCCGAGAAGAATAAACCCGGGGGAGCTTTTCTTTGTCATTTTTAGCTTGCCTGCGGTTGTTGGTGCAGTGGCAGAGGCTGTAGGAGAGGGAAGGCAAGGGGGTCACAGGTGTGTTGGGAAGGCAGCTGGGAGCCCTCAGCTCAGACGGACAAGCAGAGACATTGCTGTGAGGAGCAGGGTGCACGTCAGCCTTGCAGGACAGAGAGCATACACAGGGCACGGATTGCCTCCCCTCTGAAGGTTATTGGAAATGAAGACCTTCCTGAAAGGCAGTGATATGCGGGTGGAGAGTTGAATACAACCTTTTTCCTTTTTGGTCCATCTTACGTGGTGGAGTTTCTTCAGTTTAGAAAACTGTAGTTCTGCTTGTGTGGGTTTGTTCTTTTCAAATCAGACAGAATTTGTTTTTTTTGATGAAAGCTGTGAATCACTATGTATTTGCAGAAAATCTTCCAAGATTTCAGACCATGCATAAGTTATTGCACAAGGTGTCAGAGATGCTCAATGAGCATGAAATCATGCTCATTACTACTGGTACAGCTCATCAAAGGATGCTTGGCATTAATATCAATATGGGTTCGGTTGGTCAACTGTAATATAGATTGTAATTTTAAGGTAAGGAACAAACCTGTGTATATAAGCCTTTTTACCTTTTGCCTCTACTGGCATGAAAACCTTTCAGCTGTTGCTTAAAAATTGCAGGGACTGTTCTTTTGGACTTTGTCACCAGAATGCTTTTCATACGTTGGTGAAACAATATATAAACTAGGTGTGTTGTACATTCTCTGAGTAGTTTAATACACCATTTGATCAAACTTGAGTGCATAATGGCACCTAACTTTAAAAAGGGAGCAAAAAACCCCACACTCTTCCTTTGTTTAGACATTGTTTCCTTATGTTCATCTGCACTTAACTTGCCATAATCATTGATTCTCCTTCTGAAATTTAGCTGGTAATAACAATTGGACTGAAGATACTTCAGTCATGTCAGGCAGTGCTCTTGGAATTTGTGAAAAAGAACAGAGAACAAATCTTAGAAGTGTCTTGCTGCTACTATTTTGAAAGATATTTAGGTACTAAAGTATACACATAACCCCTGAATGAGATTTTCAATCTTCAGTGTTTCACTGGCTCCAACAGGGATTCAAAGGTTATTTAAGTTTTAGGTTATCTGTAACATTGAGCGATGTATGTTCTCCCACTTTTGTTTAATACAGAACACTTTTTCTTTACTTTTTTTTTTTTAGTGAACTAGTTTTTGTTCAGGTTCGTTATGTGTTAATGCAAATCTAGACTAGAAAAGTTTGAGTCTACGTATGTATCGGGTATAGTAACCTGATACGATGCATCTGCATATTGCATTTTCCTGTTTTATTTTTTATGGTTTTGTACTTTATAGTAATAAATAATTTCATTATTGAAAGTCTACATTTTGTCAGCATGAGGGAAAGAAAGAGTCGTTGTGACAAAGGCTTGTCAGCAGCATTTTGGGTGAAGATAGAGGGGAATGAGATGTGTGTTTGTCCCTGTAATGTTCATGTGATTTATATTTTCTTTCTGTACAGTGCTGCTCACTGCTTGTGTTGAGGTCTCTGCACTTGACAATTGTCATTTTCTGTGCTTGGCAGCTGTAAATATAGTAAAAGCATTAGCAGTGGGTTCTGTATCTACGAAGAGGTTTTCTCCTGCTGATAAGTCAGGGAAAGAATGCAAGAAAAAGTCCTTGTGTTGCTTGTGTGGTGTTTGTGAGGAGTAGAAAACAGAATTTGAAGAAATAGTTACTCAAAAGGGTTGCATAAGTGCAAGTTGTGAGTGTGAATAAGAATCGGCATCTATTATGGGGGGGAAAATACTTGAAAGAAGGAATGTAAAAAATACAGTTGGAACTGAAGTCAGGGAGGGCTTTTGCTAGTTTAATGTATACTACCGTTACATTTCTCCGCTTTTCATACAGCAGACTGCTATACAGCGATCTTACAGACAGATTGATACTTTGGGATGATCACCTGGCCTCTTTTGCCTGAATTCCCAGGTTCTCTGGGTTACGTTTGTGTAGGGAGCATGTGAGATGTATGGAGTGCCAGCATCTCAGGCAGGATCTACTGACTTTTTTTGTCTGTGAATGGACTGAAGAATTAAGCCTGTTGCATTATCACTTGTAGATATGCAAGCAAGATGCCAGCTGGAGAATGTGTGAATTATCTTTGATTAGATGTTGGTGACTGGAGAAAATCATGATATTAAGCAAGTCAAAAGAAATGACCATGGAATAAAATATACATGGGAAGAAAATGGCAAATTAGTATCTCTTAATACATGCAGTATAGCATCTTTAAGTTGGTAGGGGCTGGAGAAAACAGATCCCTCATTTTCCAGAGTTGCCCATGGTGAATGTAGGAACAGGGAACAAGAAAGAGGTGAAGAGTTGAGGTGTGGGTTGCCTTCTCCCTGCTGTGTCTCTCCCTGGGTGGCAGAGAGGAGAGGCTTTCTTCAGCCGTGGCTGCCCGCCTGCGGCTCTGGCCCCGGTCGCGGCGTGTCTCTTCGGAGACCGGCTGGCACTCCTGGGACTGGCTGCAGGCACCGGTTGTCCAGGCAGGGCTTTGCAAAGCCTGAGCTGAATGCCGATTCATGACCACAAATGACTCCTAAAAAGTGATACTGCTGTATTCAGAGTTTACAGAGTAAAGATGGCTACCTGAGACATAATTAGTCATTTTATCTTTGACAAGCTAAATCCTGTAGGGAAAAACGTAGTGCGAAAAGCTAGTCTTTTGCTGTCTTTTGATTGTAGCCCCCTCACCCCTTTTTGACTTTCCAGAGGATGCGTTGTGTAAACCTGCCTTATCTGTCTGTGGTTAAAACTTGGCAAACAAAATGGATCACAAAAAGGGAATGGGAACCCAACCAGCTCCACTTCAAAGTCAGGCTTTCTGCTCTGTCCATGTAAGCCTTTACCACCCACCTTAATACTTAAAAATTCCTGAGTTGATAATTCGTGCCTGAATTTCCTGTTTATCCTAAATTTGTGTCTCTTTATCCCTTGGATAAATAGAACAGTAAATCTCTCTTCAGAGTATATTGGTAAGAGCAAGCAGTGTTTAGAATTCCAAAATATAATGAAAAACAAGTACTGATACTTTTAAGTTGTGCTAAAAATAACATTTTTTTGTTTCATAAAAAGTTATGATTGAAGTTGGAAAGACACAAACCCATCATTGAACAGTATAAAAACCCCAGGGTTATATAGAAGGTATTATTTATACTTCTGGGTTTTTGTTAAATATTTGAGATTCTGTAAAAACAGAGAATGGTGGCAAATACATTTCTACTTGGACAGTTGTTTCATGCAATTTCTCACTGGTCCAATGTTAGTAGAAAAAAATTTCTGTACCTTCCACTTAAATATATTTCCCAGATCTGATTGCTCATTATTTTGTGCAGAACAGTTTGGTTAACACATCTGTCTAAATGCTTCTTTTTTCTTTTTTTTCCTTTCTTTTTTTTTTTTTTTTCCCTAAAATATATATTAGGATGTTTTGAATAACTTGGGTTCCTGTGAGTTGGATGAAGATGACCTAATGCTTGACTTGGAGCTCCTAGAAGAACAACATCACCATCGTTCTGGTAAGTCAGATAAATACTGAATTATCTTCAGTGAGGTATTATTATTCTAGAAATATATTTAGAAATATTATTATTCTAGAAATATAAAGTAAATGTATTCAGTACAATCATATGGAAATAAAAAAGTCATTTTCTTGGAAGTGGAAGTAGCATGCTTTTTTGTAGTGTTATTTCAAAATGCATTTGACATTTAATGGAAAGATATTCTTTACACTGCTTTTGGACTTCGTGTGGTCAGTTATGAAATGGAAGTGATTTTTACAGCTACAGAAGAATTCCAGCACCAAGGGCAGACCCATCTGGTTTTCTAAATATTTAAAATGACTGCTACCTACCCCAGGCAGTTACCAAAAAGACCGTAGCTGATGATTGTGATACCAGTTTGTGTGTGCCAGAATAATGTGCTTCGAACAAAGAAAGTTTGACTCGACATATGAGTGTAACTTGATCCTTTCTCTCATGGTTAAGACACTGTTGCACTGCCTTGATAAATAGCAATAACGAAGGTCAATTTGTGGTGTGTTCAGAACGATTTTATAATAGGATTACCCAAGGTCTTCGTAAGTTGTGGCACTTGCAGTGGGGAATCCTACATTTCCTTTGGCTGTGATGTGGGACAGCACAGGGCCTAGTCCATGAACAGGAAAAGTCCAGCTAACTCCACAGGGTTCAGAGAGACTTAAAATGTACGTGAGATTTGTACTTGATCACAGGTAGAGCTCTGAGTTTGTACTCTGTTGTGATACTCTGTTATGGCAGTGACACGCTTTTAAGCAGGAGTAATTGTCACCCTCTCTTTTACCTGCTGTTTTCTGACCTCTCTTTCTCCATCTACCTGCGCAGGTACCTATAGTGCATATTCAGGCAGACTTGTGTGGAAGTGGGGTTTATGAGACATGTGCCTGCTGGTGTGTGCCATTTTCAGTTCTGGTCCCTCCTTTGATGCAAATTTAGCAATGGTTACAGATAAACTGCTTGAATTATGCTCCTCTTTTAAACGTTTTGTTTGATGATTCTGAGAATGTATCTGAATTATCTGTATGATAATTCTATTTAACCATTGTATTGTGCCTTTTAAACCTGTTTGCATATCTACTTATGCGTTAAAATATCTCTTCCGTTTTATTTGGTAGAAAGCAAAGTAGCCAGAGAGTATGGAGGGTTGTAGCCGGAATATGTGCGTGATCATAATTTCCTAAATTGCTGGGAGCTAGGATGCAACAAATTAACTGCAGAGAAAAGAATTTTTCTAATTAGTACTGAATAATGCTATTAACTGGTTACAGAAAGTCAGCTCATGGATGAAGAAACATGGGTCAAAAAGCTTCAAAAACAAACATTACATTTTATAAGAAATCATAGTGTTTAGACTTGTTTGTTCCTTGGACCTGTTGGAAACAAATTAACTGGCAGAACCATTTTCCATAAATAAATTCTAATATGTTGCACTTGGCCTCACCTGTGGTTTTGTCCTTTTTTATATTTATAAAGCACTGAATGGACAGTTACGGAAAAGTAATGTCCAGTATAAAGATTTGTAGCAGTTTCTGGAACAGCTAAGATCATGTCTAAATGACGTTATACTTGATAGAAAAGTAATTAAGGTGTACATGTGATATGACACATAATCTTTCTACTCTTGGCTCATTATCTAGAGCAAATGAGATGCTTTTAAAACAGAAAGGTCTACATTGCCCTTTGAAGATTGGTGACGATTTCTATTCTGAGCAGTAATGTAGAGACACATGTTGCAGTCTACACATGGTCTTTAAACACAAAGGTGTTTCTCTTATTAATGATTGCTCTTTGATTTACTTGTTTGGTGGTGGGTCTAGCTGCAAAAAATTTAGGATTTGCCTAGTTATCACTGTTGTTTTTCAGTCATTCAGCTGGAAGAAAGGTTGGAAGGATAGAGCCACAGTGTAAGTTGACAAAATTTCACCGAATAAAGCCGATGTCTTTATACTGGGTTAGGAATCTTTATACTGGGTTAGGATCTGGCACAAAATGTTTAGATGTCGTTTTTTGTAAGTCGTCATCTTGATTTGTGTTAAGATATTGAGATAAGAGTCTTGATTTTCAGAGACTTTTAGCATTTATATACCACTAAAGTACATAAAACCCTAGACTTAGATACTGACGTCTAAACATTTTTGACAAGTTGCTTTTCTGGTTGCTATATTAAGGTGTGGCCCACTTCCAGGATTTAAGACTTTTCAACCAAAATTCTTTTTAGTAATTCCAAATCAATCCATTCTCTGTTTTCACTTTTGGGCTTGTTTGTTTTCTGCAATAGGCCTCTCCATTCATCCATAAACAGAATTCTTCTAAACTTCTTCAATTAAAATATATTACCAAACTTTATTGATGCAATTTTTTTTATAAGCATGTGAATACAGAAGTGATCAAGTGATGACGTTCAAGATATACAACTAGTTTAATGCAGAGCATTAAACTTTTGTAAGCTTACCAGATTGGAAGTGATCATATTTCTGGGCATGCCCATATATGCTATTACAGATAACTGGGAAGCAATATATGTTTTTTACAAGATCTTTACTCTTGCCCCCTTCATGAACAAGAAGTAAACAGATCACACACTGAGGATGAGCCAGTACCATTATGGTAAAATCTGTTATTCTAATCAAATTTAAGTAAAACTAAGCGGCTATTTAATTATTTTAGTATGTGACCACCCTGAAACCAAGAGTAGATGATTTGCCATAGTATTTGCTAGTAGCTGGTTTGTTGGACTCTTTGTAAAGGCTTCTTTAAGATGATGGGCTTGATGGCTTACCTATGGCTTGCATCACCAAAAATCATTTATGGCAGTCCCAGATGTACAGATTTGTGAGCCTCCTCTTCCCTGTTGGTACATGCTGTCCATCATATACAGGATTCAGCCCTGTGTTAGGTCAGCTTTACATATTTAAGCAGTTTCGTAGCAATATTTGTTTACATTACTAACAAGTTCCTTATGTTTCTCTAATACTTGAAAGGGATCTGTGTATCTGACATTCACACGTATATCATACTGAAGTCAAGTGGGTGTTAATATGTGTGCTTCTAGAACCATTATCAAAATGAAAGTATGAGTATAAAAATACGACATGAAATGCTACTTTTTTCATGGAAACCTTAAAATTATTCTCTTCCAGAAGTCAAAGCTATCAACAGTAATGTGACTATTTTTGGTGCAGTAAAAATCCTGTTGATGTTCTACATACTGATGCTGATTATAGCATTTATTTGGTTAAGGCCATCAGTTCTAGAGCTATATTACAATTCAGTTGTGCCCCACTTTGGCTCTTTATAAGGATTTCTGTGGGGAATTACTATAGGGGGAAATGCTCCAAATGAAGCTCTGTTCAGTATTTTAACAAATACGTTGAATTATGGAGAGATGCTATTGGAAAATAATTCAGTTCTTTCTTTGGTTGTTATGGGGAGATAACTAATGAATCAGGCAACTTCCTATTCTTCAAGAGCCTACGAAAATCTCTAAAATGACAAAGTACATGAATACGAGGGCTAACATCACATCTTTGATTTGAGTATCAGAAACCATTCCTTGGTCAGGAGGCTGTGTGCAGCAGGCTGTATCATTGAAACATAGCAATTCTGAAGTGTAGTGCCACAGTTAATAAATACAGTTGATGGGTTGGTTAATAGTGAATTGAGAAAGTCTCTTAACCACCATTAGGAGCTCCAGACTTTTAGAGACTCTTTTTAAGGTCCGATTTACAATAGCTTCTGCTTTTAGCTGCTCTGGTTGAAAAGAACAGTATTTGCTAGCGTGAGGAGATGTCTTTGACTTTCTATTGAAGTTGAAAATGTAATAATAATTTAATGAAATAATTGTATTGATCTGCCATAATTTTAGTGACCGTTTATGAGTAGAAAAGAAGTAATTATTGGAAGGATTTCTGGGACAAATGGGTATTAAGGAGTGAGTTTTAAAAGAAGAGCTAGGAGCCAATTGGCAGGCAAGGTGACATTGTTCCAGAAAGTGGAACGCTGTATTAATTAAAATACAGAGCTAGAAAGGAGAAAGATCTGTCACCTCTTTCATTGTTTGTGATTTTTTTTATTTGTTGCTCCAACTCAATTTTTACTCGTGTTCTCTCCTCTCAGCTTTTCCCTAATGGACTGGTTGCCCTCCAGCAGCATCCTCATGAAATGGGGTTCCTGCAAAAAGGCACTATGAACCCTGATGAGTAGTAGAAAATTTAAAAATATCCTTAACTTTTATATCCCTAACCATACAATTTGAAGATAAGGAGATACTGCAAACCTCATGTAGATGCTTCTGCATTAAATGTAGATTTTTGTGCCCTGCTAGTTTTAGCATGGCTTTAGAAGTCTGGAATTCCCTCATTTCTGACCTTCTCTCCGTAAGTGAGTTTACTGCACTAATTTACTACTTTTGCTTCTGTTTTAAAGGCTGTGTTGCCGAGATAAAGAATGTAAGACAGAGACATTTTATTATCCTGCCTAACACAATTGCTTTGAAATTTAATAAAATAATATTTATATAGTACTTGGTGAGTGGAGAGCACTACTGCATACAAATGCAAGATATTAATCAACTTGATTCGCTGAGATTTTTGCATACTGTTCTTAAGCTGGAATGTTTAAAACTAAGCATAATATGACATACATGATGAGCCTTGAGGGTGCCTTTTTATTACTCTAAGTAAATTAGACTTTTAAAATATGCTACAGTGTTGATTTCCTGTTGTAAAATAATGAAGTTAGTGGTTTCTGTAGCGGGAAATCATTGCTGCTTTATAGAAAGTGACAGCATTAATTTAACCTCATTCATTTTCCTTTTCCCCAGTGAAACATGAGTTATTTGATTCCAAGTATTGATTACTCAAATGTATAAGGAAGACCTTTATATTCAGTGATACAAGCAGCAGGGAATTTATTCAAGCAATGCACATTAATGTGGGTGAGTTGTGTGCTTGTGTTGTGCCGTAGCCTATTGAAAAACCAAATACTCGGTTTGTATGGTTAGTGTTGTCATTAAATCATGACTGCAGTAAATAGTAGCCTTTTCTAAAAGTTCACAAAGGCATAGCTATCCAAGGTCTTTTGTAATGTCTTAACTATCTGCCATGGGTGTCATAACACCAGTACCCCTGCATCTTTCTACAAAGACGTATGTGTGTAGCTGGGATTTGTAGCGAGTGGTCCAGCTGACGTTGGGGGGACCGCTTGTGGTACCGACTGTTATGCACATGCGCGTGTAATCTCCACGCCAGGGTCCACACTATTCACGAGTTTGATGTTGACTAGCTGTGAACCCAGACTGGTCTGCTGCATCCAGCATGTTGTTGCTGGAATGCTTACTGAATGGTTTTAAATAATGTAGCTCGCTATAATTTTTAGAAGACACTTGTCTTCAGCCGGAGTTTAGCCATTTTTTGATTTAATGCCTCAGCCTCATCTGTAAAGCAGCAGTCCAATGTACATGTAAAGCATAGTTACTTCACCCAGCTTAGTTCAGGAATGAAATTATTTCTCTTATTTGCTGGGAAAAAAAATGAATTGAAGGTGGAAATATGAAAGTATACTTTATAGCATCCATCCAAATATTGTTAAACTCTTAAAAAACCAAACACTTTCAGAGATAGCGCGCATTTTGTTCAAACCTAACTTAAGAACATCTCTGTTAAAAGTTTTTAAGTGTGTGCTAAATTTATGTATGTGGTAATACATGCTTTGGTACTTGCTCAAGGTTTATGAATGAAAAAGAGTATACATGTCTTGAGAAAATGACTTTTGACGTGGTGGTAATGGCTTTTATGTGCCCTATATATATATTTTCTTCTATTAGTGGGTGTTGAGAAAGAAGGGCCTGTTCTTGCTGTAGCTTTGTGTTAATATAACTGAAAGGAATGAGCATGGGGAGTTCTGATGGTAGAGTATCACGTTTATGATGTAATGCTTGCTCAGGTGTACATAATAAAACAGAGAAAAATAGTTATTACATAGACGCTCTTTATGTTTAAATGTAATGCTGTGGTATGGTGTCTGCATAGCACTGTCAGTAATGAGCAGGGAGAGGCCCATCTTAGTGAAGTGGTTGGAAACTGTGGGCTCTAACCTTTGCCATGTGTTTGTATTAGGTAGTTTTTACTTAGTGCACATTGGTGAGATCCAGAACAGTGTGCTGGGCTAGAGTACTCTATCACAAAACAGATTTTTTTTTTTTTTCATTTAAAAAAATATTATTAATTTGGAAGATTGCTGTATGGGTTTTGCTAACTTCCAAGGGCAAGATAGAAATAGTGTTTTAATTTTTGAGATGGAGACAAAACTTAAACATACTTATTTGAATATCAAATTACAGTCATTATATTGGATTATGATCTTTTAGTAATATAATTACATTAGGTATTAGCAGCCTCACCAGCAAAAATGCAGCACACTTGTTTTTTAGCAAGTAAAAGTCAGGAATTTTTATTGTATTTCTTTTAAATTCAAATAGCCTGCAGATCAATTGCCATCAGTACCCAATCAAACTAGAGTGCTGCTGTAATGACCCAGTGATATTAATTAGGTAGTTGCTGAGTTATATTGAATGCGATGAACAAGCTGTGTGAAAATTCTGTGGTGGGTTTGGAGCTCCTCCTGTGTCTATTAATTAAATGTACTAATTATATTTATTAATTTTTTAGTGGAGGGTAATATTGCTGAGCTGAGCTGAAACCCCTTTGGTGTTTTGGTGTTTTTTTTTGTTTTGTTTTTTTTTGGATTTTTTCTTTTTCTTTTTTTGGTTTTTTTTTTTTTTTGTTGTTGTTTGTTTTTTTGTTTTTTTGTCCAGGAGTGGGAGAAATACAAATGCTATTAAAGAAAAAGTACAGAATAATTCAGTGCTGGTAGTGGGTCATTAACAGAAGTAGTTACAAACTGTAAAGGAGAAATAAATTTGCTTGCTTTTGAAATGTGAAGCATCTACTAAATGTAGTAAGGGAATAGAAAAATATGATGTATTTGTAAATTAGACTACCTGTTTTGGCAGCAAACCGCCAAAAGCCAGCTCCTCAGCTACAGTGTATCGGCTGGGATTCATCGAAAGCAAAAGCCTGGGGTATTGGTGTCCCCGAAGCAGGGCGGCTGCCGGGTGCCCTTGGCTCCGGGGCCAGCCCTCAGCTCGCCCAGGGGTGGCTCTTGTCGGAAGCCTGCAGTCGGCATCAGTTTCTGTGGAGGACGGTGTGGGCAGCAAGCTCTGGCACTAGCGCTCCTGTTGTCTGGGTAGATGGGATCTCATTTTATAATACAGTGGCCAGGGGCAAATACCACTTGCTGGGTGTTTTTCTTGGGCTTTCTGGCAAAGCAGGCCTCCTGTTCCCAAGCAAAAGTTGTCTCCGGGAGTCTGACAAAGTGCCTGTGTAATCCATTCGTGTTTATCAGTGCAAGGGAAGCAGATTTCTCAGTGTTTTTAATTTGCCTTTAAATAGAGGATAGGGAAAAAAGATCCTCATTGTGTATTTTTGTCAGACAACTGCTTAGAACCAGAGAAAAGATACTTAGGCAATTTGAATGTATTGCTTTACCCATGAATGTATCGTTGGCAGGAAATTATGTTTCTGTGTTTAAAGCCAATGACAACTTTTGATTTGTAATGGGAAGTGGGCACCCAACTCCTTGAGCTCTTTTGAAAGCTCCACCATTCCCAAATGCCACCTTTAGAGATGTGTATGTTACTGATCAGATTAAACTAGGGCAGCATCCCTTCAGTTTTCTGCAAAAACAAAGAGCTCTGTGTCTCTGCCAAAAAGGAGGTTCACAGATTATTTAGCTCAGTAGCATCTTGTACTGTCACTACAAATTTTGGAAAATAAGTTAATAAAAAACCAAGCAATATACTAGAGAATGAATATAACAAAGCCTAATGTGTGACTTCTCTACGGTAATTATAACATTACATAGATATCCTAATAGCAATTAAAAGGGGAAGTTCATGGTAGTTTTTAATTTCGCAAGGGAAGAAGACTCACTGAATCCTGCTTATCCTCTATGAAACTCCTTGTCGTGAGGGGAGAGCAACATGAGCCTGAACTATGGCCAGCCTGATTTCACGTGTACATCCAACTTCTAGCATGGCTTTGAAGTATGGTGTGCCGAGTCACATGCAACTAGTTTCTCAATAGCTAGAGAAGTTAGAAACAGAGGGATTTTTTGTATTTTCAGAACGACCTATTCTACTAAGCTACACATTTTCCCCTGAAGCATTGTTTAATAAATCTGACACAGTAATGGAATAACTTAAGGTCTCCAGGGAAACGACATAAAACTTGTCATCTTCTATACTCTTCTAACCATGATCTACAGCTTCTGAAAGGGCACAGGGCATGGAGGAAAGGGATCTTTGTGGTCTTCACAGTGAAAGACGAGGTAGCATTATCAAATGAAAGAACATATTTATGTTAGTCAAAAATAACGATTGCACATGTGTGGCTAGGCCTGTTATTAGGAGTCTTGAAGCTTAAGTTACTGAAAGTAAGGAGAAGAAGAAATAATGACTAGAGAAGAAGTTAGTAGTACATTGGAATGAAACTAAATAGAAATCATAGGCTGATATAACATTAGTCCCCTAACATCCTGGAGCACCCTGGTCCATATTCTGGAATAGTACTGAACTGAGAGTCCTGCTTCTGTTCTGTTATTTATGTAAATGAATTATGTAATCTTATTCCAATTGAAGTTGACGGAAAAAAAAGTCACAGCCCAGAACTGCTACCAATTTAACTTTATCCTAAAACTCTTTTAGTGTATTTTACCTGAAAAGTTGAGTTGTGAATGAGCCTAGTCGATGAGCCGCGGGAGGCGGGTAACACTCGCTTCTGGCTGTGCTTCTCTCAGAGTACGTTTAAAACATGTCTGAGATATTATAGATAATTGGCTTGTGCTGTGTGTTCTCAGTGGATCGAGGAAAATATTCAGTTCCCTGAATAAATTAGTATTTTTAACTATTTTTTGGTGTGAAGAGGGGTGAAGGACTGATACGTTCAAATAGTGGGTATAAGTTACGTTCCTTTCTGGCTGATACAAATTTTACTGATGATATGTACTTGTATATCCTGTTCAGTTAAATGGAGCAGTTAGAAGATCAGCATCACAGAACATCACAGCGACAATCTAGATGCCAAGAGTATTTTCCTTCATAAATAGACAAGAAGGGCAAAAGAGCATGATCATGAAAGACTTTGAGTGAGATGTATGGTTATCATGGAGCAATTAGAATCAGAGTCTGTATCTCAATTTCCTGCTTTTTCATAATTATAGGGTGACATTTAGTTACAAATCCTTATTCATATTGGTATGCTCAGCCATCATTTACTGAAGGAATAAGGACAGTAATTAAAATAGGCAGACTGCCTTTCTTCATTCCTTTGATTTTATACATACATTGATATGAAACCTCTTCTTTAATAGTATCTGCAGGCAGAAAATAAATGCAATAATAAACATTATGAAAAATCAAAGCATACCATCCTGTTTAAAGCAATTCTGTATTTCTAGATGGCAAAGTTTAAGTAGGGTGCCTAGTACTGCTTTTCTGTCCTTCTTTGTGAATTTACAAAGATCCGCACTGGATGTCTTGCCAAAATGGAAATGTGAGGAGAACTTAAGAGAGGAGCATGCTGTTTCTTCTCAGTTTTCCATGAGTACAACCAAGAGATTTAGGGACTGAGAGGAACAATTACAAGCTCACAATTATTCTGCAGAACAGCCATAACTCAGCTGTATAAAACAACTGCACCTTCCATGCAACTTCTGCAGTGATCCTACTTCAAGGTCAAACTGAAACTGCACGTGTCTAGGAAGTGTGAGTTAGCGATAGCTTTTGACATTTTGAAGTATTTATCTCTGGGATCCTTATAGCTCCACCCTGAGGTAAAGAAAGGAAGGGTAGTCTGATACTTAAAACTTGAGTCTAGGTCTCCTGGGTTGAGCTGGGTTCTTTCATGCAGATCTCTGGTGTTACTATGGGCTAGTCACCTAATTTACCTGTAATACATAGAAAGTTGTACTCCCGTAGTCATGGGCATTTGGCATTAAAGTTTGAGAGATACTCAGCATACCATTAGGATGGAGCTGCATTAATAACTAGTCATTACAGTCTTTAGAGGCCAATTATGTTATATTTTGTGTCTTTTCATACTTCATTCCAGGAAGGGGAGCAGACACTACCATTGCTGGTGTGTCTGCTACTATTACTGCTCCTGTTATTTTTGTCTTCCCTTCTGCTGAAAAAATGCCAAAGCAAAACACAACTTTCCTTGTAACAGGAAGAAAAAATATAATAAAGCCTATCGTACTCATCAACTAAAGCCTTGGTTCAAAAATAAATTACTTCTTAAATCTTTCCAAAATTGTACCCACCGTCCATCGTTACTCAAAGATTGGGTCATATCTGCTGTGGTGTTTGAAAATATTAGTTCACTTTATTGTTGTATGTCTTCTACCTGAGTCTCTTGTGATGAGAGACCCTGCTGTCCCTTCTTTTGTCCCTGTGAGGATTCTGTCAAATACTTAATATTGTTTGGATTTTGTCAATTTTTATTTCTGTTTTTACCTCCAACTTCCCTTGAGGGGGAAGGAATTCACAAATAAATGCCATGCAGGTAAGTAAGCCATGAGATTTGCTGCAGCCTAGTTTCAGCTTTAGGAGAGGGGCTCAGTAGGTAGCAAAGGCTTCGGAGGTAGGTCAGGGGCACACAGGGGCTTCCTGAGAATGTTTCGGCCTCTTGCAGAGCCCCAAAAGTCTGTGATTTTGGATTGTATAGCTTATTGTATAGCTAGTTTTCTGTAGTAAGTTGATAAAAGGAAACTGTACACCTCACTTTGCCAAAGGAACGATTAGAGATTGTCGTGGTTTAACCCCAGCTGGTAACTAAGCACCACGCAGCCGCTCGCTCACTTCCCCCCCCCCCCAGCCAAGCAGTGGGATGGGAGAGAGAATCGGGGGAAAAAAAGTAAAGCTCACGGATTGAGATGAAGACAGTTTAAAAGAACAGAAATGACGAAAATAATAATGATAATAATAACAACAATAAAATGACAGTAATACTAAAAATAATAAAATAATAGGATTATACGAAACAAGTGATGCACAGTGCAGTTGCTCGCTGCTCACCAACTGATGCCCAGTTAGTCCCTGAGCAGCGGTCTGCCTCCACCCCGTCCCCATCCAACTCCCCCGTTTCTATACTGGGCATGACGTCCCACGGTCTGGAATACCCCTTTGGCCAGTTTGGGTCGGCTGCCCTGGCTGTGTTCCCTCCCAACTTCTTGTGCCCCTCCAGCCTTCTCTCTGGCTGGGCAGGAGAAGCTGATGAATCCTTAACATGGTATAAACACTACTTTGCAACAACTGGAAACATCGGAGTGTTATCAACATTCTTCTCCTACTGAACCCAAAACACCGCACAGTACCACCTACTAGGAAGACAATTAACTCAATCCCAGCTGAAACCAGGACAGAGATAAGGTCTGAAAGGTGACCTTGAATATATTTTCTGGTTTTACCTTCTGTACTTTGGCTTATTTTTGGATTGTTCGATCTGACCCAAAGTAAATAATGCCCGGCCGTCTCCTTCTCACACACCTGATTTCAAAATTCTTCCGTGGAACCCTTACTCTAGGGAACGGCTTTAAAATGAAAGTTTGACAAAGCACCTGCTTGCCACCGCTCCAGTAGCTTCTGCAAAAGACAATGCATTCATTGCGCCTACCGAGGATAACATCAGCATTACTGGGTTTGGTTTTTTCCCCCTCCTATTTCTGTAATGCTGTAACATCTTTAGGACAGAGAGTCTATTTCCAGTTAAGATTTAAAGGAAAGTGTGGTTGCAGTTGAAAATGTTCAGAATGTGCTTTTGAAAAGAAGTAACAAGTGATCTATTGCAAGGTGGATGACATATATACTGATGGATCTGTCAGTGGCAAGTTACGCACAAATTGATATTGCTCTGCATCTATGGCTATCTATGTAATTTTCCTTTTTTTCACAGAACCAAGCTTTTATCAGGCTGATATTTTGAGAATTGCTGAACCATACATTAGTCTGTGAAAAGCTGATTCCCAATGAAGGTTTCTCAACCCCCAAGGCTTGGAAGAGTTCCAAGTAGTCTGCTGAATGGGTAATTCGAGAGCTCCTCAAATCTTGCTCTACAAAAAGTTTCTCTTTCACCACCACCAATGGTGAAACTGAAATGCTTTCATATCTGCGCAAAAAAAGAAAAAAATCAGCATATTCCTGCAGGCAGTGCATCGCATACTGGGGAAAAGAGGTTGCAGTTAGTTGTGGTAAGTAGTATGGTGTTAAGATGACTTAAGCTGCCAATAAAACAGGCAGTTGCTAAAGCAGAGGATTATCGTAAGAGGTGAGAGGGGCTGGGATGCAGGCAGGTGTGCCGGGCTGCCGGGGGCTGCGCTGGTACTTGAGGGATCCACGAACGTGCGTGTGAATCCAGACAGCTGGGGAGGCGTGTGCTCGCAGTGGTGACGTTCGATCTTCACCAGCCCAAGAGCAAGAGGGGACCTGGCTGGCTGTGCTTCCATTTTCTGCAACTCCTGTATGCAAGTGCTGTTGCAGGCAGCGCCTCGCTTGTTTGTGGCAGTCCGTGTGAGTATCCTGCGCGTCTCGGCGCGTCTCTGGCGCGTGAGCTTCGTTTCCACTTCATTTGAAGCTGCAAACGGGCAAAAGGGGCACAGACCTCCTGGCTGAGCCCCTCAGCTGGGCAGGGGGGATATTCCCAGCCCTGGAGCCGCTGGAGGCGATGGCCCCGCGTAGCATCCCTCAGCCGGTGGGGCTGCGTGGGTGTGCTGGGAGCAGTGTGGACGTAACCATACGCACCTGGGAGTAGTACATAGGTAAATGTAGAAGGTACCTGACAAACCAAAGGCTTTTCTTTGAGCTGTTTCAGGGTTTTAAATGCTTTAATTCCTTGCGCCCAACTTTTGAGAACTAGTGACAGGTTTTGCTTGCAACACAGTAACTGCTGAATCTGCATGGGTGAGAAATAAAACAGAAAATTGCTAGTGAATGAGCGTAGCACTTTTTGGTTGCAGGATGGATAGTGCGCTCATTCTCTCTTCCCTTTCTAAATATTTCCAGCACCGCAAACACAGTTTACGTATTTTTTATGAAAAAGGATTAAAGTGGTGTCTTTGCAAAGGTTAAGGAAACGAGAGAGGCCCTAAGGCCTGAGAAACCCTTATGAAAAAAAAAAAAAAGGTTTTAGTAGTAAAGTTCTCTTTATTCTAAGAGTATGATTTTTCTGACTGTCAAAAGCCCTGGCAACATGATTAACCTGTTGAAGATCTTTCTGACTTGACCAATTTTTTGTCTCACAGAAGTTTTTCTTTATAAAAAAGCAATTTACTGTAGAAATACACTTATTTGGAGGTTGAAAAACAGGCAGTAGATAAAACGAAAGTACATCTGTGTTGTAATATTATTTCTGTGCTTTTTCCCAAAACTGTTAATTTCACAGAAAACAGTTTTGACAAGCCTCTGTATTTCTAATATATTTTCTCCATGAATAAAACATGGAATAACTCCATTTCTAAGGTACAATTTCATTGTTCTCTTCCCTACTCAATCTTTAATTTGTTTGTTTGACTTGTTCGGAGATTTCTGCAGCATTGGAGGTTCAGGAAAAGGTATTCTTTATGCTTCTTAATATAACATTACTGACAACGATGTACTACTTGTAAATTATGGGTTTTAGGCTAGAATGACACAGATATGTTACTTAATCATCTTATTGTCAGCGTGTATTAGATTAAATGCAAATAGCTCCTGGTTCTGAGGATTTTAAATCAAAACCCCTCAGTTTGCAAGTACAGCACGTGTGTATTCACAGACGGGCCTTGCAGAGCAGTGTGGAGTTACTCACGTGGAGAAACTGGTGACTGTATCATTGTGCATCTGGAAGGGGTGGTTTTGGCTGTGGAAGGAGGTTCGCCAGGCAAAAAGCATTGCCTTGTGCTGAGTTTTTGTGGAATCTTGTACTGTGATCCTTTGACACTGAGTTATCACAAGCAGTAAATAGTAGGAGTAAGTAGAAAGGGGAAAAGTAATGAATAGAAGTAAGAAGGAAAACTGGCATGGGAAAATCTTACCTTTAGCTTCTGGGAAAAACAACATACTTTGGCATGAAGTTGCTTTAAATTTGGTTTAGGATGATATATGGCAAGCAGCTTAAAAGAATACGTCAAACTCTGCCAGCTTTCAGATACCAGCAGAAGTATTATTCTGTCCCTCTATTCTGAAAAGAAATCAACAGGTTGAATGGAACGAAACGCAGGAGTGGGTTCTTCGGCTGCAGGGGTCATAAGCAGGAGCCCTGCGTAATACAAGGATGCTTGCTGTGTGCACTGCTCCCCTTGCTCCCCACAGCAACCACAGGCTGTGGGTGAGAAGGGATGGAGAGGTATGTTACGTGCTATATCTAGTCTCACAATAGCCTGCATTCTTACCTAACCTGTGAGAAAAGGTCCTGAGAATTTCTTCTGTTGGCACACAGGAATAAGGAGCCATTGAATCAGCTCAGTGGCAGGTGCTAGAAGGGTGGCAAAGGGAAGGCAGCGAGGCCAGAGGAGATGGCAGAAAAGGTGGTGCTTTTTTTTCCAGTGCGAGAATTTATATTTCACAGATTTTGTAATTGTAAGTAAAAGGAGACACTTTCAGCTGCGTCACGTCTTAAATACAAGTGAGGTTGTTTTTCTCCCTGCCCCCAATCACATTTAGAATGTCTTTTCTCTCTTTTTTTTCCTAACAAGCTTCCTGTACTTTCCTAGAATATGCAGGAGCCTGTGTTATCTTAGATGACATTTGGATTTATTATGACTGCAACTCTGGCCTATGAAATCAGTTACATTGGCCTGTATCTTTTCAACCTTCAGTTAGTTCTTGATTTCTGGTAACAGTTTATTCAAGTAAGAGTATGTTTTGAAACTGTAGGTCAAAGACGGCATGTCTTGCTTGCATGCAAGCTTAAAAGTCCACAGTTTGCCAGTTTGTTACTTATACAATAATGGAGAACGCTGTCTCCCAACAGGCTATTTTATTCCTTATGTTGTAAAATAAAATCACCATGATTATTTAATAATGCTAGTTGTATTTATAAATTATAAGTTAGGCATTTTGGAGAACTCCTTGGAGATTAGCCTACTTTCTAATTATGTGTGGGGATGAAATGTCCTTTTATTTATTGCTGCAAAAATATATTTGAAATTTTGATATCTCATCAGGATTTAGGTCACTGTGGTTACTGTTCTATTCAAGTTCCTATCTGTATAGAGGATGAGTCGGCACATTTTACATTTACCACTTATCCCTCTGATTTCTTTAAGTTCATTACACTTTCAGATCTCCTCTATGTCCTTACTCATCCGTATATATGCATATTCACTAGTTTATGGGAAATACATTGCTAGCGTGTCACAGAGTACTTAGAAAAAAGACATCTTTCCTTTAGGAAACAGAAATTGTTTGGTGCTTCAAGAATTTGCCGTGAAAGCAGCTCAGTGGAGCGTTAAGCATGCATTTAGCCTAAGGCACGTAACTATCGCCACTGAAGTCAGTGGCATCGTACACTTCAGATTTAAGCTCATTTGTAAGTGACCTTGGTCCTAGGAGCTTGGACTTGGTTCATATAGTGCCACATGTGCGACTGAAATTTTTCCAGCTCTTCAGTTGCCATCATTTGCCTTTAAATGTGATTATGTTGGGGCTAAAGTATGTGTAAGTACAGTATTGTTAACGGATATGGTAGAAGACTTAAACTGTGTAACCCAGCTGAAGAAATTTATAGTTACAGATAGCTGACATATGGATTAATTTCTTCTGAATTGTGGTATTAATAGCAGCAGAGTTTAGAGGAGGAAAAGGTCATATTATTACATGAGTAATGATTATCTTTCTTAAAACAAATTTTGGGATTCTGTCTAGCTGTTTAATTTCATGTGTTTTCTAGGCATGGATAGGAAAGAAAAAGATTTGAAGATACCACAAAACTTTTGTTTATATTGCAAAGAAAATTAGAGTTGGTAGCAAAGCACAGTATGTGTTTTTCAATTAAAATGTTAATATCTTTTCAAGAAAAAAATCCTTCAGAAGGTACTCTTCTCTAGTGAGGCTTAGTCCATACAAACTCTGCTGTTTTCCCAAACCAATGAGGGCATCATTCCTGTCTCGTTCTTAATCATCCAAGCAGTGTAGAAATAGGTAATATGAAGAATTTACTCCCAATAAATATTTTCTTTAAACAGATTCTTTTTTTATAATGGCCAATTTTCTACAATCAGTAGTCTGAGGAGACCTTGAAAACAATTATGTGCGAGAAGGAAAGAAAACCCACAGCAAAAATAACTTATTCAAGGTTCATTTAGATTAAGTTCATTTAAAATCTCAGCATGCCTTTTAACCCACTAGACTCCTGTTTAAGAAGTGATGTGAGATTAATTCTTTAATAAAGTAGAAACAGATTAGAAGCAGATTAGGTCCCTCACTATCGCTCTTCTTAAATAAATTTATTTTGTTTCTCTTGCATAAATGTAGCGCCTGAATATTCTGCATCTAACAGATGAAATTGTTGGTCACTATGTCAATTAAGTTTGTAGTAATTTCCACTGAAATTGATTCAAGTCATCCTAGAAAGTACTACAGTCTGGGTTTTTCCTGAAAGAGAAGCTTTGTCCTTCTTGGCAGCCTTGTTCACATATGTAGGTTCCTAACTAAACTAATTTGAATAAGGGATTCTTAATATTTGATTTTTCTTACCTAAACCAAAGACCATGGTCTCACAGTTTTGTTTCTGAATTTTGTATCTTGAGCTGGTATTTTCCAATAAATCTTCCCAGTGGGTGACTAAAACTATACTCCCGCTTTCTTCTCTTCCACACATATTTTCAAAAGATATTTTTTTATGAGAGCAGGATTTTTACAGGATTTTCCATCTCTGATATGACCTATATAAACATCTAGAATACCTCCACTGGGAAAAATGAGTCAAAACCCAGTGAAAGACTTAAATGAATGTATTTTGAAAGAGCTTGTGTGTTGTAGAATCGAATCACAATATCTGGAAAAGCAGTTTTGTCTCAATAAGCGGAGGCTGCATCTTCAGAGTTTTAAAGGCATCTTAGCTCCTATCTGAGTATGTGGTCTGTGCTGTTAAGTGCTTTAACCTCTACTCCTTACCCTTCTGGTTAGGTACCAAGTAATCAAATCAGTTACGGAGGTATCATGCACTGATTAAAGTGGTTTCATGGAGTTATGGAGCACTCACTGTTCAAGTGTCAGATGTTATAATTTGATAAAAATCAAAGTACTGGCTGTATTTTCTTTATCTGGTGCAAAAATAAAGTAGGTTAGGTATAGACTGCTTACAGGAGGAATAGATCTATGAAGCCATAGTTCTTTAGGCTGTTAGCAATGTGGTGAGCTGTAATTTCTCGTGTGCTGATGCAGCTTGCAATACTTAGCTGTCCTTGGCCTTCTGCTCTTTAATGATCTCAGTAGTTTTGTTTTGGTGGTTTGTTTTTTTTTTTTCTCCTTGCTATTCATATGCATCATTCGATGTAGTATAGCTGTCCAGAATGCAAGAATAAGCTAATAACTTTTCACGCCTTTTAGCGTACCTAAGTATTTTAAAAATAATAGCTAGTGTGCTGTCTGAGCAGAGGATAGAATTTAGAAATATTTACCTGGGGATTTTCCTGCAGTCTTTCACCTTAGAATTTAATGTAGTAGCTTTAAAAGTTCTATTTGCATTTTCCATAGCAAATACCATAAGGAGTATTACACTGTTTTTATTGGACAGCTTTGGACTGTTTTCTGTGATTTTTTTTCAACCCTCTTTTCCTTAGCTGGTACTCATTCTGAAAAATTATCATGTACTATCCTGAGAAGATTTAAGTGTGTTTGTGCGAGATAACATTACAGAAACAAGACTTCTTGCATGCTGAAAAGACTTAAGACTCCTTACTTATTTTCTTAATTCTTGAGGTGGCAGCAAAGCAATGCTGCTGAGTCACTACTGACTATTACTTCTGCAGTTTGTCACTTGAAAGTGGGAATAAGAGTAGTTCACATATACCGGAGGTGACACAGCAGACATTTTAAAATGGAGTTCTTGAGGACTGTGAGAGTTATTTAGAGTTTCTAATGAAGAAATAACTTAAATTTCACTCATCTTCAAGCAAATTTTCTCTTTCTGTTGATGGAGCAAATGGGGTTTTGTGGTTGTGATCTAGGGTTGTGATCTTCCTCTTCATGCCCTGTAGCACTCGTTGAGTATTTGGAGAGTAGTTTGAAAGGAACAGGATACACATTATTTATGTTACATGATTTTTTTCAATATTTTTGCTAAAAGGAAATCTTGCATTGGTAAGGTGTATGTTGACTTTAAGAACAGCAACAAACGTTTTGTGTACTCTGTATAATTTTACAGACAGATCTACTTTAAAGAAATATTTGTATTGGGAACGTGGTTTCAATTTCCAAATGAATGGAGAACTGTGCTTTGCTTTTGAAAGTATCTCTAGCAAACTGATTGGTAAAGATGTAATTTTGCTCCAGTTATAAAATACAAACCAGCTTAATTTTGTTATTGTATCAGACTGTCCTCCTTGATCTTTTGTTTGGTGCTTTATGATCTTAGAGTTGATTCAGCTCTAATGAAACTGGGGAGGGGTAAGGATAATGTGAATTTCATAGATTCATATCTTCTAGAGTAGACTTGCTGCTTCCCTTAGAGATGTAGTATGTTACATACACTAAATCAAATGGATGTAAAATATCATTGAGAGGTTTAATATAGTCAAGTACTGTCATTTTAAATAGGTGACTATTGAGTTAGATGAAAGAATTTACTTCCAGTGACTTTGGAGAGAGTGACATTTGATTCATGTTCCTCTTCACATTTGTACCCAGTAGGGAACTGTCTGGTAACATGAGATCTCAATGTGTCTTTCGCATAATTCAGAGAGATTCTAACAGTTCATCTAGCACTCAGGGGTATCGTGCAAATTCGTGGATTCCCTGTAGTACCTCTGGTCCAGAAATCAATGATTATGCAGACACAAAAATGCTGTAGGTTTGGTTGTTGGATTTCTGGGTTTTGAGGATGAAAAAAGGAAAAAGTATCCGAGAAGAGGAGAAATATTTTTCTTGTTAGTTTTGATTTTCTTTTTTCTTTTAACTGGACACAAGTAGAGGCTGTGTAAACATTAACAAATAAGAATGAATATATTTTTAAACTAGTTTTTGATAAATATCCTAAATTACATCAGCACTTATTTTCTGCTTGTATGTTAGTCTCTTGTATTCTGAACAGCTTCTTTTCTGGTATGTTTGTAGTCTTCCCAGAAACCGTAATGGAATTGCAGCCCTCCTCTGGACAAGCAGAAATAAATCATACAGTTTACAGGAAAAGTGTGTTGTCTTGATTCAGGAAATTTGAGATCTGCTTCTATCTGTGCCACAGATTGTCTATATAATACTTTGCAAGATACTCTATTTTATTTGCTCATTAGTATTTATCTGTCACATAAGGATCCTGTTGGGATGCATTCTTTATTTCATAGGTGTTTATAAAGTGTGATCCCAAGTGCTATAATATTTCCTGCAGTTTAATAACTTACAGTAAGTGTTTTGCAAGTAACATTCTGATACCAACTGGATTGTTTGAGAAATGTTTTGTTACGCCTTTTTTTGCTGTAACTTTTCAAGTGATGTTTACTCTTAACAAAAGAGAAAGTAAATAGGTTTTAAGTTGACAGTGATGAAACAATGCTCTACAGGGAGCTCGATCTGTTGATTGACAGTGACTAGAAGCAAACAGGAGATTCTGAACTGGAGTATCAGGAATGAGGATCGAGAGCTGCACTCCCAGGCTGTGATAATGAGCCTGGACTGAAGAAGAACCTGGTCCAAGGGCTCCAGCGCTCTATGCTGTCGTTCGGCAGATCTATAGGTGTGCTCTAATCATACATAATGTACCAAAGTATAAAATTAATGTACCAAAGTATAAAATGTGTTTAGTTCACAAGTATTTATTCTGTACATGCATCCATATTTTAACTGAAGCTCTTCATCCTGAAGAATCTCAAAACGTTTTATGGCATCACAAGCAATATTAGTAGAATTGTATCTGTAATTGTATTCTCAGTTTAAAACCCAATTTGGAAAACAAACTACAGCGAGGGAGAAAAACCTGCAAACCACCAAGGTGACAAAACTGAGCGATTTTCGTCATCTACACTTACTAGTATGCCCTCTACCCAATCGTAGATTGGATTGTTTTGTGGCTTTCTGGATCCTGTGGTTATAAGACCCTCTCTGTACTGTTTCCTGGCATCCACTACTATTGAGAATTTAGAAACTTCTGCTATAGAAATTACTAATTATGATGTTGCTAACATCTGTTTATTTGCAGAAGTGGAAAAATACTTTCTTTCGAAACTAGAAGAAAATACAGAATTTTTGAAAGAACACACAATTGACCATCCCGACTTGAGTGAAAAATATTTTGACATCTTTCATCCAGCCAGCAAACATAGATTTTACGAGCCAGTATAAATCATTTTAGTTCTGGAAGTGTTTGGCTTATGTTAATGAACTAAGCATCTGTGTTTTTACGCTGTAACTACGAAAAGGCGCAGTATCTTCTTTCTACAGTATTGGGACTGGGAGACAGTGCTCTTGTCGAAGAAACAGAACCAGTCCCCAAGTCACAAGTGTTTCCTGCCCTTCCAGTGGTTTCTCATCTAGATACTCATCCAGCCTAATGCAGTCTGTCACGATGGGGAGATTAGATTACAGCCTGGAATACCACACCTGAAAACTGATCAGTTAAATGCAGTCATATCAACTTACAGGCAAATTGCATGATACTTTTTTGTGATAAGTTTCAAATATTATCACTCAACTGAAATCAAGGGAAGAATGGTATGGTTTTATACATAAGTCAGCATCGTGGACTGATCATTTTAATGGATTACTCACTTTGAGGAGGTCGTAGGTTCCTCAGTATGTCATGGTCTTTAAGCAGGAAAACTGAAGTTCAAAGTGGCTACTGAATGTTTTCTGAGCTTCAGGTTGAAGAATCAAACATATTTGTTTAAAATATAAACCAATTATTCCTGAATTATACTGATCACCATAGTAACCTACATTCATTGTGTTTCATATGAAGTTATTTAAAGCCACTTAGCTGGAAGAAGTGTTGTCAATTATTGATATATGAATCTCGCCTAATTATATTAATGTGAAACATTTTTGAAGGATGAATATTTCTTCATGCCTTGTAGTTTCATGTCATTGTCATAATTAGTATCAGTCATTTAGGTGAACTGTAATTTTGAGAGTTTTTTTCAATGTCATTCTTACACCATGGGTTTGTATGCAGCATTTCTAAATTATTTCAGTTCTTTTTTTGGTCATGTGTAATTGCAGTCTTCCTTCTACTAGAGGCACACGAGTTTGGTTTTTCTTCATGTGTCTGCCCACCTAGGGTCTGCCTTGGTTGTGCACATGACTTGCAGGAATTTCCCATATTTGAAGACTTCGAACGGCATGGAAACACACCTTTCTCTATATGTTTTACTATTGCTACCTGTTTAGAATCGTGTTTCTACTCTGCGATTTAGTTAATATTGAGAACTGCCCTCTTGGTAAGCCTGTGTCCCCGCGCCTATGTGTCTGAGCTATTAGTGAATCAGTTCCCTGCGTGAGCCCCTGCAGTTTAGAACTTGGCATTTTAAGGCAAATCAAGATTGATGGTGATTTACCTTAAAATGTGGTTCAGAACAGAGATTTAAGAACTGCCCAGACATTTTTCTGCATGGGCAGGTGGATAGTGGTGGTCTTGCAAGCTATCCCAAGTAAGCTGTTGGTGCTATTCACTCAGTCTTCAGTTGATTTAGCTAAACGTCCAGGCAGAAGCGAAGTCCCTAGGACTTCAGACCTGTCTTAACTGCAGTCTTTGGTTAGCATTAACAGCAGGCGTTTTGAGTGTTGAGGTTGACATCCAGAGCTGTATCACTTTTTCCTACAATGTCTCTTGCTGTCCTCAGAGCGTAAGTGCAGACAACTTCAGACTGTTACTTCTACACCTGGTCACTCTCTCTCCCCTTTTCTCTCTGTCACTGCCCACGGTTGAAATTCATATTGCCTAATCTTAGAAATCTACTTTTGAACCATCAAGGACTATTTTATGCTCCATGGCCAATGAGCACCACTGCTTGTCGTGAGACGTACTTCAGATGTGCCCATTTCTCTGCATGGGCTATAGAGGAGTCTAAACAGCTTACCCAGGTGTCGATGCCTGCTGACATAGAATCCTACCGATGTTTTTATGGATTCTATCTTGGCTTCTTAAAACAGATATAAGGGCTCAATCTGTGTTTTGTTTGCAAATACAACTGGGTTGTATTTAAGAAGTGCTAGAGGCCTGTTAGGTTCTGTGGTAAAGCTGTAGTCACATGCATGCAGATACTTATCTGCAGAATCTCAGTTATCTTACTTGTCTTTTATTTATTTTCCTGGTCGACCGTTATTGATGTGGTCTTGCAGAACCTGATTGCAAAGCCTCTTGAAGTTGCTGGAAAGGTTTCCTTGATCCTGATTTTTCAATGGGTTTTGTATGGGCTCTTGATTAATCAAACTGTTGCTTATTTGTTTAATTAATTAAACCCAGTGGCGTTTGAAGGCTCAAAAAGCAATGGAGTAAACAGTCTATAATTGACTGAAATGGGAATTCCATTTGAAGAACTGCTGGAGAATCAAGTTCACCATGTAATCTTAAAATGCAGAACACTTTTGTTGTTTATGTATGCAGCTCCTGTTCATTATGCTGAAATTGAGCTGAAAATTGTTTTCTTTTGCTGCCATTAATTTTAATTTTTAAATTCAAAACAAATTAAGTTGCTAACTTCAACACCTATAGAGTTGACTTCCTAAATATGAGATAAACTCAATCTCCAGCTATGCCTAACAAGCCTCATTCTACTGGGTTGTTTCCAAATACCTGCAGTGAAAGCCAATGTATTTGAAAAAGAATTTGTCATGATTGCTCCAACTAGTATAAAATGCCTGTTGACAGCAGTAGGCAAATAACCCTAAAGCTTACTGTTGAAATTTTACATGCCAGCTTTACCTCTTTCATTGCTAATCACTTCACCAGCAGCATTCTGTTCACCTAGTAGGGTTGGATAACACAGAAGTTACAGATGGAAAGAGCTAATTACCTCATCTGGCATGTTCGGTTTTGTTTTTCTGCTTCCTTTTTCCTGCCAATACAGGGTGTTTCCTATGGTGTGTTTCCTATCAGCTTTCCATTACCTCAATTATGAGATGGTGGCCAGTTGCCTTGAGAGTTTTCCATGTTTCAGCTTTTTGCTTATTTTGATTCGTCTCTAGCATTCATAGATCTGAGTGATGCCCAAAGGGATGCAGAGGAAAAATAGACGGTGAGATGAGTGAACAGATGTGCCTGGAGTTCCACTTTTGTGTTTCTTACCTCTGTGACCCTGACACTTAATCAAAATAATATTTTTTTATGATTTTCTGTAACAGACACTTATTTTAAACTTAATAGATACTGATCTAAGATGCAAATATCTTTTTTTTTTTTTCTCTTTGTTTTTTTTCCCCCCTCCTGTTGGGGGTAACAAATCAGAAACAATTTTTTCTTTCTGATGTAGGCAACATTATTATTTAAACTGTTCTTTATGTGATGTAAAAGTAAAGAGATGCCATATTACTAATAACTGACAGCTAAAATCTCATTGCCACAGAGATTTAGTTCAGTCTCTTAATACACACAGAGCTATAAATACAAGCGATTACGACATAGTATTTGTTTTCATTCATGACTTCTGTGAAACAATATGGTTTCTTCATTGTAGTGAAGAAAACAACCAGGTAAATACCATCTTGTTCAGTAAGTTTGCTTCTGTTGCATATTCTGATTCTAATCTGCTCACTTTCTTACAAAACTAAATGTCCAGATTTTAAAATTTTGGTTGATCTTTTACTTCATTAGTGGAGGAAAGAGTGTAAAAAGGAGGAAATTGACTTTTTTTTCTCTTCTTGGTCTTAATCAACAGGTTTTTCAATCAACAGAACTGTGAGCTGCTTCTGATTTTTATCAGCGATGATTCATTAGCCTAAAAAGAAACGCAGAGGCTACATTAAACATTCTGATGTTGCCACGAGGGAAAGAAAAAGGTTATAGTATTAAATGGAGCATATTTGCTCTAGAATCATTTTGAGAATAAATGCAGGGCCTCGTGAGACTCTTCCATACACAGTCATGCTGAGACGCTGCTTTCAGTAAATACATACACTAGTCCTGAAAATAATACAAATATTCTTGTATTTTTCGGTGTTTAAATAGAACTCTCAAAGAAGGTGAATGGTTTGGCTTTGGTCAGTTAAATTTACACTTTGACTTTTAGATCCACACTTAGTCTTTGCTTTTCTGTGTTTGACTGTCCACGAATGCTTACTAGGTGCCTAAACATAAACTTTAATAGTACCAATTTCAGTAGTTTGGTTTTGGTGCTCATGTTGCTTTTAAAAGGTAAGTTGTTCTTCTCAGCCTTACTGTCATTACATGAAGTATATTTCGCAAAGTGTCCCATGTTTACATCGAAAATAAATAACAGTGGAACTCAATTGACCATCTGAGGATTGGAGAAAAGCTTAGACTCCTGCATATGCCACAACGGTGGACATCCTGGAAGAGTGCATTAAAGGTAGGAAACATCAGTACTCTTCCAGGGCTAAAGGGAAATGAGTAGCTCGGCAGTGTGAATTCCTGACCTGTGTCCATTTATGTCAGGATCACACATTCATCAGCTCACTGTTGAATACTCTGTTAGTTAATGTGCTTGTGGCATAGAAGCCTCTTTGTAGTAGAAGTTATAATTTTGATTTATATGCCATAATCCTTAGCATCCGCTGTTTGGTATCAGCTGCTCTGGATGAATACTACTTCTATGAAATAATAGAATAAATAATAAAATAAACAATAGCATTCTGAAATAAGAAAGAATTCCCTCTGTTTTATATGTGTCTGTTTTTATAATCTCTGTTGTAAGAGAGAATTTAGATGCAGCTGAAGGATTTGCATTGACAACTAGAGTGTGGAAAAGCTAAATCCTGGCAAAATGGTGAAGTAAGATTCCTTTCAGATGACCCAGAGCAAGAGAATTGTATCTATTAACTGCTTATGTGAGTTTTTAGTGAGAAGGCAAAAGTTTTTTCTGAGGCTTGACCATAGTGCTTGTATGACAGATTGCACCAGCGTAAGTATATTGGTTTAGAAACTGGTGGCGCATAACTGCTGTCATACATGGACACACTCTTACCTTGGTTTAACAGTGCCTCACTGTTTTCTTTTAAATTAATTATCACTTCTGTTGTTCAAGCTGTTTTTCATATATAGTTATCTGCACAGTTTTATCCTTTACTCTTTAGCAAAAGAAGTTGCAGCATCTTTTAATAAATTACCCAAACGGCCCTGTGCGAGTTGAGATTCAGGCAGTGCATAGGTCTCCAAAGTCAATGAATTTTGACTGTAACAGCAGTCTCAACCATCTAAGACTCTCCGATAGTGTCTGAAAATTTCAGAGAAGCTGAAAAACAAGCAATATAGCTCTACTATATGCAGTATAAATAGTGTTACGACAGCGTTCGGTTGTTTGAGTGAGTACTCAGTAGAGTCGCAGAGGCTTTAAGGGAAGAGCTCTGGGGGTATGTGGTCAACTGCAGGTAGATCTGTCATGCTTATCTCCATGGGATGTTTCTTAATATGCTTTGTTATAGTGCCTTGAATTGGTAGGATGACTGTAGAGGATGTAAGCCTAATTGGGAGGAGGAAGAAAGTCTCTGAACGGTTTCATCTATGACAGTGTCTGTCAGAAAACATGAAAGACTATTCCTGTGGTACTTAATTAAGCCTTGAGTCTTTGTAACAAAACCAGCAAACAATTAATTAATGATTAAAATTAACTGCATGTCTTTTGTGTAGTGATTTATATACATAATTAATGCTGTAGCATTTTAAGGTGTTAGCTGTCCTTTACAGAGCCAGGTAATAAATGGTGGCTTCAGAGGGTGTTACTTCAAATTAACATTTACTCCAAAAAACTCTCAGTGCTAAGAGAATAACTGGAAGCAAGAGTGAGGCCCCCTTCCAGTTTTATATGTCTGTGAAGAGATGTTGATCTTGCTTAGGGACTACATTATTGTACATATCTGCTTTAGCTAGCTATTTTTTAGCTATTTTATTTAGCTATGCTATTTGTGTTTCTAGTACATGGATGCTTTATACTGCTTGTTTTCCCAAGCTACGAAGAGGACTGATTAAACAGCCATGTCGAACTACACATATATCTAAGATATGCATGCTCAATTTGAGTTATCCCGGTTTTCCTCAACTAAGGGTCTGTATCCTGGTTTTTAAAGGTATTGTGTTTCACATTGCAAGACCTAACTGACCTCAGAGCGCAAGTCTTATTTTATAAAGGCACTTGTTTACTTTGGGTTCTTCCTTTGACTTTCAGTGAGATACAAGCTCCCAGGAGGCTCCCAGGACTGTTGAAATCAGGCCGAAGTCCAGGGTCTAAAAAGAGCTAGGTGTTGTCTTTTGTAGTTGTTAAAAACTTTTAGATCTACTAAAGCTTGGTTCGGTTAAGCCCTATGGCCTAAACAAAGCAACGTGCACATCTGTGTGAAAAACTTGGGCCTTACCTTTACCTTTTCACACGATGGACAAAATGGAAGGCTGGAATTCAGAAAACAGGAGCTCAATGCACTGATCTGCCTTCTGAAGTTTTGCTGTGTCAGTGATGGATTTAGGAATGATGACCATTTTCTTTTATGTCCAGGCTCTTCATCTGCATGCCAGTTTTGTCCAAAAAAGGTTATTTCAAGGTTCACTCAAAATGCACTTTCAATTTAACTGTGATATCTTGTATGCTTAACTACTTTTAAAAATCCTTAGAGCTGAAAATAGTCTTGAAAACAGTTGTTTGGTTTTTTTTTTTTTACTTTATAAAGGAATATGCTTTTTAAGATTCTGCAAATAGAGAGTTTCAACTACCAGCATTGATTGGAAATATGAAGATATAAAGGAAAGCTGTGATTCAGTGGCTAGAAAGTGCTTGAATGGAATATGTGAATTAAGGAAAGCAGCAATTCAGTGGCTATGAAGTGCATGAAATATGTGAATTAAGGCCACAAGGAAAAATTATGGTAGAAGTATGCTTTGGTACAAGTTGGGAATGCTGAATTATTTTGTTTCTTCTTGTACTTATGACCATAGTCTACCCACATTTGGGATAATAAGGAGTTAAATATATATAATTCAGTAAAGAGGTGATAATTCATTTCATAAAAATCGATTTGTAAGTACAGGGAATTCCTATATATAGGTATTACAATAAAAAGGCCAGAATAACACGGTAACCTGGGAGTTTCTGTTCTGGATTAGAACTGTCTGTTCTCATGCATTCTCTTCTCTTTATGTGGGAGACTTTAGCAATAGAGAAGAAAACCTCATCTTTTTGTAAGGAAGATCTTGCAGAACTTAATATATTTCCTTTATAATACGGCATATGCTTAAAACTTTTTTTGCTCAAAACCACAAAGATGATAACAGCACAAAAGGCCAAATTCATCCCTCATATAACTTTCTGCACCCTGATTGTATTCTTAAGCATTAGGGAAAACTTGGGTGGTTTGATTATCTGATATGCTGGAAAATGTGGAGAAATTGTATCCTATCCTCCTGCACCCTCATCCCCACCTCCCCCCTAACCCCTCCATCAAAACTGTTGTTCCTCCATACCTGAAGCCAGCAGAGTCCAAAACGTGTTGATGGGATGGTTTGTGGTCTTGAGCTGAGACGCTGGACCACAAAGAGTGTGCTGTAGGCAGAATAATTCTGATGGTGTTTATTTGCTTATGCCAGTAAGTTTAATCTTTACCTGCATGTTACAAAATTATTTTAAAACCTTATATGATACTGTTAATTTCAGCCATAATTAGTAACCTGGTAACAAGGTAATTATGTCTATATAGGCTCTAGTTTTTAAGTGAATGTTTATCAGTATTCCTGAAAAGCCGTGCCAATGAAAACAAAATCCAAAAAGAGTATTGCATTTAGAGCAACTACAGATTTAGTCATATCACTATGAAATCAACACAACAAGTTACTAAAGATAATTCTTCTCTATCCAGTACCTAATTAATAAAGGTTAATCAGATTCTTAAATAGCAAATTCTTCTACAAAGTGTGCCTTTGCCACAGTTGTTATATATCAGTGTCACGGCCCTGCTTATGCCTTTGCTAGACCCTGCGAGATTGTTTGGCAGCGTACGGTCTCCATGGTGTGTGCACTCTGTATCAGGGAGACAATGGTACATATCTGAAACCCATAAGAAATTTAGACGTTTAAAAGATTAGAAAAAGAATTAAAATTTAAGGTGTGATCATGGTGTTTTTTTTTTTTTAGTGAGTCAAAATTCTTTTTGATATTAGCAGTAACTTTTCTGATTAGATATGGGCCCTGAGAGCTAGTTTCTGAATTAAGTGAATATTGCATGAATTTCAAAGGTGCAAGGAAAATAAACAGCTAAACCATTTTTTTTGTGCTTTTACAAAATTTTTTTCATGTTCACATAGAAAAGTAGTCCACAGCACTCCACAGAAATGAGCATTTATTTGCCTATTTTTATTCGGCACACAAAATGCAGTGCATGAATGTTCCATGTGCTTTTTTCCTCACTAATATTAGTAAGATTTTGCACTTGATTTGACCTGGACCTGGAGCTTTCTGAAATAACTGCCCACTTGAATGTGCACCTTAATAAATACACAGTGCAAGCCACTTACGCGGATTGCTTACTTCTTCATCACTGATGATGAGGTTCTTAAAAATTCAAAGTTAGTGCTGTGTTAATGTAAATTTTATTATGTAAAATTTTAAAAATTGACTACTGTTGTTGAATATTTCTATCCTAATAACATTACTAATTTTTATGTACGTGACAAAGCATTCCTGCAATTTATATGTAAGGGTAATTTCTATTATATTGGATTCTCACATTGCAATAATAGTAAGTAAACTGTGAAAATACCTCTCAAGGGAATGCAGCTGCATAGTCAAAACTGTGAAATACCTGTTTCACAGCATGGTCATAGTTTACCTGCAAACAGAGCTTGTAATGTACGAAGTAGTACTTTTATTTTCTCTGTAGAAATATTTCTAAGATATTTTGTCCAAATTGATTTCAGCCCTTGCCTTCGTTGTTTGTTCGGTGAAAAATCAGAAAATTTGTTTTAAACAGGCAGTTACATTTTCCTAAAAATCAGGAGCAGAGACACTCGGGAACTGGGAGGGGAGCGGTCTTCTATTTAGTAGATAGAGAAGTGGCAGGCATTGAATGCCTCCCGCTTGCATATACAGAAGTACAGGATAAAAGGAAACAAGGTGGCCGAAGCGTCCCATCAGGACTGGTGTTTTGCAGCTTGCCAGTTCATTTACCTGTAAAGCTGATGGCACATGGGAGGGAGGGAGCGAGCCACCTCAGTATGCAACAAATTATTTTCTTTCTGTTGTTAAGTATTATAAGCAACGTACATGATACGCATTAGATGAGCCTTTTCCCAAATGAGCTTAACAAGAGCGAGGTTTCCCGTGTGCCTCTTTCTTCTTACCCCTTTAACATTAAGGAGAGGTTAACTGGGCTCTTAAGTTTTCTGTTCAGCATGTTTGTTATTCTTAGATGTGTGGTAGCATCTGTGTTAATGCTATTAACAGAAGTGCCCAGTGTTAGCCTTCAAATGACAATATGCATGCATGAATGTAGACGGTATATACAATTTCAGGAAATTCTTGCTTTAAAAAAGCTTTCCTATTCGATTTTTTAGGCAGAACTTATAAAAACTTAGATATTTACGCTGTGGCATAGCTATTTTTAAGTACTGTTAAAATATTATTAAATGCTTAAACATCTTTCTTATACTTTCGTAGCAGCTCTGTAAATATTTGTTTTGTGTTCATCATTAACAATGAAAAGGTAGTGTTGATAAGCTTAAAATCCTGTATATTGTTGTTTCGATACTCTATCACCATGGAGACCTTAGTCAGAGGGCAGGGCTTTGCTGGCAGGGATGACACCAAAGTATGGCCGACTTCAAATACTTGAAAAATAATTTAGTTGATAGTGCTGAGATTTTTAGAATGTAGAAGAATTTGTATTTTTTCTTTGCCTTCCAGTTTCAGTGCTATACCAAAGTCGTATTTTCAGACTTGGTTCACAATCTCAGCTAAGCCTATAAAAACAAGGAAGAGCTAGACTGAGCTTTCCCTCGAAGACGGATGTAATAAAGCAGTTTAGCACTTGTATTTCCTCCAAAGGTGTCTCAGGAAGCACTGTTGACTTAAAGTAAGAGCTGACCCCTTATTTACCTTTGCTCAACTGGGCAGAGAAACTTCCCTTAGCCCTTGTCTCCATGTCTGTGGCAGCTGGCTGGTGGGGCTGGTAAGGCTCTGCCTTACCTGCAGTCTGAAGCAGGCAGGATTTGCTCTGGAGCTGCCTGCCTTCCCACAGCCCCAGCGCATCGACCTGAGCATTGCTGCAGCATGGGCTGGGGCCTACAGTCCCTTTCAGTCCTCGTTGCTTCCTGGGATTTCTGCTGGGATGAGTCTGGAGCAGTACAGCCTTGTGCCAGGAATATATCTGGTAGTGTTGAAAACCTGGATGTAGACCACCCTCTGTTTGTTTTTTTTTTTTTAAGTGTGAGTCTAAACTAACACTTGTGAATCTCTGAGTACTTAATAAATAAATAATAAATAATAAATGCACTTTTTTTTAAAAAAGAAAAAACATTCCGTTTCTGACAGTAAATGTGATACTTTTTGGTATTAAACACTTGGGAAAACAAAAAACATTTCTTTTCATGCCTTATATTCACTAGAGAATTTGGCAGGGTATCAAGAGGTTTTTCTGCCTTTCCTTTTAGTGTCCATAGCAAGCAAAGCACCATTCCTCTTGAGATTTCAAAGCAAGAAGCTGGAGACTGGAAGGTAGTACTAACCCAGTAGTTTCTTGAATCTTGGTTAGTTGAGACATTTACTGTGGAGCCTATCAAGGGAACCCTGTCTTGGTTGACGAGCTCTCTTTTAAATCAGTTCACCATTTCCTGCAGTTTTATTTTTACTTGTTTGGAGGACATTGTGTAAATGTCTGTGTATGTTACCCCAAAATTCATACATGATGGCTGTGTTTTGCCATCTGTCAAGGATGTGTCACTGGAGATGTACCTGTGTGACTGTGCAAGTGCCCTCCAAGTGCTTGTGACCACATTGGTTTTAGTAGTTGTGTCTTGGCCCACAAACATTTCTTGTGATGTTTCATTGTCCTATAAGAAACTATAAAACCCCAAATGGTTGTTACTTCCCGTGTTTTCCGTGTGTTGGCAAGGCAAAACCTGGAGATTGCCTAATACATTGCTGTGTGCTGAACTTCAAAGAGGTTTTGATTAGTTTATTTAGAATTATTTCTTCATTCTCTTTATATTCATGATGTTAGATACTCCGTAACTAAGGAAGAGACAACAGACCTATTGCACGTGGTAACTGGCTGTACAACCCTCTGTACATCAGCAGAAGGACCTCATCACTGCTAACCTCCACAGCAGGCTCCACATCTTCATGTTATAGTCTTTAACTGCAGTGTAGGAAACTGCTACAGAGAACAGCTACTGGGCACATTAGCTGTATCCTGGACTTTACATGAAGTTTTGTTTTTTATACACTTTGTTTACACCTTTTCAATGCATTTCCTTATTATTTATAGGCATAACTGGATGGTCTTAACATTAAGCTGTTTCTGCACAAAGACTGCTGAAGTGGAGTCCATATGTTATCTCACAGTTTCTTTCTGGTTTTACTAACATTTCTCCTGCTCTCAACATGTTCTTGCAACTGAAGACAAGGTACCTCCTCGGGCTCCTTCAGGACTCTGCCAACATCAGAAGATCACAATGAGTAACATAAGCCTGACCCCCAGAACTGGTTAAAACTTCCTGCCCATTAGGTTTTAGCTGCTAGGTCAGACATCAAGCAGAGGGCTGTTATTTCTGACTGATACAGCCAGAAATCCTGTCTTCCACTGTCCTGAAAAGACACCACTTGTTGGCTGCTTTCTTTATAAATGCAATACGTAAAATAGTTATCTAAGGAAGGAAAGTTTCATGTACCCCACAGTAAATGTATGTCTTGGAGATAGATCTTCCTGGTAAACCTTGATCCCACAATCATCTTGACTCTCAAACTTAGTTTTCAGTCTTTAGCTACTTGTTGCATCCTTGAATTTCAAGGGACTGAGGAGGAGTGCTGGTCCTTCTGTCATTCTTAATCTTCCTTGGGAAGCACTGGGGGGCTATGTATATCCTATCTGAAGCGGCAGTGAACCACACCTTACTGTGCCATCTTTGCTTCCTACTCTATCAGAAGGAATCATGGTTCTGTAAAGTAAGTAATCATTCCTTTCTTTCATGTTTGTGGTCTGACATCATTAATACTGACAGTACAGCTCTGGGAATCATTTGCTAGTTAGATTGAACAGTCTCTCTGCTGTCTTGGCATTGACAGGTTGCAAAATGTTTAATGTATTACTTCATATTAAAAACAGATTTCAGCAACAAACCCATTAGTAGATCTAAAAATAAAAATAGATGGTCAGAATTCAGAAGTAGTATCAATATCAAATTTTAATGTATTGCCCTTTCATAGCATTTTTCATCTGTGGGTAGCACTTCCGTATAAAATCATTACTATCCGCATTGCTTGTACAGTTGTACAGAAGCAGACAGGGAATGGTAGTCAAATGAAACCTTGGTCAAGTGTTTGATCCCAGGGGATTGCAGCTATCTCATAACAGTATTTTATGCTTTATGTTGCTACACTAGACAGTACCTCTGAAACCAACGATAATAAAGAGAAACTGAACATATGAAAGAAAACTAAAAGCATACAGTGAGCAATCCTCGTTGAGTAGAAAATGCATTGCCTGCTTTCTAAATCTAAATGGGTGCTGATGGCCTAAGCGCAGTAACTTTAGCACATTTTATACATGGCATCTCACATCTGAGTGCTCTTGATTTATATATATTTATTGCAGAGCTATAAAACTATATTTTGACTGAAACAGGAGTTACTCTTTCAAATGCAATAATGTTATTTTAGATAGCTGATTTTCCAGCTTTTTTATGCTGTCGAGTGTATAAAGCGTCTAGCTGGTTCAGATGCCACTGATGGATACAAATTAATCATATAGGACAATTAGGAGAGGTGTTTTTAAAGATGATGATGTGCTAAGTATGTTTCCTTCAATTTTTGGATCTTTATGTTTTGAATGTTATCTTAACTGTAGATTAAATTAAGTACATAACATTCATATTTAAGATTTTACCAGAAGTGAAGTTTTATTTTGATTAATACATATGATATTTAAAATATTGGGTAACTTCCAAATAATTCTTGTTTTTAAATTGGAGGGCTTTCAACAAATGTCAAGTGTTAATCTTAGGCCTGCTCTTAAATTCCAATCAGCTAAGAGCATAATTGTTCACTAGAGAGTGAAGTAAATCACCTTATACACAGTGGCTTAAAGAACTATTTGGAAGGAGGTTCCAGAATTGGTGGTCATGCACTCCAAAATACAAGTAAATGCTCTGCGTACCGAAGATCACATTAGTCACCCTCTCTTCAAAGAGACAAGGATAACCTTTGCGCCCTGGCGTCTAGAGTATTCTTGAGGTTAGGTGGGACTCCATCCAGTGAGTGCTAGGATTTTAAATTAGGTTGTGGAGGTGACGGCTGTTGACATTTGAATGAGAATGGAGCAGTGCCATTACGTGCGCTACATTTTAGAAACTTGGGAGGTAATTTATCCAGCTTTGCTATGTAGGTTACAGTTTTTCTAGAGCCTGGATTTTTGTGTGCGTCTGGTGTTTTTTTTGTGTGCCATCCTCTAGGAGCAAGCTACATGAATATGTAGTAAAGGGGAGTATTGTCCCTTGGAAACAAGCGGTGGACACTGATGGACATAGCTGATTTTATATAAGGCCACATTCCCTGGTATTTAGTTGTAGGTAAAAGATGTCTCCAGAATCACTGTGGATTAGGAAAAAGTGGTTTATCTTCATTTTTAGGTACCTCTAGAAATCTGGTCCATTCGCACTCCACTAACTTCAAAAGGATCTGTTGTACTTGACTGGTTCCTTGGATGCCTCTGGCATGACATCTGAAGTAAAGATCGAAGATTTCCCAAGGGAAGATGGAACGTGGGGCTGTGAATGTGTTCTCACTATTTAAATAGTCATTAGGCCAGATTTTGCTGGATTCACAGATGCACAACCAGTCTTCCATATTCATGAACACTCTTCATCTTCTTTGACAAATGGTGCAATTTGAGAATTGAGCTTTCCTCTTTTTGCTTCTATTTAACCAGTTCACCTTGGGTTCAGAAATCCTGAGGTTGATGAATCCACAGAAGGCTCCAGGTGAATTTGGCCATTTACTTTTTATCTTCAGCTGGAGAGTTATCCTGTGAAGATCAGTAATGTGTGTTTTACTCCTATTTCCTCTGCATCTTCTGCTGTTTTAGAACATAATGACTTTCTCTCTGGAACAGGTTTTCAGGTTATCTTCCTGCCAGAATTTCCCTGTATCCTCTTCTGTATTCGTACAATTTATTGCCTAGATTATCACCTGGTGGAGCGCAGGAGAAAGAGGATGTAGTTCTTTGCTGTTAGGGGAGATGAGGCACAGAAAGATTCAGTGCAGGTTCCAAATCATGCTTTAAATAAGACATCATCCTTCTCCTCCAAAAAGCATTTACAGTACTTCATGAAGTAAAAACAACAGTATTAATAACTGTGCCATCACTCGGCATTTTTAATTCCCTTACTAATATTACCAGTGTAGTCTTGCATTCCGTTCAAAAGGTGCAGTAAATCTACCTGACCACTAAATGGCACTCTTCCCTTTTTAGAGCCAAAACCAGAGGAAAGGTGCTTAAATCGAGGTAGAGAGATAATATGCAAATGTATATTTTCTTGTTATCTAGTCTCCAAATCGTTGGTTGCCATTAGAAGAAAAGTGACTTACTTATTAATTCTTTGCTTTGCAGTTGTTATGACTGGTAGAATCTGAACAGACGCTGATGAATTGTAATGGTTTATATGTTGCATTGCTTTGTACGTTTGTATCACTGCGTTCTGTGAAGAACTTCATGCGTAACACGAAACAAGCAGACAAGCAACTGAATTTCTTTGCAAGTTACGTTTTTATTTTAATCATTATTTTGGTTTAACCCCGGCCGGGAACTAAGCACCAAGCAGCCACTCATTCACCC
>JANZLQ010000007.1:3252393-3267836 GCA_026212715.1 Elanus axillaris
CTGTGTCCCCTCCCAACTCCTTGTGCCCCTCCAGCCTTCTCGCTGGCTGGGCAGGAGAAGCTGAAGAATCCTTGACTTTAGACTAAACACCACTTGATAACACAGTGATGTTTTCAGTTGTTAACATTCTCCTCATAGACACTTAACTCTATCCCAGCGGAAACCAGGACAATCATGTTAGGAATTTGAATTACTCCTCATTGGTTAGTTTTCTGATGTTTAACAAGCTTAGAGCATATCTAATACAGGCCTGGCTGGAGACCACTGAGCTCTGGCTATTCTGCTTCCAGTACTGGTCTATCTGCATGGTACTTCATTATCCTGTGGTAGCTTGCTCTGAAGTTTTTCAGGCATATTTATATATGGGTGCCAAGCACATGGACCGTTAACAGACATCTACATGTTTTGCAGTGCTATGACCTATGCAGAGGCAAATATTTCTGAAAGAAATTAAACCCATGTAGTTTTATATCTCATTTTCTGATACATAAGTCTTTCTTTACTCTGTTGAGCTTTGTGGGGCTGTAGTGTAAATGTCAGTATTGGATTTGAAAATTATAGGAAAAGGAAAGTGATTTAGACAACTTTCTTAAGGAAAACAGCCTCCAAAATACCTCTAGCCATGCTAATGTTATTTTGCTTGCCATGACTGCTCGTATAATTAAAAACACTGGTTTACAGGTCGGGATAACTGAAGCATCTATGTTGTGCCTTTGTAAAGTGACCTTGAGCAACCAATTTTTGTGACTTTCACAGCTAGATAGGGGCCTCAATTGATCAGGACTGGTCTCCTAAATGGCAAAGTGATTATACTTTGCATAGTTATGCTTGCAATGAACTTTAAAATACATAGTTCACTAACATACATCTTTCAGAAAGGTGTTGGTCTTAATTTTAAACATGTTTAAAGACAGACAGCCACCAATTTTGTTTGGGATTTTTTTTATTCCCAATAGTTTAATTGCTCTTAAAGCTACAGTTTGACTTGTATTACACCTTTCTCTGCTTGTTCAGGGAGGTCTGGGATTTCTCCCACACAGGATCAGATACAGCACAATGAACACACAGCCTTCAGTCATCTTTTCGAGAAGGTGAGATGGTAACTGAGTTGAGCCTGCCTTCAGTGACTCCAGAGTCACCAATTCCATATTTGTACAGCCAAGGTTTGTGTTGGACATTTTTGCAGAGGCATCATGTTGAGTTCCTGGTTTGCTGTGAACCAAAACTCCGCGTCAGAGGTATAGTGATACCCTGAATTCTTTGTTTCTTGGGTTATAATCCTGCACTGGGCTCCATTCAAGCAATGTTTATTAGAATCATCCAGTTTAATGGCTCTTCAAGACCACTCAGCTTCCTTGACCTGCTGTCATTTTGACCCTGACCATTTTTGCAAAGCATAATCTATTCCTGTTTCAATTTATTTGTCTTTAAAGTAAAATACGTTGCCCTCAAGCTTGGTTAGATTTCAAACCTTAGTGATTTTTTTAGAATATTTGAGACTTTTAGAGGAAGTGTGAAAAGGTGTCAGCATAATGATCAGTTGTTTTATTACTTTTCGGACAGATGCATATATTTTACTTGGCATATGCTTTATCTGCAGCATAGATGTTTGGCTAGCAATCTGCACTTCTGAAAATCAATTGGAAAAATTATGCTGTTATTTTGACCATTTATTGGAAGAACTCAGCAGATCGCTCATGAACCTGTCATAGCAGTGACCTCTGCTCTTCAAAGTTTTGCATCAGGACTGTAGTACTGAAGTTCTGGAAGAACCACAGCATGTACCTGTGCCATGTGTCAGATCAGATGACCACAATAGTTTCATTTGGCCTTGAAATCTAGTAAATTATATGCAACAAACACAAAGCATAGCAAAATCTGGAAGCTATGTAGATGGGCAGAATTTTAAAAGTGCAGGCACGACAAATGGACAGACAGCCATATTCTATTTCCACATTTTCTTTGTGGCACAGAAGATTTCATACCTTTCTTTTTCTTTCTACAGCTGCCACTGAACTTTCTTGTCACCTAGCTAACTTGTGAACACCATTTCCCCGGTATTGCACGCAGAGCTGCGTGAGCAGCCTAGGAAATTCTTATTCTGGTTGTCTTCTGGAGTCCATCTTTTGCTTGTTGTCACAACATGCCAGTGAAGAACCTTCACTTTGCAACCCTGTGAACATACGAGTGCTCTTCCTTCACGCACAGGTTCAGCTGGTGCCTAGCCGTAGATGCCCGCAGAAGGAAGGTGCGGTGTATTCTGCCTCATCCCAGGATTTAACATGCTGTTCCTTAAAGCCTCTCATTTCCCCTCTTGGTTCAGAGGTATATCGATAGATGATCATAATGCTGCTGGGCTGTCCCTTTGCTGATGGAGTACCGAGTGGTAAGACTGTGGGTGATGCTCTACCCGCTTTCCTCATTTCTCCACTGCTTTGCAGTTACACTGGAGCAGTTAGCTGGAGTAGTAGCCAGCTGTTGGCTTATGCGTGCTGGTATGCAAGATTGTTAAGTGCCTGCAGAGACATTTGAGTTGAATTTGCTTTCCTGTAGGGTCCTGTACGAGCATGGGGGCCAGGCTGCAACTTAGCCCAGGAAAGGTCTGTCACCACTCCAGACACAGTCTGAAGAGTAAGGTGGAATTGACTTTCCCCAATATATGTTGATTTTTATTTTCCAAAGAGATTGATTTTGTTTGGTATATGTTGTTGTTAGATTTATTAAATAGTACCAGAAAACTGGTTTTATACAATTTAGACAATTTCAGCCCTAAGAAAAACAAAACCTCAGTACCAGGTAAGCACATAGTGATCTTGAAGTTTCTCAAGGGAGATGTGCAAATATTGGAGTTATTAACTAAGCAAGGTTCCAGAGCTGGGGCAGTTTTAATCACTAAACAGAACCAATGACAGCAAAATTCCTTCAAGAGTTGGAAAAAAAAAGAAAAGAAAAAAGTAAACCACTTGCCTTGGAGAGAGCAAAGGTGTGAAATACATTGTTTGCATTTTAAAATAAATATGAAAGCTGTGTTCCTCAAGAAAAGACAGGGAGGGCATTTTTGTTATGGATCCTCTAATCGTTTCAATGTCTGGTGTAAATTTCTAATACACGGTATATGAGTGACTTCTGTGAAAGAAGGAATGAGTCGGGAATAGCTATGACAAATATGCTGTTGTAGGGACTGCTCACTGGGTTGCTTGTCACTGAGTTTGACAAAGGCTGTCGTTCTGTGACTGAGAAGACATACAGCTCTCCCGGCAGCTGTACTTCGTGCTCCAGCTAGCGGGTGCCAATATGGTTATAATAGAAAGCCAAATAGCCTCGTAATCTTGCAAAACAAAAATACCTCACATAATTTTCCCGGTGAGCTTTTGTTGTTAGATGCTCCAAGGAGAGCTGACGTTGTGATTTTATTTAATAATTTCTCTTGGGAAACTATGCTTTTGGAGGTTTATCTGTGTATTAATTGTTTAAATTAATTTCTTGTGACTACAGCCATTCAATACAAACAACAATAAATTAATCTTGCTTGCCTGTCAGTCTTTATTTTAGCTAGGCCAAGAATCATAGTTGAAGCCAAGAGACTATGCTCCTGAAAATGCTTGCTATTGAGTTTTGACAGTTTTACTTGCGGTGAGTGACAGTCAAGGATATTTTTGTTAGAGTAGTCGTTCCTTCAGGGGCTTGTATTGTGCCTACAGAAATGCCCTGCAGGTCTTTCTATATTCCTCCTTTTAAGATGCTAGTGTCACAGTCACTCCTGTTTCTTTCCTTTTCTTGAAGGCATCACATAGCTTAAACAGAGACCCAAACGTGATCAAAAACAGAACTAAAACTATTATCCTTCGCTTGGCTGAAAAAGGAACTTGGAGGTCGCCAGCTCTTGCGGCTGGTGAAATCCCTGCTGGGATTTCCTCCGTGTCCTGTAGGAGGAGAGACGACGGTTTCCCAGTCTCTGGTACCTGATGGCTGTTACCAGTGGGTGGCTTTATGCTTCCGTCTGAAATCAGCAATTTCAGAAATACCTTTTGCATTCTTCCTGGAGGAGCAGAGGTTTTGGCTGTTCCGTTTTCTTCCATACCTGGGACTGTGGTGTTTTTCTTTCTTATTTCCTGGCAAGAGGTCCCACGGGCGGCCTCGCACTTTGTGGCTCTTGGGGGCAAGTCAGGAGTACCCAGGGGGCTGAGAGCTCAGGTTCTGTATCGGGCAAGAACTGCAGATAATGCTACGGGAGGAGGAGGTCTGGGCGAGCCTCCTTTGCCCCAGGGACCCACCTGCAGCTGTTTGCTATTGGAAATTAATTTAACCCGTTATCTTCTAAGCCTCTTTGTGGAAAAACCGATGCACTTCTTTGGATCACGTGGTGATTATTACTATGCATCCTAGACAGAATGACTAAGCCTCTACTTTTTATTCTAATGGATATTCATACTGTTCATTTATGAAACTTCCTGCAATTTGGCAGAATTAGAAATACTGTTGGGGCTCAGATCATTAGTCCTTCATCGCAGCCTTTCCCGCATTTATGCACGTGGTTTTTATTCATGTCCATTTCACAAAACAAGTCACAGACTACTATGCTGCTAAAAATATAAAACTGTGACATCACCCTGATCAATAGTGTTGCCAAAAGCCAATGAAAGTTAGTTGTTATTTTAGAAGTCCTAACGTTAACACTAAAACAGTGCTTTCTGATTTTGGGATGTGATACCTACCTACTGGATATAGAATATGCTTTTATTTTTAAAGGTTTGGGTTTTTTTTAAATTCCTGTGTAGGCTGCTTAGAACAATATTTGCTTTTAGTAGTTCACTGTGAATAAGAAAGTATTTTAGAAGCAGCCTCAAGCATAAATAGATATACTTAGAACGTTTTAGGTGTACAGTAGTCACAGCTGAAAAACTAACCTATTTAATTTTCTGCGAATGCCGTTATAGTTTCTCCTGATGTTGCTACAGTGATCCGTTATCTCTGGAACTGCAATAAGGAGTGGTTTTTCGTGGAGAGGTTGGCAGGGTGGCCAGAGATATGGAACGGGTCTTATATAGGAACAAATGCAGATTCTGCAGCCTGTAAAAGAGATAACTGGCAAAGCATCCAAAAGTCTGTAAAATCCTGAGTGGAAAGTGAAGAGGGAGCTGTGCGTTGTCTTTTCCAATACTAAAATTGGGGGAGTCAAATGAAACTACCTGGCAGCAAGTTTGAAGTGGACTAACTCCTATTTCTTAATGTAACCTATAGTTCAGCTTTGGAACTCTACAGGATGCTGTGGACGCTACAAGTTCACGCAAGGACAGAAATAACTTAACAAATTCATAAAATCCGTGAGGGATTAGCAAATACAGACACGACCCCTCAGTTTAAACAAGTCTGCAAGTCATTGTAAGCTGGGGGAGGCGACTTGAGAACACTGAACAGGGGTTAAGGTGCTACCCTCAAGAGAGACCAAACTACAGTCGTTAATATGGTGAACTTAACAGAAAATGTGCAAGAAGTGGGCCACCAGTGTCACTGGTATCTAGGTGATTATTTTAGCAGTCTGCGTAGCGTTCTTAGGTGCTCAGGGCATACCCTTCCACTCGGTATCAACAGTAACGGCAGCATTCCATTAAGCATTACCATTAAAAGAAGCAGCATTTGCTGCTTCTTCCAGTTTAATTTCTCACACATAGAGTACAAGTCAGTGGGCCCAAATTTTACAGGCAGCTATTACCATGTTATCACAGTGGCTTGTGACAGCAAACAAACTTAGGGTACAAAAGCAAGGGTGCGGATAATCGCTACAGAACTGCTGGTGTGTTAGAAGAATTCTCTGGCTCCTGCTTAGCGCCGTGGTATTTACCCTTCACCATTGGGTAGCAGTGTAGATAACACATAGCAGATACGTGTGTGCAGCCTTCATGAATACTACAAAAGAGTCAGGAAACCTAAGAACCTGATAGAAAGTAATTCATTTGCCTGTAATGGGCCTGTAATTGTTGCTATTACAAAATTTCTGATTGTGACTATGCTGTGTTTAAGAATTGGGCCTGTGGTTTTATTGCAGAATTATTACAGCAAACCCTTTGGGGACTGTAAGCGTATAGTCTCATTCTCTTAAGTATTCATTTGGCCAATATTGTGAAATGTAGCTGTTTCTAAGGGACAAGAGGCCCTAGAATAACTGTTGAACTACTAATAAAATAGAGATCTATTTAGTTTCCTTTTTTCCCTGAAAGATCATAATCAAATCTAGAATCAAGCACCAGCAAAAGTATTACTATTATTATTATTACAAATTATTATTATTATTACCATTTATTATTATTATTTATTATTATTATTGGCTTTTTTTAAGTAGATGGGCAAAGTACCTTGACCTTTTGTGTTGCTTTAAAGAGACTGAAAGTCTCCTTGGGCTGTAGAGTTTTAATAACAAGGTATTAAGAGACTTTGTTGTGTTTATGGGGCTCAGAAAGAGGGCATGGAACTGAAATCATACACTTGGTGTTGCTCAAGTGTTTCATGCAAGTGATGTTTGGGGTTGATGAAGACAGGTCTGAACAGTCATTCTTTTCTGAGCCCACTGAGTGAACCAAGAATATCAGAGGACATGTCTGTGTGACGAGGAAGGGATTAGCATGGTGATTAACCACAGTTCTTACTGGACATACCAGAATTAATAGACTAGATTTCAAGATCCTCTCTTATAAACTATTTCTAGTGTCAGCAGCTTTCCTGGGAAAATAGCTTGAGTTATATGTTTTAAATGCTCCTTTTTCTTTCCTCAGCTTTTCACTTGTCCTCAAAGCTAGACTAGTAACTAAAGAAATTTACAGTACATCCTCCCTTCCTTTTTGTTTGTTTGTTTGGCTTTTGTGGTGTTTGTTTGTTTAGCAAAATCTTTCTAACCTGTAACAGCTCTTTGTCCGGTGTTTCCCTTACCTGAAGAAGCTGCATATGGGTTGCATGTCTTGTAGCTCTTCCTTGTCCTTTGTTCCGAGCACCTCCGAGGGTGGCTCCTCTCCTAAGCCTTGTCATGGCAGAGCCACGTTTAGGAAACAGTGTGCCAAAATGTGAATGCCTGGGCTGATGATTGGTGCTCTGGAATAATTAAAGCGTATCTTCTGGCCTTCATAGCAAAAGGAATGTGTGATTGGATACTTGGGATCCACACCTTGCTCCCCCAAGGCTTCAGTCCCTTGTCTTCTGCAATGGCAGTTGACAGATATTTCATGGGAAGGTATTTAGCACCTTCCGTGCTCCTGGCTGGTAGCCCAGTTTTTTACTGAAGCAGAAGGTTTTTTTGGTGTAAAACAGCAGTTGTTTCCGGACTTGATCTGTCTCTTGAATGATGAGAGCTGATTAATTTAAACTTTACAGGCACAAGTGTAAATGCTTTGAATTGTCACAATAAGTGCCCAGCTTTTTTAAATCCAGAAATACTTCACTGTTTTTTGTCTCCTGTGTCAAAAATCCCTTATGCTTCATTGCACACTGCATATGAACATTTCCCTTCTGTTTTCTCTAAACAGGTAGTACTTGCTGCTAATGTCATCTATCTATCTCTTGCATCTTGTGTCAAGGGAGACTTTTTTTGATAATGAGTGGTGATAACCAGATTTTCTCTCTCCTCTACTTAAAAAAAAAAAAAAAAAAGGAAAAAAATGTGTACAATTAACAGTGTTTGAAATAGATGCTGTAAATGACACCCCTAGAGCTTAAAAGTCTTTTTATTCTCCAGAGAGATACATTCTATTCAGTAGCTCTTGAAGGCTTTCTACTGTCCTACTATTTAGGGAATTAAAAATTTTTCACTGGTTGGTTCAAAGTGGAAGAAAACTGTTTAATTAGTTATTGTTCTTGATAGAAACAGCAAAGGAGGAAAAAAAAAGCTACCTTTTTTCTTCTCCAGATGTAGAGATCTGTTTTGATAGTGAATGATGTTCTGAGACTGCTTAAATTAACTAGAGTAAATCCAAGCCAGCGCTCCTAGTGATAAACATATGGGGTACTTTTAAAACACTTGGCAAGGGAAGAAAACAAACTGTATGCATCATTAAAGTATAAATTGAAGAACTGGGGAGAAATCATGGAACTTAAAAGCAGTAAAGATCTTTTATAATAGTATTATATGAAGTTAGACTGTTTGTTTTATCTTTTTGTAGAGTTGCCCTTTATATGACTTGTAGTTGGTATGTAGTATCTTTTATTTCACTAAAAAAATATGTTTCTTTAATGATAATACCTAGTAAAATGTTCTTCCAATTGTATTATTTCACTACAGTTATTAGCTGGTTCACATAATGGTTGAATTGTGAATAAAGGAGATTTGATGGTACTGAAAAATACCATCTCACTTGCATGCAAATTACTTTTCAGAAGGTACTCAGTGTATAACACATTCAGAGATACTAACTATTAGTCTCTTAAACTTAAAGAAATTGTTACAGGTAGTATAAAATTAGCTGATTGTTTTGCGTGATGTTGATATCTTGTACAATTTTTTCCACACTTCAGAGGTATGCAACAGCAAGTGTGATAATGAACCTGTACCTACAACATGTACTTACTGTTTGTGTGCCGTTGTAGAAATGTAACAGATAGATGGGAGAATTTTCTTCATTGGTTTTTTTATTGGAGCGGTGGATATCGTGTACCATGACTTCAGTAAGGCTTTCAATGCTGTTCCATCAGATCCTCATAGACAAGCTGTTGATGTATGGGCTGGATGAGCAGAGAATGAGGTGGACTGAAAACTGGCTGAATGGCTGTGCCCAGAGGGTGGTGAGCGTGGAATTAACTTGCACACTCCCGTCAGGAATAACGGAATAGTCTGGGGCAGCTGTTTACATTGATGGCTTTTCCAAACACCGACTCAGACGACTGAAAAATCTGCTTTTTTCTATTTTCCTTACCAATTCATGTGGTAAGGCTAAATTTGTAAAGTTCTTGCTGGCTGTTAAAGTGCAAGTTGGACACGAGAGGATTTATGGTAAAAGGAGCTAATCCCTTAGTGTAATTGTTTGATATTCTGAAGTTTGTAGTATTTTGAGGATCTAAGATTTGGATTCACAAAGAGTACGAAATGTGGACATCACTAATGGGCTTTTTGGGGTGTAATGTAAGCCACTTGTAGATAAAAAATGAGGCTGTGGAAAAGAAGCTACACTTAAGAGAAGTTTGAAGTGTAAAATGAAAACAGTTTCCTTAAGTAAAACAGTGTCCATCCCCATCAATATTAGAGCTGAGAGACCACATTCAAGCACATTCTCATTATTTTAATGTAAGCTATGAACAGATAATAAGAGAATGCACTCCAGTAGGTGAAAATTACTTGCTGCTGTGCTGTTGCTATTTCCTGACATTTTAGTTAATTATACTGTCCCATAATGACTTAGGACTGTGTGCAGAGACTTAAGATAAAAAGGAGGAATTGTAGTGATTTTCAAAAGCCAGACCAAAGAGTATTGCTGTCTAGAATGGGAGGATAATAAATTCTGTGGGCTCAGATCACTGGGTGACCACTGGGTTTGGCTTCAGCTGTAAATTAGGGGATTATACAACTCCTATATTGCATTAATTATTAAACAAAAGCAATTTCACAGTTTTATTCATTCGTGAAATTTCTATAAAGGGTAGGAGACTAGCAGTGTCTTCCTTGTTACCTGTGATTTCTTATTTTATCTTTCTTTGTAACTGCCCTGATGGACAGTGGCTGATCTAGGGAAAATCCTACCCTGTGGTGCTTCCATAGTCACCAGATGTTTTACAAGTTCTAAAGTAATAACTAGATATTCAAGTGGTACCGCAGGTCTTTTATAGAAAAATAAGTATTTGCTTCATCCTTTACTCTCCTTTTTTTTTTTTTTTTTTTGTCAGCATTTCAGGTTAAAATTCAGATACTGAATATTAGTATCACCCTTTGACAAACCTATCTTTTCTAAAATTTTTTGACTGTAAATCAAGAGTTAAACAGACATAAGTGTTCTTATTTGCACATATTCATCCGTTGATTGTAATGCGAAGATACTATTTTCTACATTACTTGGTGCGTACCAAAGAGCACCTTGCTAGTATAGTAGATGGTCTGCTGGCTGCACGTCACATAGTAGGATAAAAATCACCTTTTTCTTACGTAGTCTCGCTAGTTCAATGTATTTTGCATTAGTTCCCTCCTTAATTCATTATGCATGAAGCTATAATGTATATCTTACTTGCAAACGTGTAGGCAATATAGCAAGTTCTCTTTGGGTATGACCATGTTTTGGAGATGGGTGTCTATGGTAGTGACAAAGTTTTGAGTAGTGCTGGTTCCAAACAAAAATGAAGGTAAGGTTTCAGTACTGGTCATCTCAGGTGTCTTAGTCACTTAGCGCAACGTGCACATTAATATTTAAAAATATAAGCATAAGCAATTGCTGGAGAACATCAAATGCATTCAACGTAATTACATGTACTCCACAAACAGGTTTTCTTCCTGCCAGAATTTGCCTTTGCCTGTGCTCGGGCCATTTGTGCTGCTTGCTGAATGGCTCAGAATTGCTCTGAAAACAAAATGACCTTTGCACCTTTCCGACCTTTGTGGAAATATCTGACCCCATTCTGACCTGTTCCTTACAATCTACAGTCTAGCTGCCTTAAAGCACCAGTTATCGCTCTGGGGTGTTTGTTGGGCATGCCGTGTATCTTGTTAATCTGCACTGAATTCATGCTGCAAATAATTTGAATGCTCAGGGTAAAATGCCACAGTTAGTTGTTCTTGACCCAGTCAAGGCAATATGGATGAAATTTTACTTCACTTTTGCTTCTCTTGTAAGGGGAGCATAGGCTATGCAAAAGGTATGTTGTCTGTGGGCAATAAGGAAGCACATATTTGTGAAGGATGGAAGGCAGGAAAGTCTTTAGAAACAAGTTTTTCATTAATATATAAATGCCACAGTTCAATGTTCCCACCTGTCACAATATGCCTAAATGTGTGTACTTGTAAAACAGGTTCTTTCTGGTTTTGAATTGCTGAGAATTTGTCATGGTCATCCTTCTTTTTACAGGCTATGTTACTGGCTGTGTACGTGCATGTGCACACTATAAAACAGTTCTCTATGTTATACATAAAAGTACTGTGTGACTTTCTGCTTAAAAGATAGGTAACCACATTTCTTCTTGTTTATGTATCATATATAATAGTACCATAAATGTATAAAGAAGTTGCTGTGCTTTATTCAGTACAACCAACTCCTAATTCCAGCTTTTATTTGTCTCATAAAGGTACACTTTGGCTGTAAAGAAAATCTACATCTTCGAACTCAATAGGAGTGGTGAATGCTAGGTGCTAAATTACTAGGGACACTTACAATTTAGAATTTAGAATATGTATATATATGTGTATAACTTTTAACAAATATAGTTGTCTGTTTGGATGTCAGGAACTTTTGGGTATTCATTTATTAGTGCTAATTGAGCCAGATGCTCAGCTAAAATGTATGATCTTTCTTCTAGCTCTAAATGTAAGTCATATAATCCAGCACAGTAATACATAGATAATTTGTATTAACGGAAAGCATGAATCAGTATATCAGATATCACCCCTAGAGTATTTGGATTTGGCCTTCTGGATTAAAGTGAGACATAACAGGTGAAGAAAAAAAAAATCACTAATCAGATTTTCTCAAATCTTATTTTCTTACAAAGTCTGAAGTTTTTGAAGGTGGGAGTTTTGTCTGAAAACCATCCATAATTTCCAGTCTCATTTTCAGTTTGTGATGAAAAAGGAAAAAGAACTGCATCATAGTCTGATGTCATTCGTGGAAATACGCGTCCTTATAGGACTTAGAGACACCAATGCGCTAGAGCAGACTGACATCAGATCTTGTGCTAGGTAAAACCTAGTGAACAATGATGAGGGTATCAGTCTATGGCAAAAACGTGCCAAGCAAACACTTTTGGAAATGTGAAAACCAATGCATTGCAGGTGACCACAGTGAAGTCTGATTAATCATGTGCATTTTAATTTATCACAGTATGATATATATTTTTATATATATATATAAAAAAATATTAATTTTTTTTCTTTAAGCATTTAAAATACAAACTGAGTTTACTCCTTAACACTGAGATTTCTTCTATCTTTGCAGTTTGCCGGGAAGACTCATACCAGTCGATAGTCTCATGTGCTGCTGTAGTACTTACCCCTGTAGAGCCGACAGTGGATACAAGGAAAAAAGAACAGACAATAATGCCCGATGTGTCTAAACAGTGAGTTATTCAAATAACATGATCTTTTACAAGTGTAATTTAAACACCAGGCCAGATTCTTTCTTGTGGATATGCATATACACCTCCTTTCTGTTTCATCAGTGGTTACACAGGCATTTCCAAAAGCAGAAATTGGCCTCAATCTAGGCTGCTGCTTTTGTTCATTAGCCTACCTTTTTTTCCAAGGCTTTTGGTAATGAGGTATATAGATGGAATGGGCATTTATATGCTGAGAAATTGACTTTTTAACAGGCTTAATAAGGCAATTCTTTTTGTTTAAATAGTCCTTTCATTCTTACACAGTTTTTCTAGTCAGTAGTTGATTTTTAGAGAGAACATAATTCCTAAATGCTCTGCTCCTCTGCTATTTTTCAGTATTTTTCAGTATTTTTGCTGCTGTGGTATGAGGTATGATGGCATCTTCAAAAGTGTGGTAGCGGTCTTCCAAGGGAATTCTACTTAATTAAATAGACTGTAATTTGATATCTTGCACTGGATGAGAATCATAACCACAGCATGTGCAGTAACATTTGTCTTGCAATACCAGGCAGGATGGTTGTTTCTTAACAACTGAGTCCTTGGAGAATGAAAAGACCTTTTTTTCATTAAAAGGAAGAAAACATAACAGTAATGCTTTATCACAACACAAACCTGGGGTCTATGCGTTTTAAAGTGGGTAGGTAATTAAAAACATGACAATGGATAATAGGACATCATAATTGGTCCTTACCGTTCATGTTTAGTTTTCTGCTTCTCTGGGTATATACAAATTTAGCTTTGAACTTGTCTCTAAAGTCCTAGCTTGCATGCCTATTACTGTGAGAAAATGAAAACATTCCCTCCCCCCCCGAAAGAAAACCCCAAGACGCCAAAACATCACTAGTGGATTTGATTAGATTAGATGGGATGGGATCTTGGTACAGATCTATAGCTTCAGTCTGTATCTGACTGTGGCATCTTTTTCACTCTGGTGATAAACACATTTCATCTAGTCGACCTGTACTTAAATTTTAACACAGTATATTGCCTATCATCTAGGTATTATTACAATGACTTAATGTTTGAAATACTGCTAGCATCTCATTGTTCTAGCGTTTCAGTCGTATGGCACTCTGAATGCTAAGGGATTGGAAAGGCAAGGGGCTGCAAAATAATGTGCTGGAATCCAGAATAATTTTTGTGGTTAGTTCAAATAGCATAGTACCTTTCTGCCTTCTCTCCACTAAAAGGCAAGCCTGCGCTGTTGTTTGATTGGCTTTTTCCTCTACTATCAGCAGTTCAGCATTTCATAACCCCTTATGAATTCAAAGTAAGGAAACTCCTGTATCTGTTTAGCATGTAGTGATGCCACCTCCTAGATTTTCTTTCCTACACCTTATTGATAGTAGCAAGTATATTAATCTGTTTTCTGGCATGCTTGGGTTTTTTCATTACAACCTGACTAGTGATATCTTCTAAACACATAGACTTAAATCATTCTTGTCTTATGCACTCAGAGGTCTCAGAAACATGCTCTAACCCCTGCTACTCTTACAGTTTTCACATCTAAAAATATGACTTGTGGCTCTGGAATTCCTTCAAAAAGAAACAAGCTTGTGCTTAAGCAGATTCAATATATTTGAACGTCTTCACCTGAAACAGCATAATTGTATTAGTATCTTTAAACCAACATTTCTTACAAGTATATTGGAAATGAAAGAGAAACATCTTGGTGGAAAACTTTTGCTTGCTGTTAGAATGGGAATTCAGTAAATATTGTAGAAACCTTCAAAGTAATTGTAGGGGTGTGAAAGCAAAGGTCTTCAAGAAAATCTCAAGCATTGCAAAACATCAGCATACCTTTCACTTCTCCTTTCACCCTGTGCGTTCTACATGTAGATCATTTTCCCCATGTCCAGTTTTAATGGAAGCAACACAGATCCCAAATCCTGTGTCTGAATTTCCCAGGTCATCTGTCTCCAATGTAAACATCAGGCAAGAGGAAGCCCTTGACAAATGTTGAATTCCTTTGACTTGAGTGCAGGGCTGATCTGCACAGGTGAATTATAATTAGTCATATTAGTAATTACCTTTATGGAAAATAACACTGATGATTTGATTTTAATGCTTATGTTTGTGTACCTGAATGGTTTTGACTTACATGACCCAAAATCGTGCATATCTCAGGGCTTGAGTGGTGGCCAGCCATTGAGGTAAATGTAAAGAGAAGTTGCTGCTTCAGGGCCTTGGACAGAGTGTGTTTAGAATAACTAATGCTACGTAAAACGACATAAGGAAGCAATGTGTAATCCAAAACAAATAAAATACATATTAATGAAAAAAAGTTGTTAAACAGTTACAAAAAACCTAAAAATAATTATATTGTGAACCACAGTGGAATTATATCCAGAGCCTTCAGGACACAAGAAACTGTGAAGTCTGGGCAGAAAAAAAAAAAGCCTTTAATGTGAATTGCGTAATATTTGACTAATGATGTTATTTTGTCTTATAAAGAAACTGTTTAGTCGCTTTAAATAATGTACTGTATTTGCTTACTGTAATTTCATTGTAAGCACTAAAGAATCATGCCAGAAGTGGTAAGGGCAAAGCTTAACGCTTCTTTGAAGTGTCAGTGATTAGATGTTATCAGGATTGGAGGAATAAAAGGCCAATTTTTTTCCCCTGTATTTTTTCTTGGAAGCTCAAAACATTTCATCAGGAAGTAATTCCTTAATGATATCTAGGTAATTGCTAACTCTTGTATGCTTGTGCACTGGGCAAAATCTGTACCTTGTTCATTCAGCAGGAATGCACTTGGCTGAGTAATGTGATAGCCACATGTTGTGGTTTAACCCCAGCCAGCAACTGAGTGCCATGCAGTCGCTCACCCACTCCCCACCCCCCTCCCCGCAGTGGAATGGGGGAGAAAATCAGGAAAAAGAAGTAAAACTCGTGGGTTGAGATAAGAATGGTTTAATAATGATAGTGACGACACTAATAAAATGACAACAGTAATAATAAAAGGCTTGGAATATACGAATGATGCACAGTGCAATTGCTCACTACCTGCCAATCGACACCCTGTTAGTTCCCCAGCTGTGATCCCTCACCCCCACTCCCCCCAGTTTCTATACTGGATGTGACGTTCCCACGGTCTGGAATACCCCCTTGGCCAGTGTGGGTCAGCTGCCCTGGCTGTGTCCTGTGCCAACTTCTTGTGCCCCTCCAGC
>JANZLQ010000007.1:3281706-3311823 GCA_026212715.1 Elanus axillaris
GACTCCCCCCAGTTTCTATACTGGGCATGACGTCCCATGGTATGGAAGTGTCCCCTCCCAACTCCTTGTGCCCCTCCAGTCTCTGCTGGCTGGGCAGTATGAAAAGCTGAAAAGTCCTTGAATTAATATTAACACTGCTTAGCAACAACTAAAACATCAGTGTGTCGTCAACGTTATTCTCATACTAAATTGAAAACACAGCACTATCCCAGCTACTAAGAAGAAAATTAACTTTATTCCAGCTGAAACCAGGACACATCTGTACCTCAATTTTTATATTTGTTAAAAGAATGAATGTCAGGCAGGGAGTACTTAAAGCATCAAGTTTGCAGTAATGCAAATATTAAATAAAAGCATTTAAAGCATGTTTTATACTTGATCTAAATCCAGGTTGTTCTATATCTATTGAGGAAGATTTAAAAGCTTAATCATCAGGAATGCTCAGTCCTCTACTGAAACTGGCACAATCTGCGAGATTTGGGAACATCTGAAATTTGGTCCCTTGGGGTAAAGGAAACTGTAGCTGAAGGCAACTAGCGCACTTACTTTCATGATTTGACAATGAGTTTAAAAGGAGAAGGTTCTCTGACTTCTTTTTAAAAGAAATAAACTGTCTGGGAAATATATTATTAACTATTACTTAACTATGTATTAAACAATACTGTGTTATTTCTGTGTATGTCTTTCAAGCTCCAGACCTGGGAATGTGTTGATGTTGAACTACAACCCAGCGGTTATGTAAACTCTGCTAAATATGTCATCTAATTGTCTGTGCTGGCTCACAAAGTGAGTGCCTACCTTTTCATAGGAAGTACCATACAGCTTGTTTATTTTTAGTACTGGAGTAAGAGCACTGTATGCTGAGAAACACATGTTTAGGGGCACTAAAGATATATACTTAAAAGGCTCAGCTCTTTTGGATGTAATATTTATTATGAGATTGATATGCCGTATTTTTCACGGTTGTATATGAGAAAAAAGAAAGACTCTGTATTGTTGTGGAAAATGCGTCTGAATCGTTATTGAGAGACCTGGGACTAGCTGACATACGTGTGTGCAGTCACGAGTGAGGGGAAGGTCTCTAGATTTAGACTAATTTTTGCTTGTTTGGGACCTTTACGGTGCCTGTGTGCGCAGTTCCTGTTGCCTGAGAAGTCACCTTTAAAAAGTGGGGAAGTGTTTTATATCTTGCAGCCACAGCGTTATAAACTGAAATTTTCTGGGTTCTGCATTTTGGGGAAAGAAAACACGCCTCTTTACAACTGCTTTTCACTTTCAGCCGCATTCGTTTGTTTAGATCATTTAATAACCTTAAACTTCTCAATCTAACTCCAGATTGCTGTCAAGAATGAATAAATAGAAAACTGCTGTGGTGAGATAGCGCTGGGTACGATTGAGCTCAGTGGCCTTCTCAACTTCCTAAACAGTCATTGACCTTGACCTTCTCCTCCATGAAGAAGGAGGATTTGGGGGCTGTGAAGCTAGTAAGTTGTGTTACGGATGGTTTTGTGCTGATCTCTCTTTAGTAGTCCTCTGCGAAATTCCCACTGAGCACTGCTTCAGAGGCCATACGCTCCAAACATATAGCTGCCATGATTATTATGTGCTGCTTCATTACCATCCCGAGCCTGTTCAAAGCCATATTGAAAAGCTGATGAAATTGCCTTTAATGGGAATTGAGACAAATCTGTTGTGCTGCTTGCAGACAAATTGCTAGCAGAACTGAAAGGAGTTTAGGGCTCGGCGTTATCTGAAATACCTCCTTGCTTGAGCCCTGTTTCCCATGTCTAGCCCGCTAGTATCACTGAGGGTCAGGGAGCAGAGCCGCGAGTGCAGGCACTGCTCAGCCCGGCTGTGCCACGCTCCGAGCAGAACGGGATCCGAGCTACCTCCTCTGGCAGGAGAATACCTTCTGCAGCACGGACCGAAGGCAAGGGCTGTTTTCCTTTGCTTGCTGACAGCTGCTCCAAAGATGACCTCTGAATATGTCCAAAAAGGTAATAAAAGACAGGCAAGAAGTCTAGCTTTAGACAAGAAAAGATAGCAAAGAGTACATTTTTGTAGATTGCTTTCCTCATTTGGGTTGGAGAAAGGTAACTCAAGCTTAGCTGTCGTCGCAAAGGCTTCATAAGTGGGGTTAAAGGTACTCCAGTGATTTCGGGCGGTCAATATATCAGAAGATGATCGGTTTCTTTTCAATGAAGTAAAAGCAGCCTTGCATCCATTATTCTTAAAGGTGGCATTGGCCTGATTTGCCACATTTACCTGTTTTCTTGAATGACCTTTGCAATGTAAGTTGAGGGCAAAATGGATCCTTCAGAAAGCTTACTTTTGTGCACCATTTTTGCTAGCACTGGCTATAGAGGAAACATCTACGGAAAGTCTGGTAGAGTCATTCTTATGGGACCAGCTAATTAATTTGGTTTTGTTTTGGTTTTTTTTTTAAATCTTCTTTTAAATATAGGTATTTTCGATTTTCATACATGTGCCTGTGTGATCATCAGAGTTACTATTCTATGCTGCAGTTTGCTCTAAAGTTAGCCTGAGTTAGGTGAAGGAAGAATTTTTCCTTAATTCTGAACAAATTTTCCTTAGACCTTGACCACTTTCTAAAATATCTTCCAAATATATCCTCCTTATTATATATAATAAAATAAAGTCACTAGCAAATAGTCAAAACTAAAAGAAGATACCATAAATAAGGTTACTTAATAATACATTATGCTTCCCTGTGATCATCTTCAAACCAGTAGCTATTGGAGGCAGGCAAAATTTCAAACCTTTTAGGGAATACGTATAAGCAATATATCTTTGGGGGTCTTTAATTGACTATATATGAGGTCTGTAAGAATCGGTTTTGTTGCCTACGTTTTCTTTACACCAGGGTAAAACCAGAATAATGATACAGGCTTAGGGAACTCCTGATAATGCAGAAAGAAGTTCCTCGACTCATTTGCTGCATTTTCATTTGGGTAAATGGAGAGAAATACTTCACATTGAAATGGGATGCCAGTGCCATCTGCATTGGATTCCCCTGTACCTTGCCAATAAATCAGACTGTTCAAGGCAGCTCCATTGCTTATCCTCAGAGGTGTCTTGTCTCATAACAGTGAAGCTGCAGAGGTATTTCTTGAAGAATAATATATGCAACTATGCCTGTAGGTTTCAATGGTTCGATACAATGCCACAACAAGAAACTTTAAATAGCTGCTGAGCAACCTTCCTTGGACCCAAGAAACAACAGTTAACTTAGTACTTTCTTGTTCACTTGTTAGTTTTACTGGAAAATTGAGTCTTTTAGCTTGAATGAAATGCTACCAAAATTGATTGGAGTATGTCTGCATATCACTGTTGGCCTAAGCAAATAGTTACATATGCCAACTAGCTACCTGGAAATGATAGCAGGTTAATTATTTTTCACAATTTTGTTTTTGGTTGATACGGTTGATCAGTGGCTAAGATGCTTTTATCAAGTATGATCTAGATTTTTTTTCTTTTCTATTGTAACCCTCTTTCTATAGATTCTTCATTGTTGTTGGAGGGAAAGAACTTGATGTTTATGTCTATTATACTGATTAAAGTATCATGTGAATGTTCTTCATTGTTGATGGTGAACGGAAGAACACATGCTAATCTTTGTTCAGTCATCACGATTGTGTTACAAGAGGGGTTAGCTGTAGACTGGTTTGATAGAGCTGCTGTGTTTTGTGAGGCATCTGATCTCGAATCGGCACTTGCTTGCATTAGGACATTCTTTTCTAACAGTCATATGTATTTTCTGATGAGGATTGCTGCCAAAAAACTGCACTTCAGCCCTGTCTATCCTATGAATGCTGATGAGCAGAAAGCAGATTTGCTGTCATGCCATCCACTCCTCAGGTTTCTTGGGGTTATGAATCCCATTGTATATTGGTGACACAGGGATAATCTTGTTCATTCATGCACACCTATGAAAAATTCATGTCTGTTCTAAAGATCTGCCACCTTGGATGCATATTGGTAGCTATATGAGCACATCACATACTGGTCAAAGGCTGTATTTTTTAAAATCTAGTTCACTACAGCTCTATTCATCTGCCAAAGCAAAAATAAAGAAAAACTTTCAATCAGCCAAAATTTATAGGGAAACTTTGATCGAAGATCATGGCTATCCTGAGGTTGCTACTTCCTCCAGATAGTGATGAATTAAGGTACTTAACAGTAGGAACTTGAAACCATGAGTTATATACATAAGTATAAAATGTGGCAGCTGTTATACTGACTTCAAAAGACTAATTACAATCTCCCTATTTCTTATATTAATGCAAATACAGTGGTAAAGCGGTTGAACAGTTGAGATTCACTTTGTAGACTTCAATTTCCTGACATTAAAAGGTCTCTGTACCTAATGATAAAATGCTGAGTGTTTTTGCCCAGTAGTTTGTACTGCCCGAGGGTGGTGCTGCTGCTTTGACTCCCCAAAACTAGTAGAGAGAATGTGTCCTTATACATATGCATGCTTGTAAAATGGGGACTTTAGCATGTATGAATAGTACCTTTTGAAATCAAGTAGCCATTGATTTTCAAATGCCATCTTGGAAATTGGCGGGGGTTTCTGTTGCTTTTTTTTTTGGCTAAAATACAATGGCTATGTGTATTAGAACATTACAAAGTCAACAAAGTTCATGGGAGCCAATTGGATTCAAATAGCTTTGATGCTCAAATCCCCCACTGAAAAATGAGAAAAAATAGATATAGAGTAAGAAGATTTGAAAATTCTCTTCCAGATTACTCCCATGTCTGAAAGGCACAGATTTTGATGTACTGAGTTTTGCAGAAAATGTAACTTCCCATAAATGTGCTTTTATCTGAAGTCTTAAAGTGTCATAATGAAGTTAATATATTTTAAAAATTCAAGTACAGGGCTATGAAGATCTGCATACTTATTCAAATTTAAGCAAATAAATGGTCCATTGAAATTTAAGCCTCTGCTTAAGTCTTTGTGGCAAGCTTGTGCTGTTTTATCCAGTGTTCTTTCATTTAGTAAAGCAAACTGGGATGGTATATGTCTGTGAAATGTAAATATAAGTACTTTTGCATGACACAATTTAAAAAACTTTAGGAAAATATGTACTGAGAACTGAAGGAAAAACAGAAATTAAAGATAAAAGCATTCTTATTTCCAACAGAACTAGTCAGAAATTTTCAGCTATTCAGTGGGAAGATACAAAGGACAAAGCTGTAATTCAAACAGGTGAAGGCTGTGTCCTTGTAAAGAGTGGACTCTCGTCTCATTTTGAATAATTTAAACTATTTCTTTTGAGGTGAAGATTGGAGAGTGAAAAAGATCTCTTGGTCCGTTTTAACCATTAAAAAGAAATTTGGTGATCTCTTACCTTTTCTGTCCTTCATTACATGCACACCTGAAATTCACTTTGGATATTAATCATACTTATAAATCCATTTGCTACCCATAATGATTTCACTAGGGAAGACTGAAGTCTTCCAGGGTAATGGACTTCTAACTATTAGATATTAGATAAGATCTTCTTGCAGATGGGGATGCTTAATCTGGATTTTAACCACTTTCGATGGATTAAGATTCCAAATCACAGTTTAAAAAAGTTAAGAAATTATTCCCTGTATTCTAATTGAACAGGTAGTAGCTCTGCACCTTGTACAGAGCTCTTCCAGGCAAGTGTCACCTTCTGCAGGCTCTAAACCTTGTTCGTGGTGCTTTGGCACTGCACTGAAACCTTCCAGCAGCGAGGGAGGTTTAACCTGCAGTCTTAAAGTCTACCAGAGCATTTAGGGAAAGATTTCTACATACTTGCACAGTTTTCTTAAACTGGAAGTTGAAAACTCTCAGCAGCGTTCTGAGTTTGTGCAGCATCTACTTACACCATAGTTATTCTCCGCTATGGATGATAAAAAGTGAGATTCATGCCTTCTTTATTCCACCATCTCCCTCATCCCACCCCACCTTGAAATTAGGATACAACCACCCATCTACTTACACAGCATCAATCGGGAGCAGAAACTGAAAGCAGGCAACTGGGGGAGAGGAATGAATGTCTGGAGCAGGGGAACGAAGCAGAAACTCGCTAAAGCATAACCACTATCAATTGAATAAAAGTGGTTTTTTTCATGGCAAATCTGCTTCCAGAGCTTTTTGCCCTCACAGTCCTAAACCCTAGCCAAGCACTATGTAGCTGATGTATAGCTTTGAGTTTCAAGGGGATGCTTTGGTGAGGACATGGTAACAGATGTGTTTGAAGTCGATTAACGTGTTTTCAGGCTACGAGCTGTAGCACAAGTTGTTTACGGTATTTACTGTTCTCAAACATGTATTTTCATGGATTTTGAGGTGCTGGAAAATGATGTAGAAAATTTAACATGCTACAGTAGATGTTAGTAAGAAGTGGGATTTTTTGTAAAAATCCATCCCTGTCAAAGACAGCACCCTTGAGTAACAGAACAGAATAACCAATAGAGTCCACTGCTCTTCACGGCTTTTCTTTATATTTCCTATGGTAAAACTAATCCGTCTGTGACAATCATTAAAACAAATCCGAACTCATTAGGAACAACCATTAGAATAAATCTTGACTATGAAAAAAATCTCAATAATCATTAAAACAGATCTTAGATCCTTAGGAATTTTCTATACAGGGTGGAAATGGAAGATGAGGAGACTTTTTAAAAAATTCAGTGAAAGTAGACTCCTTACCTAGCTGCTGAATCTCCTTATCTAGCTGCTGAATTCTGGATTAAACATATTTGTTGGTCCTGCATGAACTGATGATACCATAGCCACAACTGATGTCCACCACAGTGTTCCCTGAGCTGATTTTTCATGCTGCTGTTTGGAAGAGAATCACAGAAGTGTTGAGTCAAGTCAGGCCAAAATCTTAGCGTATGGATACACTTCCATACAGTGGAAACTCAGGAGTTGCATGTGTATTCACTATTATAGTGAAAATAGTCACCTCTTCTATTAAAAAAAAAGATACTAATACTGACAATTTAGGGGTACATCTTTTATGAAATCATATTCTTCACTTTTAAAAGTTCTATTACATCAAAATCCTAAAGTGTCTTCCAGTCACTCTAGATCAGAATGTTCTCTGAAATACAGTGTTCATATTCACCACACATTAAATTCACCTCTGCCTTATACAGACTTGAACTGTTGGTCATTGTTTTGTTCTTCAAAGAAAAGGAAATTGGTCAATAGGAGTTGAAATCAGTGGCTCAGCTGAATGGGAGTTACCCATGCATACGTGCAGGCAGAGTATGAACCATTTATGTTTAATTAAATGTAATGGTCTGAGTGCAAAACAGATCTAATCTCTGTTTATTACAATGCAGGAATGAGCAAATCTAGTTAAGCAACAGAATAGCAGTACTATGGGGGATCTAAGGAGCTGGAGGTATTGTTAGATGTCTAACATTAGAGCTTCATCTGCACCGGGAATAAATTGTATAGATGACTTTAATTAACGCTGAGTTGAAGATTCTGGTACCAATGAATTTCTAAAATTAATACGACACTGTTGTGGGAAAGAATGGCTCCATACAAAAAGCATCAGCCAAAGACAGAATGCCTTTGTATTAACTCAGGTTTGAGATAAGCATTTAAAACTATGCTAGATATTGCTAAGGTTTTAAAAGCTTAATATCTTCCTTTAGTATCTATTTTCCTTTGTGGTAAGACTTTCTTGGAAACTCACCGATTGTCTATATAAGTTATAAAAGCATGATTTATGCACTGTTTTTTAAAGGGCACAACAGGGAATCTAATGCCATCTTTTTCTCTTAAAATTAGTGATACTCTTAACCCAAATAATGCACTTGTTTTCAGGTGGTTCAAGGCTGATTTTTTTCAGAATAAAATCCAGATTTTATTCTGAAATCTTGTAATCTGTATTTGGCATATCCTAAGAACATAACCTGAGGGAATATTTATTCCTGCTGAGCTCAGAGGATATGGAAACTAATCTGTCTCCTTAATGTTAGGGATAATCTTTCCAGGTTTCCTCTAAGGAACCTTCCATGGCATCCCATTTGGCAGATAATAAAAGACTCAAGCCTTTATTGGTCAAAGCTGTTTTGGCAGTATTAAATATGCCTTCTTTTTTAAAGTTGCTAAGAAGCTGCATTCTGTGGCTTAAAGTTTTCTTTTGTTCATCTGTATGCAGTATGTTTGACAATATACAGACAAAACCAAAAAACGATCCCGACAGAGATGGTTTGTTATTAGGCCAGACACCGCTCCTTAGTTGTTAGACCATCAGTCGCTTAATTTGCTGAACTCCCCAGTCTATTTGATTTACTCAAATAACTGCAGAAAAATCGCTGTAGTAAAGTCTTTGGATTTTGCAGGGGTAGGATATGGCTGCTTTTTTCTGTCTTCTCTGTAATGTATTTTACTTCAGTCTGTATTTCTACTTCTAAAATAACAGTGGTACAGGAGCTATAGCTATTACGTTGTCTTTGCCATGTATTGTGAAAGGTAGATCTATCACTTTTACTAATTTTTCTTCTGTATAGGTTCATTTATGACAACCTAGTCAAAACTCCAGTTGATATCCAACGTGCTTGGCAGTAATTGCACAAGTAGAATTTCCTAAAATGTCATTGCATGAGGAAATACACATGTATAATTTCATTTATAGAATTGGAATGTGGTTGGGGCCAAAAAAGGATACCAGAATATTGATTGTAGGGTTTGCTGATTTTATTTAATACATTGCTTATTTAAACTTGGGTTGGTTGGGGTTTTTTTGTAACCCATTGTCATTGCCAAGCCAAACACAAATGTCGTCTTTGTGGTTTCTTTGGTCTGTTTTGTTGTTGCTGTTTGTTGTTTTTGTTTGTTTTTGTTTGTTTATTTGTTTGTTCTTTTTGTTTGGTTGGTTGGTTTGGGGTGTGTGGGGTTTTTTTTTGTTGTTTGTTTGGTTTTTTTTAAATCCAGAAATCATGAGGTGCTAGCTGAAGCAAAGTGATTGTGTTAAGATTTTTTCAGGTTGTTCCAGTGAACTCATGCTGTTTGAAGCCCATCAATATTGCTTTAAATCTCAGTTTTCTCACTGTTGTGAGCATTTTATTATAAACACATTAAAGAAAAAAAAATCTTGCTTGGATTATATCACCATGCAAGAAAAGAGTTGTGTTAAAATATTCCCTTTGAAAGATTTTAGTATTGTCAGTATGCAGTAGTGTGCAAAATCTGAGGAGCAGAGAAGTCTTTTGCCAACATAGCAAAATATAAAAGCCTCATTAGTATTAGATAGGATTTTTAGATGTTATATGACACCTATAAAAATGTTATATTGGAAAAGCTGCTTTTAGATGCTTTTTAGTGCCCTCTGTCCAGCCAATGGAAGTTGGTTTTTATGATGCAATGCCTTTAGTTTGCTTACCTACTTGCATGAGGATGTTGTGCATTTGCTGTAGGGTTGCTCAGTCCATCAGAAGAATTTTGAGGGAAGAGTTTTGTGTAAATCCAACATTTCTTTTCCAGTCATATGAAATGATCAGCCGTATAACCTAATGTAGCTCCAGAGAAAAATCTTGTCCTTTCTCCAGAATTATTTGGTTTTTTTCTGAGCAGGGCAACATATGTTTAGGATGTTCAAAGCCAACGTGATGATGAACAGAGTAAGCAGATGGAATCTCTGGAAAACTGTATATGTGTTGTTCTGATTTGTGACTGATGTAAAACTATTATTTCCAAGTTTGCCTATCTTGAATTTAGAAGTTGTGTGTGTATGATAATAAGATACATCATGTGAAGAATAACTTCTGCCTTTTTAGATGCCAGGCATGCATATGCCTACACAGATAAAACTCCTTGGTGAAATTCTGCTTTTGTTGAGATATATGCAGTGCAGTGGAAACTGTTGAAGATTCACTTGAGCAACAGAGAATCAAAATTGGCGTCTTTTTTTCCCCTTATGAAAGGAATGTAAAAAATCATCTCCTGTGCAATAATCGTAATTTCATATAAAAACATAAGCTCATGTGGATATATTTGACCCTTGGGGAATATCAACAAAGATTAACATCAGACAAGATAAATAAACCGTTACCTTTTTCACTGTCAAATCCGTGATTGGGCAAGAAGCTTCATTTTGTTATTGAAACATTTTATTGCTCAAAAATTTGTATTTGTTTCATATATTACACTGCATTCTTATGTTTCCTCAGTGTTTCTGTAGTACTGCAAAGTTCTATAAAGGAGGCATGGTATTGCCAGGCAGTTTAATACTACTTTAATGAACAGTAGTACAATTGCTATGTGCAATTGATAGTACCTGCTATAGTCAAGCAAAAGTGAATGAAAAGTCCCAAGCTCTGTCGGAACATAGCCCACTTCTAACATGGTTACTTTCAAGCTGCCTTCTCACTGCAAGCATATAGCTGGATTTTTATCCCCAGATAGTGAAACCTTCCTGAAGATGAGAATTAGCTTGTTTTCATATTGACTAGATTTTCATACCTCTTGTGATTACATGGGCCCCAGTTTTTGTCCACAGACCTCTTGTTTGATGTCATGCCAATCATAGATGTAAGCTATGTGTCTTCACCTTTATGACCGTCCTAAATCACAGTTTTGCCACCAGATCGCATTGCCCATCACCAGTGTAGTTTCTGTAAACTCCTTGCTTGCACCTCTGCCTACTCATGTTCATAGTAACCCTAACTAGTGCTGCCACCCACCACCTTTTCACATTTAAACCCCAGTTTTAGAGGCCTGGCAGTCTTAGGTGCTAGAAACCCATAAACAGTTACTTTAGTGACCATTTCTCCAGCTTCAGTCTCCCAGCCCTGCCTCTCGGCTCCTCCTCATCTGGCCAGGACATAGCGCTAAAATTTAAGACTGTGTGAAATTTATTTACAAATACGTATTTTACAAATATGCACAGATTACACATCGAGTAAGCTGATTTACGTGTCTGCTAAGAGTGTAACACTACTTGTGCATCTGTCCAGAACTTCTCAGTTGACATTTTGTCCTTTGAAGGCATCGCGTGTTTTAGAAAGTAAAATCTTTTTAGCTGAACTGATGTTGTTACAGCAGTCTGAGGTTCTCTGTGTTGATATTGGCCTTACCTGTTAATCTCAGTGTAGGTTTTCGCAGAAGGGAATCAGGGAAACTTAGGTCATACAGGTCATCTTCACATCACTGGGCATAAAAGGCATTCAGGTGCATGTCTGGGAGCTTGGGTGTGGAAGTGAAACTCACACATGCAACCTGTATTTTTGTCCTGGTGTAACCCCCTCATGACAGCAGAGCTTCTGCTGTGGTGGGTATGTGAAGAAAACCGTTGCTGTGAAATTGCACCGGCTGTTGTTAAGATTGCAGTGAGGACCCCAGTGGTCAAAAGGATTGTGACTGTCAAATTTTTTACCGTTAAATTGTTATTTATCGTACGCTGATACGTATAATTTCTATTGCCGATTAAATTTAATCCTGATTTACAGATGTATATTGTCACAATTTACAAAGAATGCCAACAGTGGTGTTTTGCTTGAAGATCAACATAGTAGCTTTCATATTTCAAGATATTCTGTAGGAAAGCCTAAACTCTTTTCCCTGAACTATAATCTCAGTTCATGATAGGAGTCAGATGGAGAGCTGCATTGCTTGCCAAATGACAGGATGGATTCCCAGAGAAGCCTAGGAAATGGAAGGTAAAGTTGTAGCAAATGTTGAAGGGTGTAGGTGCTGCGGCAAGGGGATGAGAGCAGTTGCAATGGCTGGGTTGCGGTGATGCAGGAGATGCTTGGGGACAGCACAGCAGTACGTTGTAACACGGTTGGCACACTGGCAGAGCTGTTGGAGCGGTCTTGATACTCTGCAAATCCTAAATCTGTTGACTTGGACATACTGTTTTTTTTCAGTAATCGTTTCTGTTAAAATTATTTTAAAATACAAAAACAATACGTTATACAGTTGTGTATATATATACGTATATACAGTATACAGTTATACTTGTATTTCAGGAAATATAAGTGCTTTTGAAGTTAATCATTGATGCCCTCCTTTCCCCTCATATAAAATGAAGTATTTTGTCTATATCTTTATGGAATATGTTTTTTTTAAAGCTTTGCCTGAAGGAATTAATGCTGTGCATCTGCAGTAATGTCAGATTTCCATGGTTTATTAATCTCACAGTCAGCTGGAATTTAAACAGTTTTCTTGTGGTAGTCTCCTTTGTGTTGCCGTGTAGTTCTTAATAGTAAGGAAGAAAGCTACAAGCTTTAATGCTGGAAAATAAAAGAATATTGAAGGCTTGCGTCATGTTTTTTAAACAGACTCTTCAGTGAAATGAACCTGACAAAAAGGAGAGACTAAGAAAAAATACCTGAAGAGCTGGAGAAGGCCCACAGTTCAGCAGTGCTTTCATTATTATTATTATTCATTTGAACTGATTGAAATAATTTTGTAAATTACGTGCAGTCAATCAACAACTTGAGGGACAAGTTGGGAGTGAAAAGTTGCTTGCCTAATGTGGCTTCTATGAATACCTTTGTCCCACCTCTTCACATGACAGTGTGTGCTGTTCTATATAGCACTTTCCATCATGAATCACCAGTTTTGTGTCCGAGTTGTTGCCTGGGGTTCTTCTTCCTCCTAGCCACATGTTGCTTCGTGGCACTGCCTGTATACCAGTAATGTAGTTAAGTTTTGCCTCGCCTCTACATCTAAAATACTCCTGTGAAGTACAACTAAGAATGCTGAAAAACCCACAACACGGGCAAAGAAGGGGAAAAGTTTTGTTAATAGAGACTTGTTTAAAAATATGTATCTCGGAGAAAGAGCGTAGACTAGCTAACGGGCATTGGAGCTTTATGATGAGCATCTAGGATTCGGTCTTCAGTTCTGACATATCAAGGAATCTTCTTATATCTCAGGAAGGAAGGGAGGAAAACCCCACACACAATTACAGTAGAGAGGATCCTGTTTTGAAGATTATTTGGTTTTTTAAACCAAGGACTAATGTTTTAGTCTAATATGCTGCATTTATTTAATTGCAAAGAGAAGAGTCAAAGTCTGAGGTCAGATTGCAGGTTGGGAGGTAAAAAGCCACGTGTCAGTTTCTGGTTTCCAGAGGGCTGGATAAAATATATTTTCACCATACTTAATAAATGGAAGCTTCACACCTGTCATGTCTGTGATGACTCTCCTTGTTGGCTGCTTTGATAGAAAAGGTTAAGAAAGCTTTTGGGGTTTTCTGAAAATTAATACAGAGTGCTATTAAAACATGGATATTACCTCTTTTCTTCCCTTTTCTCTACAGAATAAGTGTGATGGGTATTTTTTTTTAATGGTCCGTAGATTTTGTTTAATGTGGAGGCTAATGCATTCTTGAATATGTCTGCCATCAGAGAAACTAGTGGTATAAGTGAGTGACTCTCATTAAACCTATCTATTTGCAAGTTGCACGCACAAAAACGTCCTTCTTAATTGCCTCCCTGCACATGGACAAGATCTTAAAAAGAAGCAAAATATAAAAGATTAAAAGAACATAATGACATATTCAAAAGATGAAAGGTATTATCTAAATGTTAAAAAAAAAATAATTGAGAAAAGCTTGAAATCTCTTTGTGTTTCCCCCAAGTTAAGTAGGAGAACTTTGAAGTTGACAGTAATATTGTGTTTCATCTTTTTCATAATAACATATTTTGAAATCTGGAATGAGTGTATCACCTAACAATGTTTTTTTAGGACTGCATAAGTTGTAGTATAAAGCACAGTATAAACAAGATTTTCTTCTACTTTTTTTTTGCCGTAATAAGTAAAGATACTATCCTGTTTGACTTTAAATAGTTCTGATTGGATGTGTAGATAGGTAAGGCATCCCTACAGTAAAAGGAGATTGATGCTGATGATTTAGCAGGTGTCCTTCTGCAGCTTAGTTGCAAACTGAAATCTTAAGGACCCAGAGTCATGAGGTGCTTGGTTTGGAATGAGGTGTAAAATCATGATTCCGTTTGTGGTCATTAAAGATCCCACGGTGCTTTTGGGGAAAACGCCTCCTGTACTGGCCAAATTTAATTTTGGTGAGTTCCACAGGGACTACCTTGCTGTCCCTGCAGTTTTGGTTAGATGTGACGTTCCTTGCTTCCCATCCTGAATCCTGGTGTGAGTTGCTTTGATGTTGCTTAGCCCATAGTTTTCAGCCTAAGGGCAATGGCAGTTCAGCAGTGAGCTAAGTGACACAGCGTGCTTCACGTTCGCTTTTCAGTTAGGAAGTTCCTGGGTTCACTTGGAAAAATATTTTTTGCTAGGTAGAGAATACAGTTTCAACACCAGCACAGACAACATGAATATACATATGCGAGGCAAATGTTTGACCTCTTCTAATTAAAAAGCAGATTCTTTGAAATGGTGACCGTATTTCTGACAATGGACACAGACCACACGCACTGTCCGATGATGTGTGTAATGATCTCAGTCAAGGAGCTGAAAAGAGCTTGTATTTTCGAAATACACGAAGTTGCTGGAAAATTCTTGACTAATGGTTCAAAATCAGTATTTGATCTTTTTCTGAACACAGAAATGCAAACTTCCTATGTGACAAAGGCCAGTGTTTATGCATGTGCCCACCCAGTACAAAGGGATGTTACGCACACTGATGTGCTATGTCTATAGTAAATGGAATTACTACTTCTGTTTATGTTACAACACGAACTCCCCTGATTTCAGAACACCAAAGAATTTGAAGTTTTTAATTGATTTTGACACTATGCCTTTGTAACATTGTAGTTTTTCTAATTTTCCTTTGTGTTATTTGAAAGGGATGAATGTGACTAGCATACTGATTATCAAGTTTCTCAGTGCATTTCCAGCAACTTTCTTGCTGAAGAGATGCCAAATTATTCAATAACAGAGGAAAACATTTCCCTTACAGTTTCAGAATCACAGTTTGTGTCAGATGGACTTTGTTGGCATTTAGCAAAGAGAGTTTCTGTATTCTTGCTCTGTATTTTTAAGGAAGTTTTTGCTGTACCTCTTAAAGAAAAATATTACATCTTTGCAGTAATGGTGTGTATTTTTGGGGTGAATGGCTTTTGGTATGGAGCGGAAATCCTTTTTCTTGATACAACACTGATACGAATAGCTTCAAACAACAGCCCTGTATTTACAGGTTGCTTAGAAGGTCCCTAGAATGCGTCAATCAAGAAACTTTTCTAGTTGTTACGTGTGTTTTTATAATCCATGCTGATGTGTGTTTGTGTGCATATAGGAACACCTGCATTACTATTGCATGCAGAATGTTTGGTGGAGTGATTTATATGTAATTTTGTGTCTGTCATTGTAAACATGGGTGTAATGATGGATCTGCTTATTTTCAAGTAGTCTGGTAACAGCGCGTCCGTTAAATCAGCCTTGGCAGGAAGAGCGTGAGCTCCATCTCACAGCCTGCGTCCAGGCAGTAGGGCGGGAGAAATTACAGTCCCCTGGCCATCAGGGCTGGGAACCGAAGGCTGGCATCTACCCTGGTAGTTTCCAACCCTTGCCTTCCTTTGCTTTTCCTGGAGACCAGGGTACAGGGAGTACATGGGATAGTTGGCAGCAATGAACGGGCACACAGCACTCAAACCGAAGGTGGTTTTACCAATTATAACGTATTCCAACAGAACACAAGATGTTCTTTTTCGTTGTTGTACAAGCAGGTTTAAAGATGGGGAGGGGTGGGTTGATAACTTGGGAATGCGCCCTTCATCTGACTTGGTATGAAGTGAAATGTTGACCAAAGGTTAGGAGGAAAGGGGTTTGTCTCATCACGAACTGGAGATTTTTGAGGACAGTCATTCTCTTTAATTTATGACACCTCAGGTCTTCAAGCAAGGTGTCCAGAATCCCCTCCTTGTAGATGACAACTCTCTTGATCTAAGAGCAGGTAGGGAGCACAGGCATCTATCTTGGACCATCTGAACTGTGCCGCTGTTAGATCCCCCAGAGATGAGTTGCCTGACCCCCAAGTCGCCGGCTTGCAGAGGAGGCTGTAAGAGCACGTGCCGCCTGAGCTGAGGGAACATCTCTGCCGTTCCTGAGAAAGATTTCCGTCCTAAGGAGACAATTTAAACACGAGGTTCTTGGGTTGGCCTTTACATTGCTTGCTGTGGGTCAGGCGTGGTGTGTTTCGTTCTCAGCACATCCTGTGGTCTTCCTCAAGCTCCAGCCTAGCTTACTGCACGTTGTGTGCGTGACGTTTCACTCAGCGTGCCGGTCCTTCTTGTCTGTCCTCCTTGTCCCCAGCTGGACCGCAGCAAGACGAAGCCTTCTTTCTGGCTAGGAGGAAGTTTGTGCATAAAAATCAGGCTTCAAATGGGGAGAGAGCTTAAATCTTACCTTTGCCAAATGCTCTGTGTGACCGTGACGCTATGGAAGAGGAGTAAAGCTTTTGTGTATCTAACATTAATATTTCTGGCATGAGATTCTTTTATCGATACCATTAGCATCTTAATACAGTACTGCTTTTACAGACACTGTGCTTTACTTAAAGAGTTTTTTAACAAAACAACAGATGAAAAATCTCATATTTAATTGTATTGCTTCATGAAACTCTTCAGCTTTTGTTGCTATCGCTTGGACCTTTCATCTCTGTCTTAAGCAAAAATAATTGCAGGTCCTCTGAAATGAGTTACATGGAGAAGTCATTATTATTTCATTCAGATGTTTTGAAGCCAGATTTTAGATGTTGTTTGAGGTGCTGACATGAGCACTTTCCGTGAGCTGTAGCAGCTGTTGTGCAGTTACTGCTCCTTAGCTAATGCTTTGAGACCAGCAGATTATTTGTATTTCATTAACATTTAATTAGCCCACAGTACCTATGCCTTACTAATGACAGATGAATACAGTGAACTTGAGGACTATCTGACTTTTTAAAATTTATTATTTGAAGCCTGATTTGCTGTCTTTGTTCTTGCCTTCCCTTCAATAATCTGACGTTATGATAGCTTTTCTTTTATTTTAATTAACCTTTGGATAGTTAAACTTGGAGAGGGAAGTAAGCCTCATCATGTCATTAGAAACCACAAATTGCTGCAAGAGTGCAATTGTATGTTCTCTAACATGTTGTCTCAAAAAGACCTTTCCCAGCAGATTTTAGTGTGGACACATGCTGAATCATTTGGATGGCAGGAAATACACAGAGTCAGCCGTTTTGAATGGGTTGTCTCAAATGTCAGGTTATCCTTGAAGTACTAGAAAGCAAATCTGACCAAAGTATTTGTTTAAAGGAGCATTTAAAAAATGTTTATAGTCCTTTGATGGCACAAGAAGCCTTTATATTTTAAGAGAGTGATTTTTAATTTTTTTTAAAAAATAACATTAAATTGATGTAATAGAAAATAACTTGGACCCTTTGCTTCTTGTGGTAAAAATATTAAAATACAGAAAATTGCTACAGCATCGAATTCAGAAATCTTAAAATATTTACTTACATTAGAAGGAAAGGAATGGAAAGGAAACACTGCAAAATAAGGAAAAAATGGTTATTGTTCTGAAAAGCAGCGATGAGTTTGATGTGTCTTCATTGATTTTAGTGTGGAAAAATAACAGGGTACACTTCTTGTAATTCTCGGGAATTTAGTAAATATTCAGAAAATTGAAAGACCAGAAGCAACAAACAGTATTGTTGACATCCATCCAGTTTGGGCCCTTTTCCTTACGTCCTTTGTCCTCAGAGGAAAGTCTGGTTTAAAACTGCAATTTATTTTCTGCTTAGAAGAATGTTTATTATGACTGTTGGATAGAAGTAATTAGAAACAATAGACTCTTTGCTGACAGAATCTAGAACAGAATTCAAAGCACTGTTCCTCAGCTTGCCAGGAAAAGCTTTAACAAACATACATTATATCCACACATGTTTTGTTCACTTCCTATTCGGGTCTGAGAAGTCAATTAAGTCCAATGGGAATCATACTCATTACAACAAATGCCTAAATACTAAATCTGAATGGGTTTACAAGGACAATGAAAAAGAAGAGCAGTCGTAACATTTGATTTTTATTTTCATGCCCTAGCTCAAGTTTATATTGGTGCCATCAATAAAAAATACCAATAAATTCTATACACTAAAAGATTGCCTCTTCAGATACGGTCCATGGTATGTACTTGGTTAAATTGATGACTGGTGACTCCTCTGTGATGAAAACCTATCTTTTAAAAAATACTAGGATTCAGGTCAATATATCTCTCTCAGCTTCATGGGGCTAATAAGAACGCTGACCCTATCCCAGGAAAGAAGATAATTTGTCAAAGGGAGAAGTTTTGTAAGAACTCTGTATCCTGTAGAGCTGAGAGATGCTGGAAGGACAAAATCCATTTTGAGCATGTAAAGGTTGGAAAGACATATGTTGCCCTTACCTCTGCCTGTTGGGATCTGTCAGTCAGTTCATTTAACGTTGTTCTTTGATGACTGAAATGGTTCACCTGGGAAGTCAGTAGTGAAAATGTCCTCATAAACCCAGAGTTCGCCTGGCTGCCCTCTGCTATACATCACCTCCTGGCTGTAAGGAGGGGGAGTATATCTGAAGGATATAAAGGAAGACACTGCAAGAAAAGCTGGTTTATAAACGTACATCAGGTATAATGAATTACTGCGAATGAAGGTGTAGGCTGAAATCGGGTGTCCATCATTTCCAAATGCAAGTGTGAAAACCAGGTGATAACTGGGTTTTCACGTATCCTATGTGAGGTTTGGGAAAAAATAAGATTTGGAAAGAAGCTCATATGAAACAGCCACTTTAACCGCCCCAGAACTCCTACCTGGAGCAGCACAGGGCATCACTGGTATTTGTGTCTGCTACAGCAGCATGGAGCTATTTTCATTTCTACGGATGAAACCAGAAACAAAAACTTCTGTTTTGGGAGGATGAATATTTTCATTCTGAGAATTCCACAGGAGGACCATTTTATTAATTGAAAAATTGAAAGTAACATTCGTGGTTGAAAATTTCTATTTTCAGCCCTCAAAAGGGAGGAAATGAAGATTAATATAGTCTGGATTAAATTTTTTGTTGTCTTTTGTGTGCATTTTTTTTACAAGGATGAGCTGTATTTCTTTGTAAGACTCTTGGAGCTATTCTTCTATCTACTAAAATATCATTATGCTAACTGATGACTGCACACCCCTGGGGATATTGCCACATAAAAATTCTGTTTTTGTGAAATTAATCTCTGTAAAATTGGATAGTAAACATAAGCAGCAAAGCTCTTGAAGAAAATCTGTTGACTTTAGCAATTACATATGCCATTTCAGTGCTGCCAAAGGATGATCGCAGCTCAAAGGTATTATTTACATGTAGAAATATATCACTTCTTCTGTTTAAAACTCTTGACTAACACGGTATTTGTGTATATTCATTTTTGGTAACCACAGTTTGAAGGGTCTCCTCTTTCTGTTTGCATTTTTCCGTTCATAATGTAATTCATTTTTCACAGTTTTTACTTTGAAAAGTATTTTTAAATTTAAAATATTATTTTGGGAGATGAAAAAAAATCAGCTTCTACACTATCAGTTACTGCCATCTGCATGATGGCATGTGAGAATGTAGAAGTGAAACTAGACTAGTGAGCAGGACTTAAATTCTTACATTCAAATCTTACATAGCCTACCTAATTTTTACCCCCCAAATTTACGTTAATTCTTCCATTCACACATTAGTCTGTAAAATTAATAGTGTTGTGGTATCATATGCGAATGCATGAATCCTTGTGTCTCTGACAGAATCTGTGTTTTCAGGTACTCGGAATAAATGACATTAAGATGATCTATGTGATATTACAAATGGTGAGGAAGGATAGTCAGCTTTGAATGCTAATTCCAATAAAATTCTGACTGATTTTGTGATTCTGCTATAAAATATCTGAAAGCAGTCTGATAATAGACATTAAGTCCAAACTAAAGTTCTTGTGCTAAGATTTAGTGGGAAGAAGAAACTTTATCAAGTTATTTATATCAAAGTTGTCGAAGAGAATATCATATGTCACAATAAATTGGTGTCATTGTTTGGACATGAACTAGAAAATGAAAGAACAATGCTTTTGAAACAACTACACAAAATTATACAAGTCTTTTAAAAAGTAAAGCACACTTTTTTCCATCTATTTCTTTATCACCATATTAAATCTCCTTTCTGACAGCTAAAAGGAAATTACTGTGATTTAGGGAGTGAATCTTTATCAGTAGTTGACAGGTAGAATAAAATGATAAGGCCATACAAACAGTTATTTATAATAGCATTTAGCTGGAAAGTGGCAATCACTCAGCATATGATTTATGTAATTTTCCAGGGCAGTAGAAATACCTTCTGCAGTCCATTGGGCACTTTTTATGAGCCTGTTACTGAAGCATGAAAGTTTGTCTGCTCACTGCAGAAAGAACAAGATAAATGGAAAACTGGATACCGTTGTGTAGCAGATAAAGCAACTACAGGTTCTTGTTCTGCTTAGAAATGATAATTCCTTTATAAAGTCAAGTTGGTATTTAACTGTTATGGGGGTTTTTTTTCCTTTTTTTCCCTCTTTTTTTTTTTTCCCTCTTTTTTTTTTCCCTCTTTTTTTTTTTTTCCTCTTTTTTTTCTTTTTCTTTCCCTGAAATACACACAGTGGCAAACCTCTGCCTGCAGAGTTTAGTCTGTTATAATAAATGAGAGCTTGGCAGAGCCATTGAGGATTTGCCTGGTAGAGACAGAGTGGGGGGATTCATTCTCTTTTCTATCTTTTTTTGTGTTCCTGCTGTCCCATCCCACTTAAGGGATTCCTTGTTGTGTCACTATATGCTTTTAGCTGGTGTTTAGGGTGGAAAAATGAATGCCCTATCTCTGTAATATGTTTCTCGGAAACATTGGCAAAATTGATTCTTTGAAAAATCTAAAACTGCCTTGTGCCATGTTATGTTGCTTTCTAGCCAGGATCAGCTAGAATAGCCCAAATGTGGTAAGGCTATCTTTTCTTTTTGCTAGTGTTCCTGGCAGTACCGAGACAGAAAGCACCAACGTGAGTCTTAAATAGAAAATCATCTTATGCCAGAATTTTATGGTTTTGAAAAGATAGGAACGAGGAGCTGAATTTTTTGAGATCCAGCTGAACAAGCTGCGATGCTTTGGGATCTCCTCTGCTCTCTCCTCTTTCCTTCCTCTCGATTTGCAGGTGACCGTACAAAACTAATATTTTGCTCGTGTTACTTTTCTCCAGCTGTCGAGCAAAACCGCTTCATTTTGCAGGTATCCAGTCAAAAGCAGGGGGACCATCAAAACCTGTAGCAGCCCTGGGTGGCTCTGCTGGAGGCTGACCTCTGAGGTGCTGGAGAGCTGGTAGAGGTAGTCCAGGAGTACTGCAAATGCATCCCTGGGGGATTCTTTAACAGAGGAAATGTTTCAATATCCATAAAATACATAAAGTTTCAAATCCTATAATGGTGTGAACACACACAAGTCAGAGAGATGATATCAAGCTACTTCAGTGGAGGAGCTGTCCTGACCAGGAAATTCATTGCTGAAAGTTGAAGACAAAAATTAATCATTCAGTAATCATAGCTGAGGATGGCTCATTATGAATTAACTTTCCTGTCAACAAACCTGTGTTTTCCATTTTTTTTCCTGCTAGTTTACACCCTCCACCAACTCCTTTTGTCTGTGAGCAGGGCCTTATACCGTAATAGTGAATTAATATAATGTTGCCCCAAAAGATTTACATAAGAAGACAGCCTTTGCTACACTTTCAAGAAGGGAGGCCTTAGGTCAATGTTATTGTGCCCTACAAGAAAGCAATAGCATCCTAAAAAAGCAATTATTATTGTTGCAGGAAGGCTATAGGAGAAAATTGTATTTGACCTTTGCCTCTACATGCAGATCTCGACTAAAGGTGGTCCCTCTCACTGCAGGTTTCTTGTATTTGTTTGTAAAACCCTTCCTATGCTATGCCACTGCAACTGCTGATTTTACAGTGCTTTCCCTAGCAAGCACCAGTTAATCATAAGGTGCTTAGATTTAGAGTTAGATTTTTTCCTTAAGTCTCTTAGTACAAAAATTTAATAGTGGTTTCAGTGCTTCAAGGAAGAAATGTTAAGTAGCCTGCTAGCTGAGCTTCCTCATTATATTACCTTATGCTTAGCTGCTCAGATGAAATGAATAATAAATTTCTGCCTTGGCTGGATTAGCTCTGCAGAAGCACCATAAGCACCCAGTCAGGCAATTCTGCATGTTGAACTGTTTTTAATACATCAATTTGAATACCAGTTTAATGTGGTTTACTATGATGTTGCCATCACACATAAAATGGCGTATCTTTTAAAAGAATTTTTTAAATTAATTTTGAGCTCACTATGTGTTAGGGTTTATATATGTAACTAATGGTTCGTGGAGGTGTACATCTCTGTTGCACAATGTGCATCAGTTGTTTGAATAATTAGATAGAGGCACTGAATGTAGACTATGAAGTAGAAATACTCAAGTGGAAATCCTAATCTGCCACAATAATTTAAAGAAGAGGCTTGTCATTGCCTCTTGTAAATCTTGAACAGACTGTTATCTTGCAGAGCCAAAACAGCATAAAATTTAGCTCAATGAAAGAGATGCTTTTCCAATATCCTGGATTTTATCAGCTTTGAAAATAGGCATTTTAGAAATTACCAAAAAACCCCCACCAAAGATTTAATAATGGAGAAGATTTTCTTCTGAAATGCATGTTGTTTTAAGCAGGAGGTTAGAGAAATCTAGAAACCAGGCAGTGAGGTGGGAAAGCTCTAAATGCATTGGCATTACCAGTGGAGAAGACTTCAGTGTATATCAAAATAATTAGAAAAAAACTTAATAACTCCTTATTCCCTGCCCCCACCACAATATGTTTCCTACCTCTCGGTTAGATGGCTCTTCTGGGAGTGAAATTTTCAAGATTCTCTGGAGTCAGGTATTTTCCTTTCATGGTTCAGTCTCTCATTTTGGCTTTAGCAGCGATAACTCAGAAAACAGAGCAATTTGGACTGGTGGAACGAACTTATCTCATTGGATCACAGCTCGAGAACTTTCTCACATATCTTATTTTTGATCCCTGTGCAGAGCTGCACTTCCATGCGGTACACAGCCCTGTGCTGGAGGAAAAGGCCCTGTCTTTGCCATCAAGTGCGAGTTGACTCTGTAGCTGTATTCTTTTTTCCATATTTTTAGGTTACATCTTCTTGTGCACTATCATGTTAAAGATCCTTTAGACTTGAGACAGGGGGAAGTGTTTGTCATTTCTTAACATCTTAGCATATTATTGCCAATTCATCATGTTGCATGGCATCCTGTGACGGGATGATGAAGATCAAACATTACTTGTCAGAGTCATATGACAAACCAGTGCTAAATTATTGAGTCTTGGTTGACAGCACTTAGTAGAGGAGAAAGCCTTTGAGTCATCAATTTCAAAAGGTAAGGGTGTTAAAAGAAGGTATTCCTTGCCAGGGAAAACTGTGAAATAAATCATTATGTCAACTCTGCTGGCTTATGTGATATGTTGATTTGCTTTTCTGTCTTTGTCTCTCCCCCCCCCAGCCATGTTCTTAATCCATGATTTCTGTCATTCATCAGTATTTTACCATTCTCAGATGAGTATAACTAATTATCGTGCTAATAACAGGATGATTGCTTTCCAAGGGTCTTATGGCTACAATCTCTGGTTACCTTTTCTATGATCCAGAGTTACGGTGGAAGGAGCTGAGGTAATAAACGACAGGATTTATAGGTGCTAGGAAGAATCAAGGTTTGCCTCTTTTGAATGTGTTTGTTAACTTCACCATCATGAGCTAGGTAAGGTTTCCAGTGTCAGCTGGAGAATGACAAGAGATGTCCATTTTGGACATGGGATTTACATGGCGGATTTTAGAGTTGTTTTTCTGCTACTTTTGTCTGCGTAATACAGCAATAATTTTGCTTTCTGTGAACTTCTTTAAATATTTACTGGTTTTGCTGAGTATTCTTCCTATTAAACTCACTTGGAAGGAGATTTGGGAGAAATGATTACATTAAGTATGCAAAGAAAAGCAAAGGGAGTCGTGGTTTTCTTTTCTGTTTGTTTCTATTTTTGTGTATGGTTGTGAAAGAATTAAAGATATTCCCCTGGGCTAGGAAAGCGTTTTGCTTCTCTGAATGGGAGCAGTTGCTTGGAATCAGTGAGGGCTGTGTCATTGATACCAGCTGGAGTATTAGTTGACTTGTTGCAAGATTTGCCAACAAAACCTGGCCATGTTAAAATACAATTTATATCTCCAAATATTTCAGGTCTAAGACATGTCAGATTTTTTTTTCGGTTCAGCCTGCTCATTTTTTGGCACTGTTTGAGAATTACAGATTCACTTGCAATTTTTTCTGAAATACTGTGGCTTGACTATATTGTTCCTGTGGTATGATATATTAAACTAATTTCTGCAAAAGTCTAAGCATTTTATTTTTTAGAAGTAGTATTTTATCATGGTTATGAAACAAACTACACTGAAGATTAATAATTCACTTTTTCACATTTGAGATAATACCACACTATCAAACACATCCAGTGTTTATCTGGCAGTTCATTTTTTTTGGTAAGAGGAACAAAATTGTATTCACACTTACAATTTTAAACCTGTAAAATAAACTGTAAAATAACATATATTTTATTATTATTAATTTTATTTTAGGAAGGATTCAGGTAATTGCAGATTTAAAAATTACAAAGCAAAGTTTTATTCAGTTAGGTTTTTATGTCTTTGCTTTATTATTTTTCTGTTGCTCATTTAAGAGAGAGAACAGGGATATTTTTTCAACTTAGAGGTATTTCATCAGTGTGTAAATTAGTCTATTATTTGACCCCCTGAACTTATTTTAAGTGTCGTATTTTAGACAATTATCTGGGATTACTGTGGTGGTTAAGTATGGTATATGTGCTCATATTAACCAGTAGGCTAATCAAAATACTTCAGTTCATATTCATTATTAGCAATTTAGTACAGAAATTAAGCTATTGAATGGTTAGCCCTTAATTTTTATCTACTTTTATGTACCAGCATAGTAGAAATCAGTAGAGAGATACATGGGAATAAGGATGACAGAAGGAGAGAGAAGTGACACGGTAAGCAGATGGCCAAAGGATAAATGGCTTTGGATTTTTCCAATCCAGAACTTTAGCTGAATATAATTTTGTTTTTGGAAAGAACACCAAGTGTGTGGGGTCTGAGTGTCTGTGGTCTTTAATGATGGACAGTATCAGGCAGTGGTACTTCCAGCAGGGAATGATGAAGTGCTCAAGGCCGTAGGGAGAGAAGAACTATTGGTGAAGTGAGAAGTAGCTGGGTATTCAGAACTATGTTCATATCCACAAAAAAAGATTTAGGAAGAATTTAGGTACCTCAGACGATGTATAATAATAATGATAATAATAATGATATAAAAAAAAGTATCCCTGAGCTCAGTCATAGAATCATAGAATTATCTAGGTGGGAAGTGGTCTCTGGAGCTCTCTAGTCCAACCCTTTGCTCAGACCAGGTCCATTTGGAACAGGTTACTCCAGACCTTGTCCGTTTGAGTTGTGAATATCTTCAAGGATGGAGGTCTGCCAGCCTCTCTGAGGCCCTCTCCTCGTGTTTGATGCCCCTCGTGAGAAACAATTTTTTTATATATTTAGTAAGAATTTATTACATTCTGCATCTGCATGTTATTTTGTTCTCCGTGACCTCTGCGCCTGGCATTAGGTAGTTGTAGACAGCACCGAGACTCTCTTTAAGGCTGAACAAACCCTGTTCTCTCAACTTGCCCTCATACGTCGTGGTATTCCAGCCGCTGGTTCCAGTGGCCATTTGCTGGCCTTGCCTCAGCAGATACCGGTTTCTCTTGCTGTCAGGAGCCCCAAACTGGGCGTACGTAGTACCGCAGCGGTGGTCTCGCCACTGCTGCATGGGTAGGAGGAATCACTTCCCTCAACCTGCTGGCTTCGCTATCGCAGCTCAGTATGTGCTCGGCCTCCATCACTGCTGGGCCTTGCTCTGGCTGCCGTTCACTTCTTGTCCTCCAGGACCCTGATGTCCTTTTCTGCAAAGCCGCTCTCCATCTAGCCGGCGCTCGCTCTGCATTGCTGCGCGGCGGTAGGAAAACAGCTGTATTCTTGCTTCCTCCCACCGGCTTGTCCTCATCTGGAAAACTAAATGGCGGAGCGTGTTCTGGTGGTTTAGATGCCAAAATACAATAAACAAAATGTGAGTGTCAATCTGACAATTGGAATCTGTCACAGAGCAGCTGCCGGACAATGTGGATTGTGATCTTACAGTTTTGGGTGTCTCAGCCTTCCGGGCTAGTCACCTTAAATGGAAAAGATTTAAGATGGTCTTTTCCCATGAGTGTTTCACAGGGGTTGCTTAAGGGTCTCTGTTCTGAGCCTGTTCTACTTTTTGGCAACTTCTTCTCCACCCACTTTATAATAACTTTACGTGCCCGAGTTAGGGCTGTGGTTTCTGCTCCAGGAGCTGGTTCTCAGCATCTGTTACCATGTTCAGTGTCACAACCTTTAAGTATCTTTTGGATCTCACCACAAGTGACTGGATCACTCTGCATAATTTACTTGACATATTTAGCTTGTTTTTCTGGCCTAATGTTTGTGAAGAGAGTACATTTTAGATGAGCTGTCTGAATAGCCTCAAAGAATGGCTTTGTCGAGTATTCTTAAAATCACAGGCTTAATTGTATGGAATTCATACCCGGATTCAAAATGTGTGCTCTTTTGCCAAGTTGTTCTCAATCTTTTCATTATGTCTTATATTCCTTTTACTACATTAAAGTCCTTCCCATGCTTGCAAGCCGAAGACCACAAACTAGCATAGCATCTTTCCTGTGAGATCTGAGTGACTGTTTGTAAGACAAAATGATTCTTTCTCTCTAGTGAGACATGTTTGTGCCCAGTCTTCCTCACAAAAATATGTCTTAATGTCGCCTCTTTGTTTAAATGTATAGTCTGGATATTTCATTCTTTGTTCTTTACAATTATGTCGCTGGGCAAGTGCCTATGTAGAGCTATCAAAAGAAAAGAAACATATTCAAAATCCAGTTGTTACCATTGCTAGTGGAAAATAAGTCAGAGCTGACTGGCAGACTAATAACCTAATGTGACAAGAATTACTGTGCTTTTTAGATACTGACAAATTATATTGAATCACTACTTACGTGAATAAACTTTGGCTACCTTAGATCAGGTTTGTTGGTGGATTTTTGCTGGGTTCTTTTTGTTGGGTTTTTTTTCCCCCTTAGCTTCTGCTTACAGTTATGGTGTCTCAAAATCTGTGTGTATATATATATATATATATATATAAGTGCCAAGCTTATAGTTACACAGCGATAAAAATAATTGAGATTTTGTAGGCACCTTGTTAGACCCTTTTAACGCTGGGCATACTAAAATGTTTTGCTATTGCGTATTCAAATACTGACTTTCAGCTGATGTTTCATGGGAAATTTTGGGGTTGTTTATATTTTGTTTTAAATACAGACAAGGTGTAAGAACAGATCCAAACCAGGAGCCATTTATTTTCCTCATTTTCTATTCCTAGGGAGAGCTGAAATACAAGGGCATCTCTAAGACTCATTTGGGTTGGGGCTTAGAGGGGTAAGCAGAAATATTCTTTTGTATAAAGGGAAGGGGAAGATTAAGAACAGGGTAGTGTGAAGGTGCAGTTTCTTAAAAAAAGAAGAAAGCATGGAAAAATATGTGAACAGTTACTGCTTCCCATGTCCTCTAAAACACAACCCAAACTAGATAAATAAAGCCCTGGGGAAATGTAGAGCCTTCCAAGGAGAGATGCAGGAGGAGTGGCATTTATCTAAGCAGTCCCTGTTTTGAATGGAGGAGGCAACTTAAGCTTCTCAAAATGTAGGAATCCACACCCGAGGGAGAGTCAGGGGTCGGTGATGGGGTTAACCTATGGAAGGAAGAAGGTTGTGTTTAAAAGAAGGTGCCTTCCTGGGAAGGATGCTCTCCAGCTGCGTCCTGTCTCCGTGTCGAGGTGGCAACTGTGTATACGTCATCCCTGTCCTCCCATATGCACCATGGTTTTTGTGGAAATCAAACCTAAGCACACGAGCTGGAGTGCTCCGGGACTGACTGCAAATCACCTCTGGCCTGCAGTTTACACATACCATACACATCTCAGGGGAAATCTGAAAGGTCACCGGTTAGGATATAGACTGTATGTCAGCTACAGCATGTATTTCGTCTATTTTTATGATTTATTTCCATCCTTGGTTGCAGATGAAATGCACCACTGTGGGCAGTCTGAAAAAAATTGTGTTTAAAAGAAGCTAATTTAGCAGATCTGAAGATCTAATGCAGGCAAAATATTAGGGTGGCAAACATGCCAAACGTCTTGCCTTGTCTTGGAGACCGAACGACAGCCAGAAGAGTTTGCTGTATGCAAAAAACAGCTTGCATTTTGTGCTGTAGCTTTTCTAAAAAAATGTTAGTAAACAGTAATGCTGTTTCATAATGCTGCCTATCAGGTTTTTTAGGAACAACAGAATTTGTGAAGTTAGTATGCTCTGTTGTCACAGCTCTTACCAGTACTTGGCATTAATTGAAATGGATCTTTGGAACAGGAGTGTTCAAAACTGGTTAGCACAAGAGGATGTTTTGATGAACAAGTACCCTAGGTAACAAAGACTGGTTATGATAGTAAAGTTACTTGTTACATAATAGTAGTGAAAATGGTGTTTAATTCATAGACCTCTTCCTCATTTGCAGTCTGGTTTTAGACATAGATTACATGCAAGTATCATGCACAAACCCCTTGGTTTTAGTATTAGCCTAGCTTTGCATCCTCTGTACTCAGTAGCATTTTCTGCCAAAAGAGAGTTGTTGTGATTGCAAAATCAATTCCAGAAAGGTCTGATGTAAAAATATCTTTCAAAAAGTTGATGTAAAATTCCCTACAATTTTCTCATTTGCTTTTAAAATCAGGTATTGAAATAAAATGATAAAATGTATATTACAGTGGCTAGAGGTAATGTTTTCCAAAATGCCTGAAAGTAGAAGGAACAATAAATGAGTCTGCTTCAAATACGTGAGCTATTTTATACCATGTTAGGTTTCTTTGCACACACTGAAGTGTACAGAGCAGACATAGCCTAGATCCTAACTGACTGTAATTCCTTAAGTAAGAAAATTTTGACTGTATGATTATAGTGTCTACTCTAGCTGTATGTGTGTTGTAGCTGAATGGGAGGTTGCAAAATCATGCAAGCTTCTAGGTAGTGTGTAAATGCCATTTACTACCCTACTTAAGTACTTCTGGAAATAGAAGATCCATCTTCAATGTTTTTGAGGTTTGTTTCTCTGTTCGGTCTTATTGAAACTTCATGGAACTTAGATCCATAAAAAGGGCATATTTTTAAAGAAAGAATAGGATTTTAAAAATGCTGCCTTTTACTATTTTTAGTGTGGGCAAGGAGTTAGGACAATTTTTAGTTTTTGACCTGGGACTTTTCTTTTTTAGGCACCAAAATACTTATAAGGTTGTCTTAAGCTACAGGATACGTAGATAGTGTCTCAGCCACTTAAACTTTGCTCTTAAACTGTTCATGTTTACAGGTACAGTGCTCAAGAGGAGCAATGTCTGTCACTGCTCCACATCCCTTGAAGTGCTTTTGTCTCGATTCTGGAAATAAAAACTTGTAGGATTGAAGGCAGGACATATTCAGCAGAGCTTTTTGGTTTATGAAATCATTCTTCCCCCAGGCAGTTCAGGGGGAAGTGACTCCCGCACGCCGTGGGGCACAGTGCTTACAGGCATTTGTGTGGCATCTTGCTGAATGCTTTCTGCGATCCTTTCATGTGATAGTGAGGTTGCTCTCTGTAAATACGCTCTAAAAAATGGGGAAGTGGCCCAATGGTTACTCATTGCACCAGAAATACCAATTCATTACTAAGGGATGGACTTCAAGAAGATTGTAGAAATTATTAAGCAGTCTTTTCAGTGAATGCTTGCATTGTATATTAGATTTGAAAATAATCATAGAATGGTTTAGGTTGGAAGGGACTTGAAAGATCACCTAGTTCCAACCCCCCCGCCATGGGCAGGGACACCTTCCACCAGACCAGGTTGCTCCAAGCCCCATCC
>JANZLQ010000007.1:3319794-3335406 GCA_026212715.1 Elanus axillaris
CATCAAGTTTGAATTTAGAAGATATTGAAACAACATCACTGAGAGAATATTTCACTAAAATGTACAGGTAATATTTCCTGGGGGGGACTAGTGGGTAAACGTGATTTGGGATCTCCCCCTGACCTTTGGCATGAGCCTTCAGTTAGCTACTGTTAAATTTAGATTTAAAGAATTTGCAGTTTGCTAAATAATGACAATATTTATCTTTGTCAACTAGTAGACACAGGCAAATGCTATTTCATAAAGGAATTATTTATTACATTTATTTGAAGGCCAGAGGTCCAATTAAATTAGTTGGAAGGTCTTTTCACTGTTCATTCATCTGTACTAGATCATATGAGAGAAACGAGAACTGTGAGATGGAGGATAAATTGGGCTACAACAACATAATATAGTGACCTATTTTTATTTTACTTAGAGACTTTTTGGGGGCATGGTGGTTCACAGGTTAATGTTGAACAAAAAGTTGAACATTTGAAAGAAAAGTAAATCTGGATGAGAAAACGTTAAGAGGACGGGTATGACTTCAGTACCACTCTAAAGGTGAGAGGAAAGAAGTAATTCTCTTGGAATATTGAAGTTACCCACAAAGAAAAAAAGCAAAAAGTAATAATATTAAAGTGAAACACAGGCAAGAAAAGCCATTATGACTGGCTAGTAAAAGAGATGGGAAAAATATTTGAAAGTAATGGCATGCAGAATAGACCTTATTCTGACATACCATATTAAACACGGTGCTTTGCCTGAACTAGAAATGATAAATCACCCACTATTTATGAAATAATAGTAGACACGCATGGAATGGCTAGGAGGAGTAGGGTGTTTATATAGGCAGTATGCTGTTTGAAATGAGGAAAATGCAGTGCTGTAATGGATTATGTAAATAAAGCAATATAGATAGTATTTGAATATAGAGGTGATTAAATCAGTCTAATGATTGTAAACTGGTATTGATTTTCTTTGCAAGAAGACAAGTTTGCAAGGTAATTCTTCTCTGTTTACTAAATATGGTGGGTCTCGAGGTAAGACAGTTGTGTGGATTGTGCTTATATCAACCGAGGTGCAATGAAGCAGTAAAATTTATCCCCCTCATTTTTATTTTTAGCAGTGTACATTAATGGCTTTGGTATTTTAGTCCTTATATAACAAATGCTTTTGTAAATATTTGTAAGTGCAAGGATAGAGGAAATCATTGTTGTATATTTATAATGTGAGACTGATTACCTCATCAAAATATTCTCTTATGACAAATTGGTTTTCACTCAAGAGCCATCATGAGAAGAACGGATATTATCCATGTCTGCTTTCTGACCAGTCAGATTTTCTTCACAGTTACTCTCCTGAAATGCTGGAATTTCTGATGGTGTTGAAATCCAATAACAATACCGACAGCACTCTTCTCAAAAATACGGTATAGATCTTGGGTTTTGCTCCAGCAAAATAATTGGATCAGGTTCATGTTGGGTGTTAAACTGACGATTATTAGGTTATGCTGGAGTAGAACTATGTGTGCATGTAACTCTACTGCGGGGAAACCATGCTTCTCTCTCGACAGTTGCATACGTGTATCTCCTTGCCATAGATTTATATATGTGTGAGATACATACCTGTGTGGAGAAGCCCTGGCAGGCGCACAATCTTGTACGCCAGCAGTCCCTGAGTCATATAAGGTCTTCTAGGTTGTCACAGTTTACAAAGCCCATGTATCACCCTGGGCTGCTGAGAGCTTAATGATCCCCTACTACTTGTAATATTAGGAAGTTTCAGCCAGATTAATTTGCAGCTTCCAGTTCTCTTTGCTGAGGAGTAAGCCCTTGAGGCTTTAGTTGCACTGCAAGAAATTAAAGCTATAGTTATGTTGTTGTGCTTGTCAGTTTGCTTTCTTTTATCTAAATAGTGAGAGACAGTCCTCGAGTACAGACTAGAATATAAACTTCCCAATGCACTTGAGTGAGACCAAATATAAACGTGATGCTGGCTTGAAGGGAATTTGTCAAAATTGCAGATGAGGTCTGTTAGAAAGAAAGTATTTCCCATTGAAAAGGTCTGTAGCTTTTTGCAGATGTCAGTGAGGGCTACAAGCATGGAACATTGTATTGGGATTCAATCAAAATATCATAATAAATATGTCTCAGAGTGAAGGAGGCTGAAGAACGAACTTCCCTTACTGTTTTCTCACTCGTAATACTGTCTCTCTAACTAAATATCAGCAGGAGGACACACTTACTGTTTTTATTTCTGCATCTTATCTAGAAATAAGAACTTAGTTTTATGAAACATGATAGGGATTTAGTTGTATAAGTAAATAAGTCAATGCACACATCATTTTCAGTCAAAAGTCTTGGTTAGATCTTGTAGGCGAAGAGGTAGCTTTCCTATTTCCTTTTAATGCTGTCCTCATTCTCTGCTTCAGGAAAACCAAACCGAAAAATCTTGAATAGATTAAGCCTTTTTGGTGTCGTCGTCGTGTGTCTTGTGTGTCGTCCCCCCCCGCCCCTTGTGCATACACAGGATTACTGAATACTGATGAGATTTTATGTTGCAGGTTATGACCTGAAAATACAGCAGAATTTCATTCCTGATCAGAAACCTGATATCTGACTTTGTTTTCTTCCAGTTTACATATTTTTGTTTTATTTTGTTACTGCGCATGCCAGTATAAAACCCTGATATGTCGAGTTTCATTCTTACTGTGTTTGGCAAAACAAGGCCAAGGCCAACAGTACAAATCATGTGAAAATATACATTCTGATCATAAAGATAGTAAATAATTCATAGATTTTCCTAGCTAATTGGGATCAGCAAGTCATCATGTCTGACCTCTTCCTTAAAATAAGCACAAGAATTTCATTCAAGTACTCTTTTAGCAATATTATGGCTATGTATACTTATAACTAATGTTAATGGATTTGCTACTCCAGTCAGAGTGGATCAGATTACTTTTCCTTATGTAACGAAGCCGTATGCGAAATGGGTAGGAGTTTATTTCAACCATCGGGAAGCTTAAGACCACATCCGGGGTAAAGCGTACACTATGAAGGGCTTGAGGAAAGCAAGATAATTGGCAATACTCTGGTTAGGGAAGAAAGTGCTGAGGGAGGTCACAGATCACTAGTAACAGCATCAAGGGTCATAATTTCTCCAGCACTTTGAATTAAAATTCCTAGTTTCAGGAGTAGCTTATGCATTTAATATTTTAGAAGCAATTAACCATTAATGAGATTTAGGATAAGCACCTAATTGTCTTAAATTAGAGAATATAGGAAAATCAATTACTTGAGACACCTTGTAAATTTTACCCCTCATTTCATACAGCCTGTGCTCTGGGAATCTTGAAGATCACAAGTGGTCACGTCCTGTGTTCTGTGTGTTTTTAAATGAAAAAGATAAAGAGCAAAAGTGCTTTTCAATTTTATTGTAGTGGTGCTGGCACAGGGGATTCCCCCTGCCGGCCCCTCAACGCTTTTTCACCATTTCATGGGGCAAGATGCTCTTCCATTTTTCTGTCTTTCATGTAGACAGACTGAAAGAGAAAATAGTCTGAAAGACTGGAGCGGGTTTTTTTGAATACTGTTAATTGCACAACCTCAATTATTTCTTTTTCGGCTTGTGCCCTGTACATTTAGCAAATGTTCCCTGGTGCTATGTTCTCGTCCTGCCTCACTCACGCCTCCCTTCGTTCCATTTCCAGCCTAACCCAAAGCAAAGCCTGGAGAACACACTTTTTGGAGCCCAATGGCTGAATGCCTGCTGGGAATTGTTGTTCTTTGAATTTGGATCTGAGGTGGACTATCTAAACTAACCTTGGGAGTGTCAGAGAACCATTGCCTCCTATGAAATTATTTTGCATAATTTTCAGCATCAGTTTCTTCCACACACATGTAATTTACACACAGTAATCCATCTGAAATGTTAAAATAATGTTTCCTTGATTATAGTATTTACAAATCTACAGGAAAGAGATGAATTTCTGACGAATTTCTAATTTTGCTTGTGTTAGGAAGGTAACTGCAAGCCTTCCTGATACTATAAACATTGCTGTGACTGACAAATGTGTGAGGAGCTCCAGCAAGAAGATTAATTACCTGAATTACACATGGCTATGTCAGTGCAGATACTCTAACACTTTGCAGACAACTGAAGTGTTTATGGCATTAGCTTATAGCAATAAAGAACGTCAAAACCAGAAGAGGACAATTTCTCAGAGGACCTGGGGATTAGGTTCAGAATTTATCCAAGCACTTCTATATGCAAAACTGTTCATTTATTGCCTTGATAGATTTCCAGTTTGTTGTTGAACTACTTGATCTCTGTTGACATCAATGTAACTTCTGTTATATTTTCAAAATTTTTTTCTAAGAAGAAACATTTGGAGCTTGAGGATGTTAAAAGCCTCTAATGTTATCTTTTCATAGGTGATTAAATCCAAAGAAAACTTGCATCTTGTGGAAAATAAAAAGTAAACAAAAGACAGAACCTGGAGAAACCATCATACAAAAGGTGCTTCTGCAGTTTCTCTGTTTCTGTGTTTACTTACCAGACTCAACTATTCCATGAATGTAGCTCTGACTCCAAGCTGCCTGGCCTGGGTTGCCTTTCTGAGTCAGCACCGTTTAGAATATCCTTGATTACCCTCAGTTACTCCCTCTTTTCTGTACAGCTCCAAGACTAAGGACTTCATAACACAAACTCCCTCCCTCCTGTGTCAATGATTGAATTTTGAAGCACAAATCTTTCACCCTCCTATTTTGCAAAATGCTGCTACCAGCTGGAAGTTGCTCACTGTGCTGACAGATGCTTTAGAAATATGAGAAGTAGCAAAAACTGTTTAGATCTTTAGTTCAGGTATGCTTCCATTAAAGTTTGGAAATAATTTTTTCCGTATATGATCAGTGATTGATATTTTTAGATGTAATAAGGGGATTAGGCATCTAACTCTAAAGGAAAGCAACAGAAGTTGGATGCAGAATCCTAGAAAATCAGAGCCCATGTGAATTGTACTTTGCCACTCAATTTTGAGTTGCTACTGTCAGCCAGTCAGTCTTTTAACTTACTCTGTGCTATCCTTTATCTTACCAATTTTTCTTCAATTACTTATGAAATTACTATTTTCATGTCTCACTGCTGTTCTCCAATATGATGAACCTCCTCTTTTTTTTTAAACTACAGTTAATTCCTACCTCTTCTAATCTGTATTTCTAACAAATAAGACAGCTGAATTAATTTACAGCAAACGTCTAAAAGGTTGTGCTTATCAATATCACAGAACAGTGGCTTAGCCTTTACCAGAAATGATCTCTGAAGTAGTCTTTACTTTTCTTGGTAGATGTTAGATTTCATGTTGGGATATGGGTACACAAACAAGTAAAAGTAACTAATATTTCATGTGTAAGCAGACATTCCGTATGTATGTGAAACCTATTTGTGGCTTTCTCCTGTGGAGAACTAGAATACCTAAGATAGCAGTGATGTGTTCATGTATTTGAGTAGCCCTTGTTCTCTCTGGGCTCAATCTTATTTTCCTTGTTATTTCTCTGTGGTATACATGCATTGAGCCTGTAATCTCATTGATTCAGTAGTGATTATTTATTCATTTACCTTCATGGGTCCACGTACATTTACAATTATTAAGAGCCATGTATGCCTAAAAATACAACAGTAGTATCATCTGTACTGCCGCTCAGGTTAAAAAGGATAACCTTACACTGCCTGTTGCCTGTCACCTTTGTAAAGTATAGCTCTGCCAGTAGCCATTGATTTTTGTGGATCATTTGGGGCTTATGGAGAGTAGTGATTTGGGAAATGTCAAGACACCAATCCCAAGGTGTTATGGAATAGTTTTGTTCACAACTAGTCATCACTTTTACGAGTAAAACGTTTTTATTGTGTAGTCTTATACTGCTGTCAACTGTTGAAAGGTGTGACTGTGGAACACAGGTCTGAACGTAGACTAGACACGTAGTATCAGCAAGTCTACATCTGGTTTCAACTGGCACCTGCACCCAAAGAGGTTATTGTCATTTTCCTTTTGAAAGGACTTAGACCATACAGTATGCATTTAAAAATGCTGATGAAAATCTGGAAGCATATGCAGGAAAAATTTGAAAAGGTAGGGCTGACATTTCATTGAGTAACACAAAGTTGAATTGTGGCAGTATTGTTATTACCTACATCCCAGCAACGAGAGCTTTAAAAATGGAGTGGTGAAACATCAGTAGTCCAGAAAAAAAGAAACCACAATAATCACAAGAATGAGATGCTACTTTTTAAGGAGATAGAATGGAATCTAGTTTGGGGTTTTATGATTTCTGTTGTATATTTTTGCTTCGCATTTTATTTCTTTATTTGCTTGATGGCTCTGAATTGTAGACAGAGTGATAATTAAAGCAGAATTCTGGGTATTTCAGGCCACTCTGCAACACCTCTTTCCTCTGTAAATGCTATTGGCAACATCAAGTTACTTATTCAAGCCCTGAAAGGAGACAATGCTTCTGTGGAAAAATCCCTGTAGCAGAAGTGGATCACACTCAACCCTAGTAAACTCACCACCTTGCGTGGAGTTGTGAAAGAAATTAGGTCAGTTTGTCTTTGTGGGTCTCTAGACACTGTTAAATAGTTGATTGTTACTTTTTACGTGAGTATAGTGGTATGGAGAAGCTCAGTAAGTGGTTTCTCCAAAACCTAATTTAGCAAGTAAGTTCTTTAAGGATACCCTGCATCTTTTGGTCCTAATAATGTGTACAGTGTCGTACTGTGGATTTGCGAGGAAATGCTACCAGAGGTTTAATTTCTCCGTCACTGTTTCCAAGAGACAAAGAATACAGAGACAGAAGAGTAGGCAGGGAATACAATTAATAAAATGAGATTATTTAGATCAATATTAGATTCATAGTTTGCGTGTGTCCAGGAAAATACAGGAATCAACAATGGAAGTTAAAATCAGGATATCACTTGTTGTTTATGACTATTAATTATTTAGTAGTATTTTTAAGCCTTATCTTACTTGTAGGTGGCTGGGCAAGACATACTATTTCATCTTTGAGAACAAGGACTTGGTGTCTAAAGGTACGAAAAGCCTGGGTAAGATCAGACGGAGAAGTATTTGCCAATTAATTCAGAAGTGAGATGGAATAAATTTGTGATGGAATGAATTAGTCGATGCTAAGGGTTTTCTGAATGCTAGAAACAACTCTTTTACAATACACAGTATTTTCTGAATGTCTTTGAAAATGTCTTTTGGAACTTGACAACTCATTTGGTAGATGTCAGCTTTAAGGTTCAAAAAGCTTGGCATATAAAATTCAGCTTGGAATGGAAAATCTAGAGCAGCTTTTCTGGCAGATGCTCCCAACAACATCACAGAAAACTTCCACACTATAGGTGATGGGGTTTTAACACAGTTGTCTTAGTGCTAGATTAATTTGCAGACACTATTCCTTAGTCATTTGGCATTAGGGCAAGTTAAGAAAGAGGGAATCGAGTTCACATGAAGAGGTATGTAAATCTTGACAAAAGCAGCTAAATTAGAGCAGACGCAGTATGAACCTACTCATGCAGTAGCAATCTAGGCTGTTTTCTTGAAAAGAGTATAGAGCTCTGTTGATTTTTAGCAGATAGCTTTTTTTTTTTCTTTTAGTTATGTGAAAGCCATGGGAGAAGACTGTGCGTACGCCATTGAATCAGTGATAATTTTCAGACAGAGATAAAAATGTTAATTTTGTCTGGTTATTCTTATGGACTGTTCCAGCCGTTAGTGGAAGCAGAAGGCAGAGGTTATGTGCTTGGTTCTCAACCCAAATTTCTCAGACTTTCAGCCAGTTACTTACTCTGTATACATTATCTTCATAAGTGTTACGAAGAACAAAAATACCTGTTGTTTGTTTAAATGAGAAATGAGTATGGTTTTTCTTAACCTTTCCCACTGAGTTCTCGTGTTCTTAATTCATGATAACAGACTGTTTGTCTCAGTGCTGATATCTCTAATGTCATGTAATACTGCTTATTGAATGGAAGCTCTTTTTTTTGCATAGCACATAAGTTATGGAATTTAAGGATTGACTTTTTGACTTTTTTGATGCTCCTGGAAAGCACATACAAGATCTCTGCTTCTCTTCTCACTTGTAAATGGTGTTTTTTTATTTCTTTCAGTCTGTTTGAGGACCACTTTTTTTTGTCCTTGTACCATAACAGGTCACATACAGAACTCCTTATCAGGGATCAGGACCCAGCTGTGCTGGTAAGAAACGAGCACACAAGATTAAGATAGGGCGCATCACCTGAAGAGTTTGCAGCAGGGGGTTTGTCTCTGTATTCTGAGACTGGGGTAGCTGTAAACCCCTCTGTTGGGTGGCTGCTAGCTGTGTAGCTACCCCACCCGCAGTCTTACGGTAAGAGGAGGGAATGTATCTCCTGTATTAGCTCCACCTGGTATTATCTGCGTAGCCCATTTTCTTTTCAATGCTGCTTTCTCCAGTTCATTCCTTGTTAAAGATTTACTAGGTGTTTACTCAGCTTTTGTGTTTTGCAGCCCGTGCTAAGGTCTATATGATACTATATTTAACCAATTTAAAATTTAACATACATATACATAAGCAACGTGCAGCTATTTCATCATGCATTTATATAAAGTAATTTCTCATTAAAAAGTTTGTGTTAGTTGAATAGGTATCTTGTGATATATTCATGCCAAGCTGCTTCTACGACAAGTGATATCTTCCACCTAGTGCTAAAGGAACGAATCTCTTCTAAATTGGCCCACATGACAATGGAGACAAGATGAATTGCAGTCACTTCAGGCTTTGAATTGTGAAGCCTGTAGGTATTTGCACAGTATTTGATAAACAATTTAGTAAAGACATTGCAAATTTACTGATAATATTTTTCAGGGTTTAACGGGTGTTTAACATCTCTTATATTTGGGCGCATAATTTTCCATAAACTCCTGCAGAATTTAGAAGGGAACAATGACTTTTCTACAGAATTGGCAAACCACCCATAGGACTAAATAAAGAGTGTTATTTATGATGCCAGAGTCAGAAAAAACGTATAGGAAGAAATACACTTGAGGCAGTGACTAGGGAGATGTAGGTACGTGAATAGTTTTAAAAAACGTAAATAGAACTTTAAGGCACTTCCACTATTCACAAAATCTTTATCTAATTTGTGGAGCCCAACTTCATGCCTCTAGGCATGCTCAAAGCCAGTTAATTTTGACATGAATTGCTCTGCATCTGGCTCCTTTTTTCAGCTCCTTCGGGATTCACAGAATAGGCATTGCCCTGCCTTCCTCACCTGTGGAACCAGATGTTAGAAAGATGCTAAAAGTGTTTTTCAAAGAGCCACTGAAAAAAACCTAAGGAGCAGTTTCAGGTTTTGTCAACTCTCTTATTATAATCTCTTTAAACCTGACAGAAGTATTTCTACCAGTTTCTTTGCCCAGTGTTTTGGTAGTCTCATAATATTTCTCCACTTGTACACACTGGTTTTCTGCTGGAAAAGAAGGCCATAATTGACCCAAGAGACAATTTTGGAAAAAAATGAATGAGGCTTGTGCTTTATTCAGTAGGTCAGTGACATGAATACTGGACTGTATTTGGGAAACCTCCATTTCAGTCCTTCTGGCTTAGAGAATGTGAAGCCCTGCGTCCAAGGAGAGCAATGTGACTAAAGCTAGTATTCTGAGGATATTTCATTCCCTTCTGTTGGAGCTCTTCTGTTTAAAATGGTCAGAAAATCTTGGAGCGCTCAACACTGTTAGAAAATCTCCCTGTAGCATGGTGGTTGAATGGCGAGGAGGAGTAGAAACATGTAGGTCAGAAATCCCTCAGGCAGAGGAGGGATTTGAGTCCAGGACTTCTAAATGTTCTCCCAAGTTCCTATTATCAAGCTTTGGAACAGAGAGGTTTAGCACCTCATAGAATTCTTTGTCCACTAATGTGTATTACTTTCCATAATGTTCCTGTAATGCTTTCAAGTGCTTTCTACCTTAGCATGCTTTTCACTGAAGAAGCCATTTAAATGAGTGTTTTCCAAATAGAAGGAGGAGATTTTCGCTGTTGCTGTGATACGTGCAGCCTAGGATCACCATCTGTACTCTCTTGGTACCTCACATAAATTATTGGTTGTTTAATTTAGCTTTTTTCTCATGTCATTTATTTCCACATATGGCGGTAGCAGCTTTACCAGTAGATAATAGGAAGTTATTAACTTGTTTCACCTTACATTCCCACAACCACATGCTGCTATTTCTTATAATAACCTTGGCTTCAGTAATGGGGCCTTTTATGGGATCTTTTGAGTGTGTTGTGTAATTGTATTGCGACTACAGAATGAGTGTAGACTGTCCTTGCATTACCCGACTAATCTAATATGGCGATCGGGGTGTTGCTTGTATGATAGTTTCCCACTTTTCTCATCTGATAAGATTCTGTTTAAAATTAACTATTTATTTTTCCTGTAACACTGCTGGATTCTGCTCTACTACACAGCCAGCGTAGGAGTAGGGAATTGTCTGTGAAACTGCTAGAATGTGAATAGTAAAATGGACTCAATTAATTTCCAGGTTTTAAGGGAACACTACCAGCAGCAGAGTCAAAAATCTGAACTGTTCGTGGGATTTTTTTCAGTGGTTTAATGGGGCAGTTTAAAATCAGAATTTTGCTGAAATGTTGTGACCTAATATGATTACAGGTAATTTCTAAAAGCACTGCAAAAGAAAATGAAGAGGTTTATTTTCTTTTAAATTATGTATTACTTGCTGCATTCTTAACATTGCGGTTTTCCTATGTAAATTCCTAAGTAAATTAAATATAGCATAAATAATTCAAAAAATATAAGGGGGAGAGAGGCTGAGAATCTAAAACTAGAGAACATATTCACCGTGGGCATTTAAATTCTCTTTGTTAATGTTTAGTGCTGAGTTTGGCTCCTTTTGAGATTAATCCCCTAATTGGCAGATTATGGGACTCTCTGCAAGAAAATGGCAGTAAATGCAATTTGCCATCTGTGGGCAAGTCTTTTTGTGGCAACATACCTGTATCAAAAATGGATCTTCATCATCATGCTGTGTTTAGAAGTAAATGTCCAAATTTTCTAGTAATGCAAATCAGCCTCTTAAAATGAAAATTAATGGAGTTTAGCTAATGAAGCCATGTGAGATCTGACCCTGTTTTTCAAGATGTCTCTTACTGTTCATAAAATGACTCATTAGTAATTGTTAAGAAGGATACATTAGTGATTGTTAAAAATAAATGAGTTTCTGGAAGGTGGAAAGTTGAAGAAAATTAAGACCTAGTACTATTAACAGATGGAGACCCATATGTAGATATTAACTTTCTGATAATTATGGTGGATCACAAGTAATACATGCCCCCACTCTGTTTTCCAGTATTTGACAGTCGTGGTTACAAATTCTTTGGTATGTCTTAGAACAGGTCAGCGGGTGGCTTTCCTCTTGTTGCACTGAGACACGCATATTTCATACCATGAAAATGCTGCTTGATCTGCCCTCGCTTATGTTGCTCTGAATCACTTCAATAAAATGAAGATTGTATCTGTTGGAGATGAGGGGAATACTTATATTGGATTGGTGTAATCGATTCATTCGTTTATGAACCCAAAGTTCTTTAGAGGGTGCCACAAATATTTATGATGTCCTTGAGCATTTGATTTTACACCGGATCTGTAAATTAGCTGAAAGATATGTAAAAATTCATACAGTCAGACAGCTCCCTCCTGGCTACACACATAAAGTGGCTCAGGAGCATAAATTATTCCTGCTGAGGTCAATCATAATTTATGCTATTTTGCTTCTGCATCTGCTATTCTGAGGAAGAAGAATATAAAGAACATTGGCATTTGAAGAAAAAATTTCCCTCTCTGCATCAGACTTCATTCACTTTGGGAAATCTGTTGTTACAAATGGTAATCTGAAGAGCTTCAGTTGAAATTGGCAGGTTGCAGAGGAAAAGTGCTTCAGACTGTGTTTTTGAAAAAGCTGAAAAAATGACTACAACCTGGACAATTGAACCTTAGAGATCTTCAGATGTTGTTATTGAGGATGTGTTCTGTGCACTTCACTCTGGAAGTGTAAACTAAAAGTATGTGATAGTACAAAGATGGTCACAAGATGCCAAAGTTCACCTTTGTTCTTCAGTGTTGTGTTAAAAATATAAATACAAAACAGTAAAGAAATTCCAAATTACAGCGTCTAGAGCAATCTGAGTGCAATCATACTGCATGAGTGATTTCCCACTGATGGCTGTGTGGAGTCACAATATTTGCTTATGACTCGACAAGTCTTACATGAGCTTGAGGCCCTCCTCTGCATTTGATAGTGATTAAACTGGATCCTGCTCTTTGAAACAGTTAGGGAGCTATTGGCAGAGCAAGAGTTCTAATTATGTCATTATTCTGAAGTCTTTTCCTATTTCTTGGGCTATAATATTCCAGATTTAGTGAAGCCCATACGATTTGCAAACACCACCTAGTTGGTGGATTTCATTGGACTGAAAACATACTTCCCATACTCAATGATGTGATATAAAGTGTGATGACAAAATTGCTAAAGAAAATATTACTTTGATTTTGCTGAGTATATGGTAACTGTTGTTTGAAGGTACGGTGTAGAGAGGATGGGAGAGCAACAGAATCTGGCTTTGTCCTGTTGAAAGCCCTCGGGCTGCCTCTTCATCACCCTATTGGGATACGGGCTACTGAATCGTGCATCACTCTACGATGCCACCATGGAAAGCTCTGGAGTCTTTTTTGTTTACATTAGTAGAAATCCATCCTGTCACATATTTTGATCTAATAGTTTTAGATTTACTACCATCCCTGAGAATGTGAGGACTTCTAAGGAGCTAGATAGGAGACATCCTTATATAGTCTAAAGAATCTGATTTAAAACAGCTGAAACTAGCAAACAGTGATTTAAACAAACTAAAATCCTGACAGTGTATTGCCAGGAAAAGGAAGCATGTACAAGAATCCTAGTTTTATATTCCTTTGTAAGTTGAGGAATGAATTCTACCATAATTAATCTCCCAGGGATTTCATTTGTCTGATATATGTCAGATGTGTATGAAAGCAGAATAATCCTTTAAAAAAAGAAAGAATTTCACGTCAACTCCAGTTTCTCTTCTACAGGATGTAGGTGAAACTGGAATTCGTGTCATCGAAGTTGTATTTTGGTGCCAGGAATTGGTTCTGTCTTCATGATGACAATGAACACATTTTACAACTATGCTTTATCTCTTTAGATTTCACATTGTAAGTGTTCTTAACTCATTAAAGGAAATTTTGTAATATACCTGAAGTATGCCTAAAGAATACTTCCTAAGAAATACCTAAAAATACCTGAGGTATTTTAAGTATATATGTTGATGATAACTTGCATGGATTAAAGGGTGTGATGAAGTTATAATTTCACTAGCTTGTTGCCCGTAATTCTTTGCCTAATCATCCTTGCTTTATTTGGGTGAGTAATCTGTTTTTTTTAGGATGTCTAGCATGAATAAAACTAGCAGATAAGAACTGTAGTAATGCTGGTAGGAGTCAAGAAAGTAAAGTGAGAGAGAGAGAGACTCTTCCTGTTAAATGGTATTTCCTGTCTTTGTCTCTTACAGCTTCACGACAATTTTATCTGAAGTTCTACACATTACATATTATATATAATAATAGCTCAAACCCTGAATTAGTTGAAGCATTTTTCTTAATTTCAACTCTCTCTGATATTTATCACTAAATAAAGGTTGACTGTGCAGCCATTATGAGGAAAAGCATCCAATTTTTCTTTATGTCACTTCCAGACTAAAGATAAGTCTGTGACCAAAGTGGTCAATTTAGGCAAGTATGAACAGGTTATTTAGAAGGCCCAGTGGTTGTCTTATCTCCAGTCTATTTTTTTTCTCTTTTTTTTTTTTTAAAAAGGAGAACAGGAAGAAAAAAGAAAATTCCTTATCAGCTTGCATTATTAAAATTGAACTTCTTGAGACATAGTAAGACTGGTGGTTTATATTAGAAATGGGCTTTGTTAGTTTGAATTCAACAAACGAGGTATTTCCTTGTTAAATTGCTATTTTAATATGTAGCTCCAAAAGCTTATGTGAAGTCAATCAAAGAAGGGAAAAAAAGACATGGCTTCCCCCCCCCCCCCCGCTTTTGTTTAGCCCATTTTTTCTTGTCTAGTTAGCTCACCCAGGCAGCAGGTACCATACTTCATTCTCAAAACTATTTTATTACATGCTTCCTCTAGATTTGGAAGCAAACTGGATAAAAATGATTTTTTTTGGTATTCATTGTGCTGGGCAGATGTGCTATTGCAGTGTAAGGAAAGCCAGCAGTAGAGAATACGAACTGTTGGAAATGCATCAGGACGCCAATAATAACGTTATCTTTAATGAACAGGAATGAATGAGTCAGTCTAGATTTTTACTTTTGTATATAAATTGTTTCATATTAATATTTATGATCATGCAATGATGCCTAGTGCTTAATCTCCCCTTATGAAGAAGTTAGGCAGCCTGACATCAATGCTGTGAAGTGTCAAACAACTCCAAGAAATACTGAGCTCTTAAGCTAAAAACCAAGCAACTCTGTGGATTTCTGATGCCAGTACCATCTCTAATGAAGGATGAGCTTTTGCACTCAGATGTAAAAAATTTGCATTTAAAATTCTCATCTGTTTTATTTTTAAAAGGCAGTTTATGTCTGAAGAAGTGTCATTTACTACAGAATGCCAAAACAAAAGCATGCAAATTATACCAGAGTTTACCATTTTCATCATGAATGTTGTTACTGCTTGTAGAATGAAGATTTTGCTCCTATTTGCGCCCTTTTTAACATATATTTGTGATGTTCAGCATGTTTGATCATGGTTTTCTTCCAAATTTCATTGTCTTTCTCCATAAATAATAAACAACGATAATGAAGCAAAGTGCCTTTTCTATTCTGTACTCTAATTGAATAGAGCATATAATAGCATCTATTATAATACATTACAGGAATTGCTTAAAATATTATATCCTGTATTCCACTGTTTTAAGAGATGCACTAGAACAAAAATTGTGTATGTTACTAGCTTTAGGCTCTTTTTGGGAAAAAAAAAGAAAGAAAAGAAAAGAAGAAAGAAAGAATTATGCATTTCAGTATTGCTGCCTGGAATAATTTTTGCATTTTTCTTGCTACTTACTTAGAGAAGAGAATTTAATTCACAAAACTAAATGGTTGCTTCTTTTTATTACATTTCCTTAATTCTAAATGTCATTTTTGACTCTGTCCTTGATGTTTTCAGCCCTTAGTATACAGCCTCTGTCTGCATCATATCTGGATATTTACTGTTTTGAAGCTCAATACAAATGGAATTCTAAAGACATTGAGAAGATTATTTATACAGCAAATACTAAAACCTGGTAGATTTTACTTTGCAGTTTGTTATTTTCTGTTGCAAATACTGTAAGACTTGCAGAAATTTTAGAAAAGGTAACAAAAATTTGAGGGCTTTTGGGACACTGTTTCACAGTAACTATGGCATGAGACATCTTCTGTTGTTTTTAAACATTTTCAGTCATATAGACCTACTTTTTCATAACAGGGACACCGCCGCTCCCCCCC
>JANZLQ010000007.1:3335506-3370237 GCA_026212715.1 Elanus axillaris
CCCGATATGTCTTTTTAAAAGATTCATACTCTCGATTTTTTTTTTTTTTTTTAAACTAAAGAATGCCAGAATCCATATGGTGCTTTCCAGGCTGTTAATACTTCAGACTTGGAATGTAAAATGTGTCCTCTTTTAATTCACCCCAGGACAGATGGAGCAGTCATTCCAGCTTTGCAAAGCCATCATTTTTTATCATTTCTTTGAACGGTTGTTTCTTAGGTACTTTCCTAAAGCAATAATTTTACTAATAGCAACTGAAAATTGCTGTATAATTTTAGCATTACATTTTCTGACCTTTTTAGTTGATCACGCAGGAATTGTAGTGCAGTGTCTTCTGCACAGTAGATTATCGCATTACTGCCCCTGGTATCAGTCTCTTCTAATACCATTTCTCTTATGATCATTGCTGTCTCGGTCTCATTGCCCCCACAGCTTATCAGCTCTACAAGGGTCCCAGTTACTGTTGGAAGTGGTAGCGGGGGGAGATAGTCCCCGGTAGCTATAAAAGTTTTCCTGAAGCGCCAGTGTGGAAAGCTCTGGTGTACCTCCCGCAACGGCAGGTCGGGTGAGACCTCTTCAGTTCATAAAGCTGGGCTGGCAGGGCTGAAAGGCAGGTGCTTTACCAGACGTCCTTCCTTGGCAGCTGGAGGGGGGAAGAGTATAAATTGACTTCTGGTGAGGACTCGTGCTGTCTGGAGTAGACCTTGGGGTTCTAACGCTGCCCGTGTGGCTGACGGCATCCTCACCCTTCCCTCTGCACAGCAAAGGAAAAAAGCATGTAGGAACAAATGTATGGATGTGAAGAACCAACTTTCGATCCACTGGAGCAATATGAGCTCTTATCTTGTGCCGCAGACACGTGAGACAACTGTTATTACACTGTTCAGTTTTACTAAACCAGCTTTTTGCCCCCATTCTATCTTTGTAATGGCACACAAATTTTGTGACGGCACAGAAGTGAACTTTGAGGCAGGTAACTAAATGGTCTTCATAACCCTTCAAGGGCTACACTCTAACTGCTCCTGGAGTTTTTATGGCTGTCCCCAAATGTGGGGAGAAGGGAAGTAAATCAAAGTTTTTCAGCTAAAGGAAGTTAACGATTGTCCAAAAGCCGGCAAAAGACCCATCCTCATGGTTCTCAATAGAAGGGGGTAGAGGCGGATGGACATTAAAAAGCAGATCAGCATTTCATATACAGAGACGTTGACAGGACTGTAACCTTTTACTGTGCCAATAAAATGATACACTACCATAAATTTCTAACTGTGGAACATTTGGCTTTATATCACCATTTACATCAAGATTTTTTAAAACAAAAGTGAACCATGATTCAGCCATTCGGTTTAATTAGTATTGTTTGTCTAAGAGTATGAAGAAAATTACTCTAAATCAGATGAGCATTAAGCTTGCTTTTAAAGGGTTCTTGTCGTACAGACATGAGTCAGAAATAGTGTTAGGCAATTTAATTCAATTTTTTCTTGCTTCCTGATAAGCAGCTGAAGAACTGAAACTGCTTCTCTAAGATTGGTTCTCATGTAACTTTGCAGAGCTATTTTCTCACAAACTGTTGATGCAACTCACTCTGTGCTTCTTGCTGTTTAATTTCTTTTCATTGTAGAAAGGCACTTGATGCCATTCAAGAAACTGGCAAAGAGATCTGCCAAAAAAGCGTTTGTTAAACCACATAGCACTTAAAATCAAAATTTAGCTCCATAATAAGTACAAGACCATTCCTGGGTTTAATTTAATTTATTTCCTCTGTCAGGTTAGAGTGTCATGGATTTTCTGTAGCTGAGTTTTATTCTCTGCATTAGTGAGTAGTTAACCTTTTTTATTTTCTATAAATAGGTTTGTAAGTAGACAGTCAAGGTTCGAACCTACTTTTTTCCCCTGTTCACAGAAAACAAAAAAAAAGCAGCTCCTCCCTGCCATTACCAGTATTAAAGAAAATAATTTTTTTTTTAAAAGCTTCCTTTCTAAAACATCAGAACATTATATACCATACCTAGGTGCCATTTCTGTGGACTTTAAAGCAGAAAGCTTTAGGTATGAGAAGAACAGCAGCATAAGGTGAAATTAAAGGTTGTAAAGTCACTGGGTGTTGTAGATATAGCCTGGCCTAGGAAAATGTCAGAGAGACCTGACAGCAAGTCTGAAACAAAGACCAGTAAATTTCGAATGCCACTTAGGTGGCTGTATGTTTTTCTTGAAAGATATCAGGTGGCACAAGATTGGCAATGTAGCGGACAGTGCTACATTTCATGAGGTAGATCTGGGGAAAGAAAATGAAGGCAGAAATCAAAAGGATATTGATGAAAGTAGGCAATGGAGATTTGGTAGAAGTAAAGAGGAAGGAACTAAAGGGAAAGGACATAAAACCACAAAAAATGCTTTAAAGCAGAGGTGATTAATCAAAAACTAAGGAACTATGCCTAGACGTGGATTTTTAAATTTGGAAAGATAAGGCTAAGGATTAACCTCTTCCCTGGCACAAATTCATCTTCCTCCATTCCTTCTTCAGAAGCCTCAAAATGGTAAATGGGATGTGAGTGATTTGCTGGTTCTCACTGGGCTTTGTTCAGCTACATCCTGCCATGATCTCTTTCGAACCAGGGTCTAGTACCTCCCGTGAAGAAAAAACTTGACAGGAAAAAAAAAAAATTAATAATTTTGAAGCTGTTGTTCTGGTTTGTTTGTTAAAAGCAAACTAACGCCAGACTCCGCATTGGAACGTTTCCAGCTGTATTCACCCATATAGAATAAACTTTTCCTTTAGTATTTTTTTTTAAGAGAACCTTTTTCTTCCACAAACTAGTTCTTTAACTGCTTACAAATTTTACTCCTGAAGACAGCTGCTATAAATATAGTGTGGACTTGACAGATTAGCCTTACTTTCTGGTCTTCTCTGCATGTAATTCCCTGCACTGAATCAAGCTTTTAAAATGTTCCCATCGTTAAAAAAGCTTGTGAACTGCAGAATTTACATGCACTGGATTCTTCCCTTTAAATATGCTCCTCTATAGGAAGAATAGTTGAAACACCTGCAGTCATAGTAAGTAATCTCTATCTCTTTTCTCTTGGATATATTGTTGTATTGTCTGTCATTCTGTCTGTGTTTGACTAAATGTTCAGTTTCTTACTTTTTCATTGTTATGAATTTGAGAAGATTACCCTTCCTGATACATAATATAGATGGATCCTTATTACCTGGAGCATTACACATCATTTCACACCAAACCAGCTGCATGGAAATGTCGCCAAAAAAAAAGGCGTAAAAAATTTCTAATTTGATGGCTCATTTCCTGAAGTTATGATGTCTCTCAGAGGTAATAACGATCACTGGTGTATGCATTTGTCAATTCAGAAATAAGACAGGGGGCATCGGAAGACACAAGGGTTAATGCAGGATGCAAATAGATGAACTCAGTCATAATGCAGTATCAGGGCTGGCCTTCTCTCCTCAGGCAAAATGTGTTCAGATTTGAAAATCTCAAACATCAACTGCTTTATTGTTCCCAGTTTTGGTAGAGATAAAGCTTGGTAGAAGTTTTATTCTCACATTATAAAATATGATTTAATTGTACATCCAGAGGCATGTAATACGCCTATCTTAAGTGGCTTTGTAAGGGCTCTTATTTAGTAGGCGCTTACATTTTACTGCACAGCACATAGGGTTTCATTATTAATTTCCCCCATATACAGTAAGCAGCTAGGTAGCTCAGGGTGTGAATGCACACTGCTGACCAGGCAGGGAGAGACTTGAATATTTTTGCGTTTCACTCCTCTTTGTGTTTTTTTTGAAGAAATACTTAGTACCGGCAAGCCCTTTTCTTGCGTGAAGAAAGATCATTTGAGTTTATTCAGTGATATAACTGAAAACTGGGAGGTGTCGCTGAAGGCACAATCGGCAGCTGAGCCCCAAAGCGCGGGGTACGGGGCTGCTTCCTCAACCCGGGACACCTCAGGGGAGCGGGGAAGGCCCGGCAGGAGCAACCGCGGCCAAGGCCCCCCAACCTATAAAGGCAGCTGCCAGGGGTGCTGGGGAGCAGCGGTGGGGGCGGATGCTCTACCTCGGCCTCCGGTAAGAGCAGGGAGCAAGGGGTGGTATCTGCTTGGCAGAAGGCCGTGTCCGCAACTGCCCGGGCAGCGCTCCTGTGCCGGAACCGGACGGCAGCGGTGAGCAGGCGGGTGGGAGGTGTGCCCCCGGAGAGGAGCTCTGCGGCTTCGTGGCGGAGGTCCGGGAGAAGGAGAGTCAGTTGAGGAGTATCAAGGAATTTGAGACGGAGATAGACTGCTGGAACTGCACCCTGCCATTCCTGGGACAGGCCTGTCAATATGTATGAGGCTCTGGAAGTGGAAGGAAACAACGATGAGGACGATGGTCCTTCTAGGTTGGAGGTGTCGCCAAGGTGAAGTCGGCCTATGCCCCACCTCAAAACCACTTCTCTTAAGAAAAAAAAGATGGGTTATTGTCACAGGAGTCTTCTGAGGGGAACAGACGGCCCAATTTGCTGACCTGATCCACTTCTTAGGGAAGTCTGCTGCCTCCCTGGGGCCTGGCTTAAAGATGTGATGAGAAAACTTCCTACTCTGCCATGTCCCTCGAATTATTACCCATTATTGCTTTTTTTATGTAGGCAGTGACGAAATTGCAATAAGAAGTCCAAGGGCAATCAGAAGAGACTTCAGGGCCTTGGAATGACTGGTTAAGGGTTGAGGACAACTAGTAATGTTTTCCTCTTGCCTTCCGGTTGCAGGGAATGATGTTGGAAGAAATAGGCAGACCCAGCTGATAAATACCTGGCTCCGTGACTGGTGTCACTGGCAGAGTTGTGAGTTTTTTGATCACGGGATGGTCTACGTGATACCGGGCCTGCTGGCAACAGATGGGGTACACCTTTCTCAAAGGGGGAAAAGGATCTTCACACCAGAGTTAGCAGGGATTGTGGAAAGAACTTTGAACTAGATTTGAGGGGGGAAAAGGGATAAAACCAGGCTCGCTAGCGATAAGCCATGGGATGGTATGCCAGTGTTTGAGGGACAGTGTGCTAGTGAGGTCCTTCAGTCTAACCCATGATGTGCTGAATACACTGGGGCACGTTTGAAATGTCTCTATGCTAATGCGCGCAGCGTGAGGAATAAACAAGAGGAGCCAGAAGCCCGAGGGAAGCGATTGCCCCACTCCACATTGGTGCAGCCCCACCTTGAGTACTGTGTGCAGTTTTGGGTGCCTCAATACAGGAGGGACATCAAACTGTTAGAGTGTGTCCAGAGAAGGGGGACCAAGATGGTGAAAGGCCTCAAGAGCAAGATGGAGGAGCGGCTGACGTCACTTGGTTTGTCCAGGCTGGAGTAGAGAAGGCGGAGGGGTGACCTTATCGTAGTCTACGGCTTCCTCAAGGGGGTCAGCGGAGGGTGAGGTGCTGATCTCCTCTCTCTGGTGACCAGCGATATGACACGAGGAAATGGTATGAAGCTGTGCCAGAGGAAGCTCAGGCTGGACATTAGGAAAAGGTTCTTCGTAAGAGGGTGGTTGGTCACTGGAACAGGCTCCCCAGGGAAGTGGTCACAGGACTAAGCCTGTTAGAGTTCAAGGAGCATCTGGACAATGTTCTTAGTCATTTGGTTTAATTTTAGGTTGTCCTGTGAGGAGCAGGGAATTGGGACTCAAATGATCTTTATGGGTCCTGTCCAACTTGAGATATCTTATGAATTCTGTGAGCAATTACAATTTTAGCCATGTCTTTCCCTGTAAAAACATCTCAAATTTTATGGCACACAAAGCCACCCTGTGTGGCCATTGGCTATTGCTCCATGGTTTTTTTATTGTGTTTTTGTTTTTCTGTGTGCTGAACGAATAGCTGCTGAGAGGAAAACACAAATCCTGCTGGTATAGAGTCTGTTCTAACCAAAATTCTTCTCAGTTATTCTTCATGTGTGTTTTTCACATGCGATGATGATTATTTAGTGCAAAAAAAGAGTGAATAAAAAAGTCAAAGGTGTTCATTCTTGTAAATACAGAACAGATTTTTAAAGACCTTTTTTTTTTTCTTTTTATAGTACCCCAATACAATATATGCATTTTGAACACTCTTGAGAGTCATGAAACTGAGAACAGTAGTTTACACTACTGGAGCTAAACTCTTGTCTGGCTCTGAGTGTGTTTCTAATAGGATTTAGATTCCTTAAAAGTAATGCCCATGCCATTGAGTAAAAATTAGGTTTTGTAGGGGTAAAGAAGCTCTAAAAATGTTTGTACAGTCAAGGAGACAGCTTACAATTTAGGACATACCAACATTTTTGTCCAGGAAAGAAAACAAAATTTCTTTACCTGCAAATAGCAGGAAAAAAAAGCTGAGCAAAGAGTTGGAAGCTCTGAAGTGGGTTCTCTGCTTGCTCCCATTGTCTTACACTATTCCAGAGCAAAAACGTGGTTCACACAATTAAATTGCTGTTTCCATACTACCAGAGCAATGATGATGGCAGAACATAGGACGCTCTATTCATGAGTTGCCTTGAATTTTTCAGTGTATGTTTAGTCTGACTCAGTACTGAAAACTTTTTTTTACATTTCCAATGAAACAGAGGCCCCAAAAAGTTAGCTCCAACTGTTTAATTACAACACGAACCAGAACACTTTTACAGTGAAAAATGAGTTAATTCAAGTTCTATTAAAGAGCTGCTGTTTGAACTGAGCAATAAAAGAAAGAAAAATGAAACAGTAGACTATTTCAGGTGTTGTATATTTGATAAGGGTTCACCTCTCCTTCAAGAAACCATACAAAGATAACGTTGACCTGACTGATAAGATTGAAGCAGAGCTGAACTTTTTGAAAGATGACCCTTTTAAGTGCAGACGGCCAAGTAGATTTGGGAGAACTGAGGTCCATCAGAATGTGTTCTGGTGAAAATTGTTCATACAAAGCTGTGTGGCCATGTCTGTTCGTGGAGCATTGCTGAAGAAGGCAAGGAGGTCTCCATGAGGAAGCTATTTCTTGTCTTTTGCCAGCAGGTCAGCCTGGTTATTCTCCCATGAACCTCACTTTGGAAGAATTGCAACAACTTTTCCAAGCTTGCCTCAGTTTCGGAGATACCTGCCACATCTGGTAGCTGCAGCAGTAGCTTACCCAGTTCTTTCTCTTCCTGATTTTCACATTTTAAATGCATTCTATGCATTTTAGAGTAACACCAAATTCACATCCTACTTCTTGCTGTTTCCTTTTCCTCCCAATTGCTTGCTTTTTGGCATAGCAAGCCCTTCTGACGCAAAATACTGAGAAGGCAGTTTACATGCAGGAGAACAAAGGTTTCACAATTTGAATTTCTCAGCTATGTACTTTATACAGAAGAGCATGTTTGGCACATTTTCCATAGGGAGTGAACCAAAGCCTACTGTCTGCTGTACATTATTATAATTGGAAGTGTCCCTTTATGTGATCTTTAATATTTATTTTATAAGCTAACATTATGAAGGCTGAAACACTGTCATTGCTATTTATACTGTATTTGTGCTTTGCGATAAAAAAAGAAAAGCATCTGCATAGAAAAGGCTTATGGGAACTGTTCATACACCGAGATTTTTCATCTTGGGGTATGAAATGCGTTATATAAAAATCATCAAGGAATCTTAATCCTGTTTATGCTTCAGAAGTTCCCTCTGGGGTTTAAATTTTTCTGAGAGTGGAGACCAAACTCTTTATGAAAACATTAACAGTTAGAAAGGATTTTCACATTAAGTGAAATAAAATCATTGGACTTTGTACAGGGTGGCTTATATCACATATTGCTTTTATGCACTTTCACTGCAAGGATTTGAAAAGACAAGTGTAAATGTCAGTTCTCCGAAGTAACACTGTGTGGCAGAGAGTCTTCCATTAATTTCTTCATCAAATTGAAGTATTTTACTGGTAATGCAATTAGGATTGCAACAGCAATTAGCTATTTATTGACGGTTCTATGGTTATTACCATGTATATATTTCTTCTTTTCTTCTCCCATATTATTTCTATTAAAAAATTTTTCTCCTTAGCTGATGGGCTACTTGTGCCCATTTTGCCCCATTCGCAAGAATGATGTGTAACTTGTATTCCATCATTTTGTTTCCCCCTTGCAGGAAAGTATTTAAAAAAATAGACAAATATATAACTGAGTCTTTCTAGATATGAGCTAAAAGTATTACAGCATACTTAGAAGATTAATGTGATGTAATCTGAAAAAATTACAACAAAGAAAGGATAGAGAAGGAACTACGTGTGCCAAATGTAGTCAGTAGTAGACTTTTAATACGTTAAATATTTTGTTTCTCCAGTTGAGAATACTGTAACAGTTCTATACATATTAGTATTTCTAGTATGCAAGTTGCAAGTCTGGGGAAGAGTGAGTCTGAGAGGTTGTGTTTTAATTAACTGCATAGGCAGGAGAATGAACTTAGCATTCTTACAAGCAGTTTGACCTAAGCATAAATATTTTGCTATATTAATTAGCAGGAAGGGTAAGAGTTTCAGGCTCTGGTTCCAGGATTCATTTTCAAACACTGTAGCCCAGATAAACTTACAGCTAGATTAAAATCAAACTTTATTACTTCCCAAAGGCAGCTTTCTTGGGGCATGGGTTCATCATTGCTATCGTTATCTGTGGAAGGGCTGCCTTAGAAAAACCTTAACTCACAGTTCGGTAAAAAGACTAATTCCCGGTTTAGTTCAAATCTCCATTTTCCTAATGCATGCCTTTTGTTTTTTTAATATAGTACTCAATTATGGTTTTGAGAACTTCTTGTTTTTCTAGACTAAAGATAATTTATTTTGTAAATTCTCTAGAATATATAGTGAAATCAAGTAAACCTTTGAATGATGGTTTCATATAAGCAATAAATCTGGATAAATTAGTGCTGAAGATAACTTTGGGATCTTGCCAGGAATTCTTCCTTTTTCTACTTTTTTTTTTTCTTAAGGGATGAAAAGTTATAAAACTGCCAGTTAAACTCTCCCCTTGTTTGTTTACAAGTGCAAACACAAATGAGCACAAATAAATTCTGCAAACCAGTTCTCGCTGATTAACTTGCTTGTCTCATTGAAATGCTTTGGTTTCTTTTTCAAGGTCTGACTTCAACTTTCTTCAAGTCAGCTTTGACAAGAAACATAATCTGTTAATGCCCGAGGTTTCCATCTGTATGCAGGTGACAATAATTCACCATTTTTCTTGGCTGTCAGTCAGGACTTGCCTGGAGCTGTGTGCTTACATTGTAGTTCTCACTTGGGCTGCTTGGAACTACGTGATATCACAGGTGATGCTAAACTGAAGTTGAGCCTAAGATACCTACATTTAGTCTGTTTTATCCTGTCACTTACATGTGCTTGCAGGACCAGGATATGTAGCTTGTAAATCAGCATCGTCGTTATGTCTTAATGGATTTTGGGTAGTCACGAGTGACAAAGTAAGGCACAGATGTGAGGGTTGTTCCAGTTGCCTCTCATCACTGGGTACTCAATATATTGTACGTATTCACAGTTTCTTTCTGTTGGACTTCAGAGCTGTCAGCCTCTGTGTTAAATGCAGTCCAATTGCTGTCACTGTAAATTTCACTTCTCAGTTATTGATTTTCTTTTTCGTGAATGGCTCATTATGTATTTAGTTATTTGTTAGTGCTTCCATGAGGGTTTTTATTTCAGCGTCTATGCTCCACTTCCTTATGAGATGCCTGTCTTGATGTTTATTTGTCTTTCCAGTCATTATTTCTACTAGCAGACAGTGGTGAGTAGTGAACTGGTGATGTGGTGTGGCTCATGGGCTTTGGTGCTTGGTAGAATTTTCAAAGCAGAGTCTTGTCATCACAAGTTTGGAAAGAATATCCAAATACAGAAGAAGTATTTCCTGGTTTTTGCATTCAGGCAGCAAAGAATAGACCCTGTTGTTGCCCTTCTTTGCTTCAAGCAGCTCTCCCTGAAGAGCAGGAAAAAATGTCACTTATGTCTTCAAACAATATTTGTATTTTCTTATGACTGTATTGTTCTAGTGAGTTCTAATGCAGAAGCCTCTTTCCATCCCTTTTTCCATTTGCCAAGTTTTGTCTCTTGAAAACAATGCAACGGAGGAAGTATATGTAACTGTTAGAAAACACTAGCAAGGCAAGCCGTTCTTAAATGTCTTTGATAGGATCAAGGAACGAATAAGGCTTTTAGCGAGGTGTGTTCAACTGAAATCACACTTTGCCCTCTGTCTGGCATTACCAGAATGTGTTTGGAAGGATAGTTTGGGGGATTCACAGCACGAAATGAGCTGATAACTTCTATGCCCTCTGCTTTCACATACAAGTCCTTGAGGAAAGGAGTATTTTTTGATTATATGCCCTTTCTCTTGTTCTGCATGTTTTCACCTGAGCCCTTGTATTGTTGCTGTGGGTGGCTGAGAGCTTCCTGCTGCTCTCAACTACCTAAGTGCAGTTAGTACGTATATGACAGGACTCTTCGATCAGCCAAAACCCGGCGTTAATTACCTCATACAGTGAATGCAATGTCTTGACATGGTGCTGTGGTATGAGGGAAACCCCACACCTTTATATAAGTGAAACTTGTTTTTTCACCTAAAAAATTTCCCTTCATCAGCAGTAGCCTTTGTCACAGATAGGTCCCAGTGTGCTTCTGCATGGTGCTCCTTCTCTTACGTATCTAAATCTTTATTCTAATATCTGCAGCCATGAAATAGAAGGAGGCAATAAAAACACTTTAGCAGGAGTACTATTCTATATATCGGGATTAGTTCACTCCTAGAGCAGGAGCAGCTCTTAGGCTTTTTAGCTGGGATGGATTCACCCTTTCCCTACCTCCCTCTGCCCTGAGGCCACTGCACAGGCACAATACACTTCTTGTGGTGTGCTGTGGTCTTGGGTTTGGCATCGGCATGTCCATTGGGCCTTTAACAGAAGCAAAATGATTGGGAAATCCTTGACCAAGCTGGCCAGCTAATGTTCTGGTGGGGGTGGACCCTGCAATCCCCAGTTTAAGAGCTGCCCCTACTTTTCAGGTTTTTTTTAGTAGAAGATAGCTCTTTTTTTTAAAAAGTCCCCTGCTTTAACTCTGCTTTTTGAATTCAAACACTGATGGCAAGCTAACTGAAAATGGATATTATTTTTTTTCCACTTAGATGTTGAAATTTGAAATTCAGTGGAGAGAGTCAGGAGAGACCACAGTTGAAGTTACATAAGTAGTGTGATAAGCTCTGAAATGCCTCAGCAGAATACGAAATTGCTTTTGATCTCTTTCTGAGTTGGAACATGCACAGAGAGAGACTGCTGGAACACAGGTGAAATAGTGTCCCCTGGGCTGGGAAGAGGATGACCTTCAAAAGTACCTCCCTATAAGTTCATTCTACGTTATTTCCCTTCCTCTCTAAAAACTTCTCAGGATATATTTTATGTGTTATTACCAACATTTCAACGTATGACTGCCATGAAATTGACTGCTCCTGTAGTCAGTAGTGCTAATGAGAGGCTCAGTACTTTCTTTTCACATTTAAGGAATAGTTTAGTGTGATGATAAAATGTGCCAACTTAAAGCAGGGATATAAAGTAGAATTCTTGCCTATATTAAGTCATTAAAAGTCCAAATATTTCTCATACAAGAGCAGTAGCCCCAGGTTTTAGTTGTAATTGATGTTTCTAAACTTCTACTCTTAAATTGGGCAAGATACTGATCAAAAACTTGAAGACACTTTTGCTAGTTTAGAAATGGAAATTTGCGTTTCAGCAGCAAATAGGTTTATGTGTTTTAACTTATGTGCACTGTAATAAGCAGCGCACCTATCCAACGCTTTAACATTTTTTGCTGCCAATTTCAAGAAGAAAAGAGGGAGCATGTACCAGATAGTCACAAAATGACAAAACTGCTGGCGACCACACACCTCTAATACTCATTTTGCACCTGTTTCTATTGATAACCTTATGAGCCTATAAACAAAAGCACATTCAATTTGGTTTAGTTTGTTTAAATTCCAGGAATCTTGTGCATAAAGAGCATGTATGTATTTTCCAACACTGCACAGCTTTCACTGGTTTCAGAGATGAGTTTAGAGAGATAGAAACAGGCATAAATCTATCAATCAAGGTGCAGAGTTGCTATTTTATCACCTTGCTTATTCCTCGCCATTTTCAACTGTAGTTACCCACTGTGTGTCTTGAAGTATTGGAATTTAATGCTGATTAAAATACCAAACTTTTTTTTTAAAAAAAAGATGTTGCACATACAAAATTAGAAATAAAGTAATTAAGTATAGAGTGCTCAGCCTGTTGTTTTAAGTGATGCTGTGGGGAAAATGTCATCTACACAAATAACATTACCAGTTGTCTTGCATAATCAGCCAACCAGATTAAAAACAGAGAATAGTAGAGACTAATAAAGATAAACTTTCTTCCTTAAAACTTTTGCTTGTTTCAGTGGCTGCCTCAACAATTATATTGATACTGCAGTCTCTGCAGTAAGTATCCGAGTGACTTCTCTGGTTCGTGTTCTGAAGGGACGATCATTTATTCTTACGTAGCTTAATCGTCCTTGTAGGATCCACAGGGTTCCTCTCTGTTGGTAGTGAGCTGATCACCATTTGTAAAAAGCAGGCTTATAGCCTTCCACTTAAAGGTGTGAGATTTGCAATTATTTCTTTGGTTATTCTCGCTTAGTTTGCTTTAAAAATGAAGTTAATATTCCTATGCCTTTTGCTTTATATTTTCATGTTTTCTCTTCTCTTTATTATTGCTATGGCGAGAGCACATCATTTGTGACATGCAAATTTTGCATGTCAAAAACTCTTAGTGGCTTATCCTGATGGGCAAGAGTAAACATCTCCTACCTTTCGCCTTGTGTTTTGAGAGCTTTGCAAGTGCAAATCAGAGTCCAGTAGGTTTAGACTGGCTCTCCCTCGTTTTTTGACACATGGATAAAGGTGTAAATCTCTGTCTTACAGTTTTTGCCTTCATTTAAATGAGTTGCTTCGTTTGTCTCTTAGTTATTCCTGTGAAGTGCTTTATTCAGGAGCGATGGGCTGAAGGAGGAACCGTGTACATTAGATTAATGAATTTTTACTGTATTTTCTATTTTGTAAAAGTAATTTGTAAAATTACAGGGCTTGTAATGCAGAAGAAATTTTTGCTTAAACTGTGCTCTGATCTAGGAATTTCTGTTTCCTTTCTCCAACATTGCATTTGTTCTTGAAAATTAAACAAAAAGCTTGACAAATGATGTTGTATAAAAAAAAAAAAATGCAGGCTGCAGACCATCAGGGCTCATTTTGTCTGAGAGGTGATACTAAAATTTCAAAATGCTGCTTCTAGAACTAGTAAAAACTTCTCTAAGGGAAAACTTATTTATTTAATTGTCTGCTGCCAGATTTTGCTGGCAAACATTGTGTTTTGCCACACGACCTTGGCCAAGCTGAAAATTTATTTCAGCAAATGATGGACAGTGGTTCTTCTGGGAAGGAGGAGAAACTTACAGATTGTGCTTGGAGAAACTCTCATACTACTGATGGTCAAAGGACCTTCTAAATCAGCTTGTTTTCAGTTTAGCTTGACTGTGCTTAATTACATCAATTTATTATCCTGGCTGCATGAAGCCTTCCAGGAGACAGGTAGTGGCTTGTTGGGGGGGTGTGTAGGGAGATACTCTCCTTCCTTTGTTGAAACACCTCTGTAGTAGTTTTGAGAGCCAGGTGTTAAAGTGTGGGAGATGCAGGTACACAGGCTGCCGGGAGAAGGGATATTAGGAGATCAAAGAAGTGAGATGGAATCAAAAATTTCAAGGACTGATACCCCTACTCCTTTGTATTGCAAAATGAACAATTCCTGGCTGCTCAAAGAAACAACTTCAAAATATGCATTCTGCCTGCCATAGGTCTTTAGTGCCCTCTTCCCTGTCTGAAGCTTGGACCACACTTTACATCAACTTCCTATTTTAACCAATAAAATAACTTTTTATTTACGTGGTAAAAATCTCCATACGTGGCTAGATGCAGACTCAAAGGCATGACATTTTGATTTTGGGGGCCCAAGAACTGTGGATTCAAGGGAATGCTGCTAGCTTCCCTATGGTTTTGTGATGTCAAGATTTTTTTTAAGAGGTAATTTGATATCTGGCTTATCTTTCTCTATCAACTCCCCACAAAGCAAGTGAAAAACAGTGCATATTTGTCAAATATTTATTTGTCAGTCCTGTCAGGAAAAATGAACGTTATCCCTTTTTGACCGGTGCCCTTCACTGTATTCAGCAGAACAAGATTGTCTCTCCTGGGGCATGTCACAGAGGAGAGGGAGACTTTTATCATTTTTACCATCTTTGGACAGAGCAGCATTTGCATTCTGCATCTTTGTTTAAAAGACAATTGAGCAAAGATAGTGATCGGGTGTTTTTGTGGCTTAGAGTGAATAGAAACCTTCCCCTTTGCTACCAGCCAGCCTTATCTTATTTTAAATGTCAAGTACCCTTCAGTGTACAGAAAAGAGAAGACAGCATCCCTGTAGGCCCATGCTGGAAACAGAGGTATGGCTCCAGGAGATGGGTATTCACACCTCTGCACAAGCCTTAACAAGGACACCCACCCAAATGACCCACAGAGAGCACCTCTGAACACAGCCTGTTCTGTTGTATATTGTATTGAAGTTGGGACATCAATCTTAAAGCTGAGACGCTCCACACTAATTACATATCCAATTACAGGTGCAGGCCCGGAGAAAGCCTCTTTATTCCTAGGCGTGGTGTCTGCTTCTCTCATGTTGTCCGCTCCTCTTTTTATTACAGTTGTTTTCAAACTGTCTCACTGCTTCTTCAAATGCATAAGACAAAGTTCTTTAAAAAACAACCATCCTAAAACCAAAAACCCACATAAAAGAAAAAAAACACCACCACCACCACCCCCCCCAAGTGAAAAAAAAAGAAGGAGAAAGAAAAACATTCTGGTAATAGCAGGCAAATTTCTTGTTCATCCTTCTGTTACCCCCTCCTAATTAATCATGTCTCTTTTTCTTCTCTTCTCTTCTGCCAGTGTCTGATGTATAGTTGTGCGACATCTTCCCTGTTGATGCATGCACGCCCTAAAGTGTTCCTAAGGTTTTGTGTGTCAGATTTAGAGAAGGACAGCCTGGCCAGTAATATGTATGCTAATGCAAGTGTCTGATGGATTTCTGGTCCCTGAAAGCAAAGGCGGGAGGATGGCCTTGCATTAGCAACACAGAAGATTCAGAGTCATAAGTCAAGTGATACTAAACTTCAAAGATTGTACAATGTCTATATGTGCACAGGCATATCTTTTGAGTTATTTGTTTTCTGCTTTCAAAATCTATAGGGTGTGCTTAGATAAAAATTTCAAGCTCTATCTGGCAACAGTGTGGCCAGAAAGGGACATTTTGTGCAACTTTGATCTTACTTCAAAAAAAATGCAACTTATCCCGCAAGCTGGAGGAGTATTGCGAAGTGCCTTGAAAATAAATGACTTGGCAAGTCCGGTTTTAATCACCTGGTGTGCGAAGAGCCGATAACACACAGAGCCGAGGTATTTCTTTATTTCATGTCTGCGCAGAGACGGGTGCCAGGTGGTAACTCCACAAAGCTAGCGGACACTTGAAACGCAAACAGGGTCTTATATACACATTAGGATCAAGGAAAAAGTGGTAACAAAATACATGATTGGTTACAAACAATATATATAAACAAAAGTACTTCTACACAAGGCTAGATAATTACCTAGCTCATTATATTAAGGGGATCTTACATTTACGTACTCATTATGCACAAGTGGGTGTAATTTTTAATATTAAAATCAAGCTAAGTTAGCTAAGGACACACTTTTTTTTTTTTATACTACTCCAGAAGTGGACATGTGTGATATAAATCAGAAGTAAGGCAATAGGATTGACAGAACCTCATTGTTTCACCACCTTGCTTCAATGGATTCAATGTAGGGGCTTTTCATTCTTATTCCTACCGTTTCAATAACAGATCGTCCTTCCGACGTCAAGTCTAGATGTAGCTTTGGACAGCAAGGTTTAACACATGGTCCAGCAGTTAGTAGGGCTTCATGTTATTAATGCTGTCCTGACAGAGTTTGCAAAATTAGTAACTAAAAATATTAATTACTATTTTATGTGATGTACATTTAATGTTTCATAGAAGAAACGCTATGAATTCTATTATAAATTAATAATCTTACTAAATTTTTAATAACTTCCTTAAAGCAACATTTACAAGTCTGGTTTTTCATTACCATATTTGTTGCAACCTTGAATAAATTAATGGTACAGGTTATAACAGTACTGTTAAGTTAAAAGAAATTGGGTTCTGAATATTACTATTATTTACTGCTTGAAATCTGAATATGTGCAGTGCAGTGCAAAAGAATTCAAACATCAGACATTAAATTCAAATCATGGGCCATGTTTTCAGTGAGACACACCTTTACTAAGCTTGCATGCTTTTGTAAAATACTGTTCTTCCTGTTATTCTCAACCTTAAACAAGCCTGGCATTGTAAACTAGAAGCAGTTACAGTAACTCAAAATATTCAGGTAGTTCAGGCAGAGTCCCCAAAGTAGAGAATGTAACAACCAGAGAGTAAACAACTGAAAGAAACATTTAGTTTTAAAGTGACAATGTAAAAAAAAAAAACAGTTAAAAGGCAGGGGACCTAATATCCTGGAAGTGCAGAAAGAGAAGAGGCATTGTAGACAGAACGAAGCTTCTGATGGGACACAGATTGTAAGCACTTACGTATCAAGTAACACTGCATCAACACAAAAATATTGTGAGCAACAAACAGCTCAGTGCTAGTAGTGAAGTTTTAGCATGCTACGTCCTTCGTGTGCTTGTGTACAAATAAATATTTAAAGACATTTAGATATAATTCAGAAATCTGAGCTTTGGTTCTTCATGGTCAACCAATCCAAACATCTCTTTTTCACCTGCCTCCAGCAGACAGTTTTTTAGATTTACTTTTCACATTATGGGGGAAAGAAGGGAGGAGGAATGTTTTCTGCTATAAAAGGGTAGTATGGAAATGCTACTGCAGTGCTTTAGTCAAATTAAACTAAGTATTCTGATTATTCTTTAATGAGTTATTTACAATCAAAAAGAAAAACATTGAAGACCGTACTGGCAAAGGCAGAGAAATCTCCTGAAGGCTGGCTAGTTTCACCATACAATAGAATAACACGTTTCTGCTGTGGCACTTAGTGATTGATTATGCCATGTAAGAACAAACCAATTAGGTTAATTTACACATTAATTAGTTTATTGCTTTCTTTTTGTTTGGTCTCTAATGCCTTTGTTTAAAAAATGGAGCATGTGCTTCTGGAGGGATTTAATTTCACTAATTAAAATCTGAGTGCACATGCTGCAACACTTGCCTTGATCAGTGAAACCTGTCTGAACGAATACAAGTCCTCTGGTAGTTTGAGAGGACACTCACAAGGAAATAACACCCAAAGGGTCCCACAACTTACAAGCTTTCATCCCCATATATAGCTGGGAATTTGTTCTTACCCAGTTTTTGGCCTCTATTTATGCCAAAGGCAGTTTTTGTAAGTTGATGTGTCGAGCCGTGCAGCGTTCAGGGGAGAAGGGGAGGCTTTCAGCCTCTGGAAGGTGAGTGATGCCTGGGACTTCTTTGTGCTTGTGAAGTGCTTGGTCTTTTATGGTTTTTTTTAAGATGAGATACAACTGGATGAGAGCTATTTATTTCATGTTAGTACCTGGCACTCGTGGTTTAGTGCAAAGCATGAGACCTACAGTTCTTGAGTAGTTTTTATGCAGTTACTCTAAAAGGAAGTTTCTTCATTTCTTCTGCTCTATACGCTTCATTTACGATCAATTTTGGCTGGAGCCCAGAAAGTGTATACTATTTAACCGTGGGGAAGAAATGCATATTATCTCGTGTCTAAGTCTGCCAGAAACTGTGTATCGTGAAACAACAGATTTCACATCAGTGAGTGGACTGAGGAAGACTGCTTTCTTACTTCTTGCTGGAAAACACTGCTCTTTTTCATAAGTTCAACAACTTCTCTAGATAGGTGATTTAACTTTTAGGTTGCCTTGTGTGGAGTCAGGAGTTGGACTCGAGGACCCTCATGAGTCCCTTCCAACTCGGGATATTCTATGAGCCTCCTTGATAATATAACCAAATATATGTATGCATATATATAGATACATACACACAAGTAGCCAGCTAGCAAGAAAACACCCTGTTTGTAACCACTGTGCCAGGAACAGCATGAAGTTTTTTATCAGCAAACTTCACCAAGTAGCTGGTGTATTTAATTAGCATTGGTGCTGGATTTTTCATCTTGTTTTGCTACTTTTGTTTAAATCAGGCTTTTGAAATCACTGTGGCTGTTCATATGTTTGTCAGTAGAATGAGAAATTTTGTAAAAGATTAATTCCAAAATGTTTCTTAAACACATTATAGAAGAATCCAATTTAAGCATTAAGAAACCTCTAGTAGACTGGTGTCTTTTAAGAATGGATATAGTAACATGCATGTTCTGGATTTCTTTATAAATTATGTCCCTAAATCCATTACATGCTTTCATTTATTGGTCATAAAAGAGGTTTTAACATAAAAGCTCTTTCAACAATAACATTAGGTTCCATCCATTTTATGTGATGATGAAATAGGATGGGTTTTAAAGTTGCAGTTTCTTCCTGACATATTAATCAAACTCCCTACATAAAGTAGGTGGACGGTATCCTCTGAATTTAAACACAACTCTTTTCTACTCATTATTCTTAAACTGTTAGAGGGCAGTGAGAGGGGATACATTTGTTTAATCATATACTTTACCCAAAATGAAGGTCTGTTGTGTTGTTTCCATTAAAGAGTATTGAATGCTATCTTCACTTGGAAAGTTGTTTGTAATTACTGAAGATTTTGGTGATTCTGTTACTGATTATATATTTCACTATGTGAAAATTTACAGAGTTAATGATAAATTTTGGGATTACTAGTTGGAATTTTCTGAACTCCCACAGAGTTTTAAATACCCAATTATTTTACAGGGCATCCCTTAGCTCTAACTGCTTAGCTCTGCTGATGTTTTAGTCCTCTTTCTTCTAGTCCCTGGTATTCAGCTGCCATCTAATCCCATAGGCATGTGCACTTTTGCTAGTGGAGGAATGTGTGTGACTACAGGGTGATTATTTAGATGTCTGTATATGTTCTCAAGCCCTGGCATGGTCAGAAGCCAGGAGATTTCTGTAGTTGGACCCAATCCAGGAAGGGTTCCCTGAATCGCCTGGCCAGGATGAAGGCAGGTAGGGGTTGGGATGTAAGGAAAGCAAGCAGAATGCTGGAAGTATTCCACTTTGGGTATTTTAGTAAATATTAATTAGACCTTTAAAACTGACTCTTAGGCATCTCAGATGAACCTTTCGGCCAACACGCACGGTATAATGAATTGCCTGCTTGTTTCACAAAAGTTTTCTTAATGCTTAATAGCTTCATCAAAAGATAATATCTTGGTTTATGCAGTAGTAATGTGGTTAGGTGCTTTCCAAATATTTAAAAACCAAGTCAGACAGGACTTGAAGTGAGTGGTTTGTCTCCTCTATAAGGTATGTGAAATTTCCACTTAATTTTCTGATCTCGTTGGAGGTCCATCTTACTTGCCTAACTCATGTCTGTGAATTCTGCCAGGCACTAAGCAAATATTTGTTGCAAGCCCTGGTGTCCTTTTGTCTTCTAGTGGATTTAATCTTACTTGTTAACTGCTATCTTCCCACTGAAGCCTATACTGACAGTTCTGTAGCTTCTTACTGGGCACAGAAAATGCCTTAAACTTTTCTTTTTAAGTTGAAATATACATTGTTTTGAGGAGAATTTTGAGAAGCCTTGGTAGCAAAAATAGTAGGTAGCAAAAAATACTACTGACCTGTGGTAGGAAGTATTTGACGATTTGTTTTTAAGGGAAACTAGTTTGGTGACTGAATGAAAGGAGTGCGCTTCCTATGCTTCTTGGAAGGAAATCATCATATCCAATATCCATCGTGATTTTCCAGCTTTTTTATACATTTTTTTAACCTCATAAAAACTTGAAAGTTTTATATTGCACTTGCACAATTTCTAAAAGCAAGACTCAAGAATTTAGAGCAGAGAGCAAAGGTGAAGAGAAATGTTTTGATCTAGAAGGTGACAGTGGCAAAAGAAATTTATAATTCTCCTTTTCCCCAATACTATAAGTTTGTTGAGCATACTTCAGCGCCTCTCTTCTTCAATAGATTAGATCAAAATTTTGTCGTTCTAGTCCCAGGTCAGCTGAGTTGGTCAGCTCCATGGAGTGCATTTGGAGTGAGGTTTGGAGAGGACACCAGGTGCCTTTAGCTTTTATCTGTGCTGAGGCAGTGTCCAGCCAGAAGTACATAGTGTTTACAAAGGCTGCAATGACTGCAGGTGGATTTATCCTTTGTCCAAATAAAAGGTAGGCCTTCTTTTGTTTATATCCCAAGCAGAGATGTAATACGAGTTACTGCTTGCTTGCTTTTCTGCGTAATTAAGCTGTAATTTATGTTTTGTATACCAGTTGTAAAATACTTTCAAGACTATTTTTTGGGGGGGAAGGCGGGATGGGACAAGTTAAATTCAAAAGACTCAAACTATGCTAAGCTCTCAATGCCCAGACAGCCTCACTTACTTTTCCTGGTTTATCTGTAATGCATTACTTACTGCTGCATTATTAGTACTTGAAAATGAGTAAGCCCTACTGGTCTTTTCCAAGCAGCTGTTTTTTGGACGTTGTCCGATTACTATATGGTATTACATTATCTTATTTCACATTTATATTTTCCTAATAGATTGCAGGAGGAAGAAGAGGACTGAAATCTCAAGTGTTGTGTTTTTGTGTGCTAGATCAGGGGATATAAACAGAGCTTTTGATTCCTGTAGAATTTAGAGAAAGGATATAAATGCTTGACATGCCCTTATCAGCTGTACTTTACCAGCAGCTGAAAAATGGAGGGCATTTTTTTTTTCCTGTTTTGGGTAGTTTTGGTGTTTTTTTTTTCTATTATTATTTATTTGATTCTGTATTTCATGATCATGAGGCTCTAGCCCAAAGGAAGTCTTTATGGCTGTGATGTAAACTTTTGAAAGAAAAGGGCTTATAATGGAAAAGGCTGACAGTCTCTTAACTTATAGCAGCATTAGCCATTAGAGTTTGTGGCACATTTGTGTGTGGGTGTGTAGTTTGATAGTGACAGATACCGAACATCATTTTTCTAAAAGGCTGACCTTGAAAAATCATAGCATCAGAGTACCAATAAATGATACATAGTTCTAGAAGCTGTAAAATGTGAAACAACATGTACCTTATGACACTGCGGTTTAATATTCTGAGATGTCATCCCTGTAACTGAAGCATTCTCTGGTAGAACAGAAGTAAGGTTGAGAAATTGTGTGAGATGGAGAGATAAATTTTGATGCCAAAGAATGCTAATATAGGTAATTAGCCAAGTGTTTATATTCTGATTACCCTTTCATCTTCTCGATATTTATTGCAAAGGCTGTATTTTCAGAACTAAGTGAGGAGCTTGGCAAATTTTATCCTCCTTGACTAGAGCTTGAGAATATTTAGGCACCTAGCAGTACATTATTTGATATGGTCATTGGAGTATTTAGGAACATGCTCTTAAAAGTCTGTGCCTTAGTTCTGCTAAATATGGGGGAAGGCCTTTCTTTTTTCCAAAATGTGTCCACATATTTCAGTTGTAAACTGTTTGGGATAGAACATGTGTCTTATGAAGTGAGATTAGTAAGAGTTTACTCAGAGATTAAGATTCAGTCTGGGTTGATTGTAGAGTTTGACTGTAATGTGCGTCGTTTTAAGAGAGCCATACAGTGCTTTGAAGAGCATTTTGGAAGTGTTTGAGATAGGCAGATTTCTCTCTAAAAATCAGAAGTAACTGCTCTTATGCATCTTATGTGGTCCAGCTGAGGGACCTTTCTCAAAACAGTAATTAGTGATGTTTCTGAAAGAGCATCCCTTTCATCTGTTTGCTGTTGGTGAGAAAAAAGAGCATGCTGGATGGGGAAAAAAAAGTGTGTATTTGCAGGCTATCTAGATTTGCATGAAAAAGGATTTCACCTCTGTATGGAGCTAATAACATTTTTCTAGTATAAAAGGACATGTTTCCTACTGAGTCAAGTTATGAACAAATAAGAGGGTTTTTGCTAAAATATTTATGAAGATCAAATTTATATGTGTTTATGAGTGTGTGTATGGATTTTATAACTGTACATATATTAAAATGTGTATATATATGCACACATACAGTTGCATACTCAAACACTGAAAATAAGTGATTTAAGGCTTTTTCAAAGACTCTGTTTGAGAAGATAAACCCTCAGGGAAGAAAGAAGGTATGTTCAGCTCTTCCTATAGAGGCTGGGGTCTTCTGCTGGGCCTGCAGAGCCTTCCTGATGCCCACAGTGTTATGTGGGTTCTCTTCTGTTAAGCTGGTATCAAGAAGTGCAGACTCTGTGGGACCATTTGTATTAGTTTAGGCTAATTCTGCTATAGCAATGTCTTGAGCACTGCTGATGAAAACTAAGAAGATTAAACTCCACATAATCTGGGGATTTTTATGTAAGTTCAAATTACCATAAGCTCTTCAAATCATTGATCTGACGATCAGTAAGAAGGGAAGAATAACTCAAACTAGCTCAAGTTGCAAATCTTTGGGTCCTTTTTGTCTTCTTTTTCATTTTTTCAGTAAACCCCTTTTAAAGATGCTTTGGAATAAGAAGGTGGTTCTTGTTCTACTTTCTTAGGGGAAAGAAACTTTGAAAGGAGCTGCACAATTGTGTCTTTTTCTCAGTTAGTTAACATGCATTTGGATTGGATTTATGGAGACTATTGAAATGCTAAAAGTCACTGATTGATTATTTTAATGCTATCTCACTATTTCAATAAAGATTGCTTTTGAAATAGAACTCTGTCTTAATGGCATTACCATTTTGCTAAATGTGGGTATTGTAGCTTCTGATTTTTGTATCCATTAGAAATGAGGAAATATATTCCTGTTCAGTGGGTATGTCCAGATACAACCGAAACAAGCCAGCAGGCCCAAAGTACCATCAAGTTGCACAGGTTTTCACCCTATTTAACATTTACAAATTTGTAACAAATTCTCTGTGGACTTTAGGACTTTATGGTAACTGTAATTCTACTGATATTAAGCTTGCTTTTCTCTGTTGTCATCTGTGGTCCCGTGTTGTGGTTTAACCCCAGCCAGCAACTAAGCACCACGCAGCCGCTCGCTCGCTCCCCCCATCCCACTGCGGGATGGGGGAGAAGATCGGGAAAAGAAGTAAAACCTGTGGGTTGAGATAAGAACGGTTTAATAGAACAGAAAAGAAGAAATTAATAATGATAATGATGATGCTACTAAAATGGCAACAGTAATAATAAAAGGATTGGAATGTGCAACTGATGCACAGTGCAATTGCTCCCCACCTGCCAATCGACACCCAATTAGTCCCAGAGCGGTGATGCCCCACCCTGACTCGCCACAGTTTATTCCCTAGATGTGACGTTCCCATGGTCTGGAATACCCCTTTGGCCAGTTTGGGTCAGCTGCCCTGGCTGTGTCCTGCGTCAACTTCTTGTGCCCCTCCAGCCTTCTTGCTGGCTGGGCAGGAGAAGCTGAAAATTCCTTGACTTCAGACTAAACATGACTTAGCAACAACTGAAAACATCAGCATGTTATCAACGTTCCTCTCATACTGAACTCAAAACATAGAACCTTACTAGCTGCTAGGAAGACAGTTAACTCTATCCCAGCTGAAACTGGGACATCCCCGTAGATGTCACATGCAGCTGTATAGTAAGTATTCCACAGGCTTTATGTTGACACCACTTGAGCAACTTGAATTACTCTGTTTCCCTATGACATTCATCTAGAGGACTGGGCAGATTTTTAAGTATGCCATCTGGCAGACTTTGATCTTCATCAAACAGAATATGAGAGATACCTGTTATCTGGGAAGTGAAGTCTGTAATACCTGGGAGAAAATTTAGAGCAGCTTCCTAACAGTCTTCTCAGCTGTGGTTTGCTACTGCACCCACAGTTCACCTCCGTTCACCTTTGAAACAGGCTGGCTTTTCTCTTGCCTAGGAGGCTGGCTGGGTTTCACATCGCGGGCTTGGAGCTTCGTGACTCCATAGCCATGCTCAGAGTTTTGAGCCGACATCTACATGGGACAGTTCTTTAGTGCACAGCTGCACCACTGACATCCTCCAGAATGGAGTAGTCTGATTCAGTCTGGCTGTACTGACAATCAAACCATGCCAGGGAGTCATTTGAAAGGGTGATAGCTGAGTTGGGTCAAGCCATATCAAGAGTGCTTTAACACTGACTGGCTACCACTGCCCAGGAACATTTTCAGGTATGGTTTTATTTAAGCAGGGATGTAGCCGAAGTGTGTGTGTGTGTATGTCAGGCAAATCTAGAGCTCAGACAAGAGCCATATATTCAAAAGTGACCTGATTACTTTTCTGAAATATTTTACGTTGACAATATTATAGAATTAATATTGTAATTTAAATGAAATACATTGTCTTTAGTCATTAAAATAGACCTCTCGCAGCTGTTTATCCCCAGTTCCAGAAGTCTGTCAAAGATACATTTGTCTGTGAAATGTTTTTAGCACAATAAATGCATCTTTGGAAGGTGGAGAGGGCTGGGCAACTGTAAGGAGTTCCTGCACTTCCAGTTGAGGAACCAGTCCCTTTTCCAGCTTCAGAGGTAGAGGTGTTTTATGAGTAGGGGGAAACTTCTAATTTTAGTAAAAACTTTCTTTGCTTTGCTAAATTTCCACTGCTGCTTTGAGATGAATTGCAGTGGATTACCATAGTAATACTGTAATAGACCACGTGGACATTGTTAATAGTAAACTTGATGAAATATCAGCTCTGGAATGAATGTAAAATGAGCTTTTTCCTGCAGCGAGTAGAAAGAATTGTATCAGGCAGTGAAGAGTTTTTCTGTCACAGATCAGTTATATTCTTTTCAGATAGTTCAGAGGTATTGTATGATCTGAATGCTCACTGTATACCAACTCTGAGTTGCCATTTTCCAGTAGTGATTGAGTTAGATTTCAAACTCTTATGACCATGAGTGGTGATATGTTATTATGGTGCTTTTCATACTTTAGTATAAAGTTCTGTATTTGAAAAGATGGTAATTTTGTGTGTTGAGCAGTGTGATGTCAACATGAAGCCCATTGAAGTCATTGAAGGTGTTTTCCTCAGTTGAAATTAAGATTTGCTCTATTTCCAGTACATTTATAGCTTAATCAAATTCTGTATCTCTTCCACGTAAGAGAAAATGATAGCTCTCCAAGAGTACTGCTTGTTTCTTCATCACTGGGGCAACAGGGTATTGGTGTTGCTACCAGGTTCTTCTCCCTGATAACGGGCTGTAAAAGACTCCTCCTGGGAGGCACTACATCTTAAGTTAGTCCTTTCTCAGTATCGGGATGTTGCCCCCATAAGATGCCTCTTCAGGAGCATGAGGAAGATGAAACTTTGGTGGGACTTGCAAAGTGAACGTGCAGAATATTGGAAGGAATAATTCATCTCCCAGCCTGCAGGCACTGGGCAGGAAAAAAGAGGACCTTGTTGTATCATCTTACTTAATTTTAATAATGTGCTTTTCTGGCTACATAAATCTTATTCGTGTAGATTGCAATAGTTTGAATATGGCTTCTTTTATAAATCCTTAAAAGTTGTTAAAAGTTGTTTTTTCTTTGCATGATTTAGACCTGAGGCTTCTTTAATAAAGGCTATGAATCAGCAGTGGCTTAATATCTCAGTTAGAAGCACCTTTACCATCTACCTCAGATTATTATTTTAAAGGATGCAAAATATTCTACTCACAAAGTTGTTTCAAAGTACTTAAAAACTAAACCAGACTAATTTAATTGAGACTCTTGAAAAGCCTGGATTAGAAAATTTAAATTCTATTCGCCATCATGAGCATCCATCTATATCTGTGACCTTTGTGGTGCATTTCTTGATCTAACACGTTGTCCCTACTGCACATTATATAGCTTGCAAAATATAAAAATGAACCATCCATAAAAGATAATTCTAGTAGCCTCATTTCCAATTTGTTAGTATGGCACTGGGAATTGCTTGTCTTGAGAAATCACATTAATCCAGTTTTGTATGTGGTTCCTATGAAACCGAAGTTAACTAAGGAAAATTTCAGGCAGAAGAATATCTGTTGTCCTTCCAAAATATGGCCATGCTTAAAATTTGGGATCAGTTTTGTGTTGCATGAAAATTCAAATGGTACAGAAAATTTGAACTGTACATTAATGAATAAAAATTGTCATTTTCTTCACCACTTATGCTAACATCTTTAATTGTGGTGAATTAATTTAGTATGAATATGGGCGTCATGCATTGCTGTTACAACCCTTTTGTAATATAGTAGTAATTAATATACTACATTGCACAGTGCAGCCACATTCTCAGATTTATTCTCCATTCAGATTGTCCTTTTTCTCCATTGGCTGAACAGAAATAGGTGCAACGTTGAAGTTGTGAATGGTTTCATGCCCCAAAAAATCCTTAGTGTTTTAGTTGCATCCTGTTCCCCCAAAATGCCAAGTAATCTCCGTTTAAATTATTTTTCTACTATTAAACTTTTGGCTGATTGAATGTATGACCTCTAGATCGTAGAATCACACAGGTGGGAGGGGACCTCCGCAGGTCTCTCTTCCAAGCCCTTGCTCAAAGCGGGTCCAGTTAGAGCAGGTTACTCAGAGGCTTGCCCCATCATGTTCTGAGTATCACCAAGGATGGGTATCCAGCATCTCTGAGCCCCTGTTCCTGTTTTTGACCACCCTCATGGTAATAAGCAAGTAAATAAATAAAGTTCTTGTATCTGGTCACAATTTTCTGTATCCCAGCTTCTGTCCGTTGCCTTTCGTGCTATTGCTGTGCGTGGCTAAGGGCAGCCTGGCCCCATCACCTCTGCACCCTTCCAGTGGGGACGTAGCTCTTGTTACCAATGAGATTCCCTTCACCTTCTATTTGGGGGACTGAGGAAAGCTGCTTTTCTAGCCTCTCCTCATTTATTGTGCACTCCAGACCCCTCACCATCTTGTTGGTCTTCACTGGACTTGCTCCAGCATGGCAAAGTCTTATATACATCTTGTTCTGATATTAAAGGAAGATAGTATGTATGCAGCAAAATAATGGTATTTGGAGGTAACCAAAGTCCGTCAAAATCTTTCTTAATGGATTGCCTTAATGGATTCTCAACCACTGCCTAATGTTGTTTTGTTTCATGTTCTGCTTAAATAGCTTCAATGGTAACTAAACTTCAGAGTGAGTACAGATTAATTAAATTTCAAATTCCATTTTGTAGAATAGCAGGTTCATCGTGTGTCACTGGGCCAGCCCAGAAGGGAGTATTTTCTTTGGTGGTTTTCTTTTCTTTTTGAGTTCTAAGTCAAAGCATATGGAAGAGCACGATTTAGTTTTTGAAAGTGCATGACAGATTCATTTTTATTAAAGCTGAACTGAAATAAAATAGACCCATGGATATTTTGTTTTTAAAAAATGGCTTGCTTTTGAAGGGCGTGGCATAGAGCATGGTTTCAATTTCTGTAGAAAATGGTACATTTCTAAATGCATATTTCATTGCTAACACTATATGGCTATATGTACATTATAAAGGCCATTCATGCTAGCAGGCTCAAAAAGTGAATGTGTAATGTGTCTTTAAACTGAAAGGAACTAAAATCCCAAAATCATTTAGTTCTCTTACATATTTCATTGTTGATCTTTCTGTTTTCTCTTGTAAGGAGCCTATCTCTGAAGCTCTCGAAGGAGGTAGACCAAGGAGAAGCCAGGTACCCTCGTGTTAGCCAGCTGGCTGGCAGCCCATCTGTGGAGTGGCCTTTTACCGGTCTGGAAGAAGGCGGAGGCATTGAATCTTTGCCCTTCAGACTGATGCTGCAAGACTGCACAGCTGTAAAGACATTGCTTCTGAAAATGAAGAGGGTTCTTCAAGAGGTAATCACCCACTCATTTGTTAAATTAAATAGCTTTCAGCATTAATGAGCTAAATGGCAGAAATGGATCAGAAAAGTTTATGGACTTGGTGTGGTTTAATATGTCTTGACTATCTGGAATTGATGCAGAAGTATAAATAGTAGTGCCCCAACATGGTGGAGGTCAGAAAGTTTATACTGTAGCAGAATTTAACTGATACTGCCATCTCGCTGTGCAGAGTATGAAACTTCTCTTGAGCTTTTACCAAAAAGGGGACGGGGAGATGAACTGCTTTAGAGCAAGATAAACTGTATTTTTTTTTCCTCTAGTATTTTAGAGCGTTTCAATTTTCTTACTACATTTGTTAATCAGTATGAAGTTGCATGCAATTTATTCAGAGGAGAGATGCAAAGGACAAAAATGTTCTCTTAAGTAACAGTACTAAAATTAAAGGTTACTAGCTTGAGTTTGTAAATGATGGCCAAAATCAGGTTTCTTAAGCCATTCTTAATTCAAGAGTCCTGGCTTGTCGTGTTCTGCTATATTCTCCTGCTTGCCCCGTGAACTGCTGGTGTTGCTTTGAAAACTTTCTTTTGCATCCAGCTCCCTTTAGGATTTTAGGAGAAATCAAATTATTATTGGGTGGTTGGTTTTTTTTTTTTACACTTTCCAGCTGTGGAGCTTTGATTCAGATACATGCTTTACACGAGTTCAGCTTCATGTCAGTGGAGTGCAGTGTGAGTCTTCTTTGAGATCTACAAGAAAGATTATTGTTTGGTTGTTTTTTTTTTTTTTTAAATCTATATAGTTCATAGAATTACAGAATAATTTAGGTTGAGAGGGCTCCCCAGAGGTTCGACACCTCTACTGAAAGCAAGGCCAACTTAGAAGAGGTTGCTTAGGTCCTTGTCCACTTAAGTTTTTGGTACCTTAATGGGGTTTCCACATTGTCTTTGGGCAAGGGTTTCAATATTTGACTACATCATTGTATTTTTTTTTGCCTAAGATATAATCACAATTTCCCTTGTTGCAAGTTCATTGTATGATGACGTGCTAGTCACTTAACTAAGACATTTAAATAAAAAAATAAGGCTTTGGCAAGTTTGGGTTTTGCTCACTTCTTGATCATCCGTATCTAAATTCAACTAATTGTTGTCCTGTCTGAGAAGGTCTGTCAAAGGTTTAGCCATGATAGTAATCTGTTAGTCCTCCTAAGTAGCATGTTTTTGCTGGCTGGCAAGCCTCATGCCTTCCAGTTTCTTTCCATTCGCTAGAAGCTTTAGGTATGCTACTGGGCTTCTTAAGGGACATCTATTTTGCTGAATCCAGAATTGAAATCATTAATTCTCCATCAGTTCTTGCTTATATAATATCAGAATATAGAGTGAATTTAAAGCTCCTTGTCCACTGAGAAGGATTTGTAACCCTATTATATATGGAAATAAATACTAAGAATTATAGTATTACATGACATAGCAGTTGTAACATTCAGCTGATAATATTGGCAGCATGCTCTGTGGCGTCTACTGTGAATAATTTTATGTTTTGCTCAGAAAAGTTCTTTCTTACCATGACAGTAGGCGTAAGAATTTTATTTTTAACTTAACAAGTTCCATTAAACTTGTGTAAGAATCTACTGTGACTTTCTGTATGGAGATACGTTGTACCTTATAGTACTGCATCTTTAAAAACACTCACCAGGTGATCTCCACAAAAGGAACACAAGGTATTTTGTGTGACTCACTGGAATTTCATGTCCAGTTACTAATACCTCCTTATGTAACTCATTGATTTTATTTTTTCATCTTGAATGATTCAGTCTTTTACTTACTTGTTCCTTTGCACCACATAATTTCCATTTCTCCATCTGACTGTAACACAATGTGATTCTGTCCTTTACTTTTCTTTTTGTCTTGCCTTCCTTATGAAATCAAAATGGCCTTTTTCTAATTCTACAGTTGGATGTTAGATGCGATGCATCTATAATATATACGTGCTGTAATTTACCTCCCTGTTTTTCAGGACATTTGAGATGGAGTATCCTACTAGTAGTACACAGTGTTCTAGTACACAGCTAAACAAAACTCTTACATAGCTAGAATGAAGTCACCAATCTGGTGATTATCATAAACTTTACCTATGTTGAGTTGTTATTGGTATTTTGTTTTTTAATAAGCAACTTGTATAATACCAGTGATAGAAAAGATATGGAGAATACTGTAAAATGGTGTGGGAATGTCCTTTTTAGTAGCCCCATCTGAGAAACAGCTGTTTAATAGGTATTAATTCCAATTCTACTGGTTATAAATACACATACTATTTCTCGAAACAAAATTACTTTTCAAGGTCATTGTTGAACTGCACAGTTTTCGTATCTCCATCAAGAGTTAAAAAACCTGTCTACTATGCAGTGGGCATCATCCATGGTATAATTGTAGGAGAGGGGAAGAGCAGCAACAACAAAATATTCACAAAAAGTCTTTGAAACACATTAAAATATTAGGAATTAAACCAAAACCAGAATGTGATTCAAAAGAACATAAGTAGCTACTTTGAACAACCAAAGAGAAGATGACCTTGAAATATATTACAAATTGATTTTGGAATGACATAACTTGATTATCTTCAGAAATACAGACATTTACACATTTATGTCACTTTTAAATTATTAGTGAAAGATTCTAGGAAAATATAATTCCATCAAATTGAAATATTGTGTTGAAGAATCTGATAAATAAGTCATCTGAGCATATTTGCCGGGCAGTTACCATGGAGAAGGTACCCTACTTCCATTGTAACTAGATGTAATTTCTTCATCCAGAAGTTACTTCCACCCCACCAATATTATAAATCAAACTCCCAACAGTACAGAATTAAAAGACATAAAAGAAAAATTTTTTCCTTACCATGGAATGCTCACATATTTTTTACATGTAGTCAAACATAGTCTGGCAGGCTTATATGGTATGGAAGTGAAATATTTTATGCCTATAACAGTATAAAATAAGTGTATTTATAAAAATAAAATGACACATGTTTTCATTCACTTCAAAAATATACAAAGCATATGATCTACGTGGGGAAAAATTACACAAGTTGTCAGAAAAAAAGCTGCAGTATTTCTGTTTTATAGCTGATGATACCCATAGAAGAAGAAATTACAGTAGTGTACACCTCTATTGAAAAATAACATATTAATTGAGTTAAAATATTAGCCCCATTATTCAATATAATCTTTCTTCTTAACCACTGAGCACTGCTTCTAAGGAATAATTTAATTATGATCTGCCAAAACTTAATACTAGCTAGTACAATGGGTTTTTTTTTTGTTGCAGTTGCTTGTAATTGAAGAATCTAAATGAAAAAAACTGCACACAATATATGCTGTACTGTGCAGCAGATTTATAAAGCTGTGAGTTTAGCTTGTTTTTGGCCTTATCATGAAAAGGGAAACTGAAAACATGGCAGTAACTTGCAAGATTGAGAATGTTATTAGGTAATGTATTTAGTAAAAGACTAATGAATGATCATTCAATTAAGAGAATTAATTACCATTCTACTTTCAGTGAAAAAGCCTTGAAAATGTCTACTCATTATTCTTTATAGCTTTGGCCATGCAAGTCTCATAAGGCAGATTGTCCCCTAATGTTTTAAGAACCTCATTGAACAAAGCTGAAGGTAGTTTGGAGGACCCTGGCACGTGAGGAAACTTGGTGATCCACCAGAAACTGGTCCAGAGAGTATGTCCAAATCTGTTCTGCAGCTTTTCCTCATGGATGTTCCATTTCTTATAGACAAATCTGCAATACATGGTGTAACCAAGACTTGTGGGCTGCAAAGTTTCGTTAAAAAGCGTTACCAGACATTAGCAGCACAGGCAGCTGGATAAAAGCCACTTCAGCATATAAGACAATACAAGCTTGTCTGTGATTCACAAGTAGTTCTTGGTCTCCCTTTCCTCTCCATCTCACTGATGTTTATTGAACTGTTTTTGTTTTCCTCAAAGCCTACTTGGTGTGTTTTTCTCAGTAATGACTCCTCTTATTCAGGAAAAAAAAAAAGACAAGAAAATGTGGAGTTGGGTGGATGAAATTGGTGGGTTCACCTCCTTCTAAGCAATGGATTCTTCACTTTTTGACTTCAGACAGGCCTTTGTGCTCTGCACTGGTCTTCAACTCAGAATCTGTGTTTCTCCCCCACATGCTGTGCTATACTTTCTATGTTTTGTTACGTTTCTGCCACTAACTGATTGTGTGTAGTCAATGAGCTTCTAAAAATTAGACTGTAGCTTCTTCCTCAGTTACTGCTATAAACAATAATAAATATATAATGCCTCTTTCCCAAACAGTATATGGGCCTTCCTCTACTTCTCCAGATGAGACTGAAATTATTTCCGTCTATTAACTTTTTTATGGTTTCAGTTACAGCTAACAGAGGCAATGTCAAAGGCCGGCTAATTGAGAGGACATTTAAGAGCTTTGCCTTTGTTGAAATCATTGGTAGAACATCTCAGGCAGAGACATGAGAGGAAAACTCGTATGGCTTTGGATTTGTGCCTGGCAAGAGAGGGTCTTTATGCGGAAATAAACATAGTGAAAAAATGCAGCTCTTTTAGGAAGGAATCAATTTAGTCAGCAGTAATGGGTTTTTGTTGAAACTTTAGATGTTGAGCTTGTTGATTAATTTTACTGCATGTCCCAGTAAAAAGAAATTCTTGCCCACATTTAGGCTTGTTTCTACAGGTCACATTTTCTCTGTATTCTTTATGAAATATATAGATTATCAACTACTTAATTCTACTCTTAGATATTTTTATGGGGCTATCAGAAGTGACCCCTCTGGTTGCTAATCCAGAAAATTAAGATACGTTGTCTGTATGTTTGTGTAATTTGTAATATAAATTATTCAGTGCATGCCCATGCTTCTTTCACAGCTCTGCAAAACACCATGCAGGCTGTGGAGCTTTAGAAATTGAAGCTAATTGCTATGATTAGCAATAAGGATAAGTCACTCTGGACATATACTGCATACTGTGTTTTACTAATCAATCATTTATTTTACCGAGGGAAATTGCAACTGTCTGTGGCTGTCATTAAAGCTTAATGTATCCAATACAGTGGTTTTTAGATTGCACTTGAAAAAATGAGAAATGTGGAAAATTATGTCAAAATCACTGTGAGACTGGCCGTGACAGTTGCCTGAGACCTGAGGGACAGAGTGAGACCACTCAGTCTGCAATTAGCCTGTCAGATATCAATGGCTACATTACTTCTCTGCATGCATCTTTCACCTCATCAGTAAAATAAGTATAATTATAGAGTTGTCTTTTATGCTGCACTTGCAATCTACTAATGGAAAGTACTAAGAGAAAGCTAAGTGTTGTTTGCGATATTTTGTAGACTGATTGCTAAGCAATGTGGAATTGGCCTTAAACTATGTTTTTTAAAGACATTAAAGCTTTTCCTGCAGTCCACTATGAAACGTATTGTTTACTAATGTTGTCTGTTAGCCACTTAGGAAGCAATTGCAAGTTTAATATACTGTGAAATACTGCAGGTTTTCTTCCTTTAAGTAACTTTGTAATTAACCGCTGTAGCATTGCTGATTTATTCAACAACTCCGCATTTAATACAGTCCCTTTTATCAAGTAATTCATGCTGGAAATTGGTAATTCCTTCATTTCATGGTGTGTTGACACTGCATATACCCATAAATTTAAATAACTAATAATAAAAATGTACTAGATTTAGTAATAGGATTTAACTTTATCATATTAAATTGCTTTTTCACTTGGAAATATACATTGGCATACCCTTGCCCAGCTGCTTGCACAGAGAGTGCAGAACACCCAATTGGCACATTTTGTGTACAATTTCTAGTAGCATATCTCAGGGTAACGGAGAATATTGGGAGCTGGTGGATATAATCAGATGTTCTCTTTGGCAGTGAAAATATTTTATTCTAAGTTTACTAGTTCTAAGGCATTTAATAAGAACAAACAAACCCAGTGTTTGTTATTTAGGCTTAATATTCTTGAGATACAAGAAAACTCCCCCCACCCATATTTTTTATGCAAGCTGCGTAAGACAAATATCTCCAACATTGTTGTCGTGTGTGCTGAACTTGGCTGAAATAGGCTGTAATGCTGCGATTCCAGTCCTATTGCTTAGGTTTCTTAGCTGAATAAGCCTTAGATCAGGTAATTACAAAAGGTTCTAGAGAACTGTCATACTATTTTGGTGTGTGCAATAGATTTCAGCGTGTTCAATGTTTAAAATTTCTCAAAATTGTTAACAGTTGTTTAATAGTACTTGGGAAAGCCATTTACCTGGCAGATCAAGGCATGTTCTCCAGTGATTCATTTAGAAGATCTCATTTGGTAGAAGTTCAGTAGTTTGGGGACAGGTTCAGAAAAAGGTTGTATCTTAGAATCAAAGAATCATTTAGGTTGGAAAAGACCCATAAGATCAAGTCCAACCATAAACATAATGCTGCCAAGTCCACCACTGGTCTATGTCCCTAACACCACGTCTACATGCCTCTTAAATACCTCCAGGGATGGTGACTCCACCACTTCCCTGGGCAGCCTGTTCCAATGTCTCACAACCCTCTCAGTAAAGACATTTTGCCTCATATCCAACCTAAACCTCCCCTGGCACAACTTGAGGCCATTTCCTCCCGTCCTATCTCCAGCCACCA
>JANZLQ010000007.1:3379953-3394022 GCA_026212715.1 Elanus axillaris
GAGGCAAAATGTCTTTACTGAGAAGGTTGTGAGACATTGGAACAGGCTGCCCCGGGAAGTGGTAGAGTCACCATCCCTGGAGGTATCCAAAAAGCATTTAGACAGGGCCCTCCAAGACCTCGTCTAGTGGGCACAGATGATGGTTGGACTTGATCTTGAAGGTCTTTTCCAACCTAAATGATTCTACGATTCTATGATATGGCTGATGCTAGTCTTGATCTCCATTTGTCATCTGTGCTTTAATCATTCTTTTTTCTTTTTTTTTCTTTTCATGGATGCTCCTAGGTGTTCTGAATGTTTGTGAATGTTTTGTGAACATTGCAAGATACCAATATTTGCCTTTTATTTTAGTCCATCCAGAGGTGGATTAATTCATAGTTAATTTCTGCTACTCTGTATTACTGGCATTTTGCTCTCCATATGTTTATCACTTTTTGTAATATCCATCTTTTCCAGTGTCTATCTGGTATATAAAAAGTCAGTTTAAGTCTTTGTTATAGGTGCCAATTGAGAGAATCCTCCAGAAGAGACTTTCCATCTCCTTTTAAATAAATTTCACAGGGTTTAATGTAGAATGATAAGCCTTTGTTAAGGGTTTTTTTTGGCCCCTAAAAATTAATAGATTACTGTCCAGTTACTATAGAATTTTTTAGGACTTGAAAGACCTAATAAAAACTTAGCATCGCCTGTGGAACCCTGTACATTGGCTTTGTTGTGTTTTCACCTTCATTGTTAAAAGACAGAAACAGATTAATCACTAAGGTCATACAGCTCTGTGTTTAGGGCACATACGTGCTTGTATGCGTAATTGTACTACACCCTGTAAAAACTTGACAGTTTTTAGGTTTTGCAAGCCACATGACCAAGATGTTCATGTACTTTTGTATACAAATAGGAACTTCAATTGCTTTCAAAGGCAAAACTGAAGTGATTTTGAAGTGCATGCATGCATATAGAATGACTTTTAGAAGTAGAAAGAAGGTTGTCTTAAGTTCCAGCAAAAGTGAGATAAAAACTAGTCTATATGATCTGAATGAATATACAGTTTCAAATGAAATCATACCTTTAGGCCCAATCATCAGGAATTTTAGTACTAGTTGAAAAATTTGCAGTTTATTTGTATTTGTATACTGTTAGTTTTTTTTAATAGGGTGGCATAATCAGATGCTGATTATAAGAAGCAGTAGATCTGGGAAGAAAAGGCAAGCACAGCCTTGGAAAGAAGGGGAAAAAAATATATATAGCATGCAGAAAACAAAAGGCTTCTTAGATTACCTGAGATTACCTCTGAGCTGATTTCTTGGTGGGAATAGATTTTTTTTTTTTTAAATGAAATACATTTGTGTGGGAGATGAACAAATGTGTAAAACTTTTAAGAGGCATTTTTAGGTAGACAGTTTTACATGCTTAGCAGCTGTTAAACTATGTCCACTGTTAAATGCCTTCAGGGAGCAGAAGCAGTTGTTTTAGAAACGATATACAGAATGGCAAGAGCTTGGTGATTTATTCTGCTGAGCTGCTGCTACTGTTTAAAAAACCTCTAGCAAGTGTTTCCTGTAGTCTTAGTTTTTCATTCTGAAAAAGATAGAAACCCAGGAGATTTTCATGTAGTGCTTTCTCATTCCCTCATATAAAATAGGTTTTGCTCTATACCAAGACTACAGCAGATGAATTGGGATAGCATCAGTATTTCAGCATGTGTCAACACAAGGAGCAGCTGGTAACTGCTCTTCTTAGAGGAAGCCTGAGGAAGAAATGATGTTTCGTGTCCTGCCTTGCTCTTCTTTTGAGCTAGGGAAGATCAAGAAAGAGAAGGGAATTAGTACAGCCCTTCAAAGAGGGAATCTCATTTCTTGCCTTGTGCCTGTTCTGCTGTGCCAACTACAAGTCAGGAAAAGTAAAACTCTGCCACCTTATATATCTTATATAGCTTCAACACCTCTGTAACAGGAAGGGAGAATCCACCGGGCAGTCACCAAGGGAGTCATTAGACCAGAGCAAGTTCTGGGTAGGATAAGTAAGGTTGGAGGAGTAAGTAATTTATTCTTCTACGTGGCTGAGAGCACATCAGCAAATTCTGACCTCCTCCTAGTTTCCATGTACTAAAAAGCCTTTTCAAATTAGGCAACATTTACCAACATTTTGCAAATGCATAGAACAAGAAAGACTGCTTTTTGAGTTTACCTTTGAATTCAATATAAATATGCATATGTGTTTTACAGTGCCTTTGTGAATGATCTCATATTTGTCACATACAGGTTTGCCTTTAAATATTGAAGAATATTTGAGCTAGAAAGTAGACGTTTCTTCCTACAAGGAGGGCTAGCGTTTATGAGCCATGTATGTCCTACTTCTATTTTCAAATGACAAACCTTTTCAAATGATGAACTTGTTTCCTGCCTGATGCTCACACAGACGTCTTCTGGTACTTAGAAGTGCATTTTCAGATTGCAGAGCCAAGCAAGTTTCACAGCATGACAGACCAAACTCTAAACACTGTTGCTGAATGTAGGGAGAAGATGAAAATATCCTTTTAAAATTTTCTGTCAGTCATTATGCATGATGGCAAGCTTCAGCTTTAAATTGGAACTTAGTGGAATAAAAATAGCTGGGAATAAAATTAAAATATAATATAGTGAATATAACCTCTTTACATGGAATACTAGTTTTTAAAAGTTACAAGGAAAAACCCAGAGGTAGCAAAATATATCATTTTCAGTCTGGAGAAAGATTGATAGCCTTAAAATGTGTCTTACCATGCCAAAAATAATCTTTATGCTAATGGACATTCCTTATAATATTGTCTATAGATAATTAGAAATTATGAAAGAGGGCAGGAGACCTTGAGTTCACATTAATAAAGTAGTACAGTGAGGGAGGATAGAGAATAGCTAATATGTACTGCTGTCTGGCAGACAATATGAAAGGATATTTAATTTTGATACTAAATCAAAATTGTAGTAGGAAATGGAAGACAAACTTCTTTCCTTCCTAAAAAAAGAGGATAAAATTAGATGATCTTTGGCTGTTTTTAATGATTGGTTCAAGAATAGTAAAGGCTCTTCTTAGAGCTGCTTCCCTCACTGAGAAGAGTCTCCCAAAGATGTAGGGACGTTTGCATTTGGTTTCGAATATCATAGATGGTACTTTCCATTTATCAGAGAGAATAGAGAAGAAAGACAATGTTATAGGCACTGGATAGGAGTGGTAAGGTGTGGGCAGTGGAAAATTAAATATATCGATCAGTATCAGACTATAAGAAATAGGAACCACCCTTCCTGGAGCAGTTTGCTAATATGTACTTGGGAAGGAAATGAGAATACAAGAACTAAAAGATATTTTTTGAAGTGGTATTAAGGTGTAATAGGAATGGTGGAACTATTTGTTTATATTCAGATATAATACTCTGAATTCTGAGAAACACAATGTTAGGGGTAGTAGTGTGTGTCCTCAAGCTTTCTCATGGGATTTCTTTAAGTAAAAAATAACTTATTATAAGATTGAGTGACAATGGCATCTTGAGTTCATCCATCTGAGAGAAATGCTATGCCAGTGCTGCTTTCAGTCTGTGGTCCTGCTGGAACTCTGACAGGTTTGTGTGGAATTACCCTGGTTTGCTGTAACCAAGAATATACAAACTTGAACAAGCATCATGGTGGTTCAGCCACCTTCAATTTCTTCTGGAAATCCAGAGCTTCCAATGGCTTCTGGAGCATAATGTGGGCCCTGCATGTATATGTGTAAGGACTGAAAGGGGAGTGTGAGTGAGATGAGATTCTTGTGTTCTATTTTCATAATTCCATATACAGCAAGAAGTGAAAAATGAATAGATGAAGACAAAGGCATGATTAATAATGTAATATAAGACTCAGTAAGGATTATTCTTTTTGATTAGCTATTCTTAAGGTTTTTCTTGAAGGTCAGCAGTGTTGTAGTTTCCCACATTGTTTCAGTTTTGATGAGAGCTTTCTAGGTGTACCTCCCAAGGTGACAAAACCTCGCTCCAAGTTCAGGGTGTTTTAGGGGAAGAACCCTGTCTTCCTACAAAGGTTCTTGCAGACTTCTACCTTACCATAAACTGCACTTTTTGAAGTTATATACACTAGCAAGGCATATAGTAAATATTTTTAAATATTGAAAGGGCTTGATTCAGTTCCTTTACTATAGATGTTGAGTACCATTTAACACGCCCTATGGTAATCTCATCTACCTTCTAGTTGCAGCTTTTGAAGAGCATGGGTCTCCTATAGGTCCTGTGTCATATCTGTTGGCCTATGCATATGACTTATACCTTAGGATAGCTCAGAGACACTTACATTTAGGCACCTGAACTGCTCCCAGAATCTCGAATCAGAAACCAAACAGGTCAAGACAACTGCCACCTACCATGTTTTAATTTTTGTAGTACTGTAGAGAGTAACAGAATATAAAGCTGGAGTAATGTTTGCTCTAAATACGTTTGCTGTGGTAGGGCTACTCACATGGAGGTATGTGTTCTATTTTCCATATTAAAAAAAAAAAGAGAGGTATAATTGTTTTCCTTTATGCTACTTTCATTGTTGCAGCCTTTCTTTTTAAGGAAAAGGTCTTGAACAGGCATTAAAACAAACACACCCTCAGGTAAAAGAATCAAATCCAGCTTATGTGGAAGTCTCCTTACTTTTTAGAAAAGAAAACCTAAATCTCCATTTTTCAGCATTGTTAAGCATGCAGTAAAATAATGCAGTTACAAGACTTAATGGCAGTATCAAACCCACACAACTTGGCTCTATCTTTCAGAAGAAACTTTTCATGTGAGGCAAGAATGACACTAAAATAGTACATCCAACAGCACCATCAGTGCTTTTCTGCTAGGTTTAATCTCTGAAGTTGTGGGCTGTTGCTTTTGAAGCTCAAATTTCAGCCTGAGTGTGTATTAGATTTAGTGAGCTCTTTGATTTCATTACAAGGTATAGGTCTGCTGGGTTTCTCTGACTGCACAATCCACCTGCCTTTGCAGAGAGCACTCCCACGGGAATCGGAGTGTTCATACGATGATGAAAAATTAAACCTTCCGTTTGATGCTCCTTTTATTGAGGCTCTGCAAGAAGATGTTAAAATACCTTCCATGTAATCGGCAGCTGGAGTAAAGTGTTATCCGTCAGTGTGGGCATAATGATTTATGTGAATACATATTTATCACTGTATCTGGTGACAAACTCCAGTGAAGCTCAGAGCGTTCCTCGTGGTTACCCAAGGAGTGTTGTTACTACGTTTCCTGGTAGACTTTGATGCTTTCTGGTTTTTTTTGTCTAACACTTATTTTTATTGGTTTCTCTGTACACCAAGTGAAGGAGTACTACTCTTAGCCAGTTAATACTCCTTTCTGTGTAGGAGACGTAACCTCCTCAAAGCAGCAGTCTCTGCACCTAAAAATACAAACCCATCCAAAATAACTGTCAGCACTGAACTGGAAAGGAGCAGACAGGATATATCTGCAGTGCAGTGGCTGCAGCTTGTGTAGATGCAACAGAGCTTGTTTTAAACTTGAAGTAGCTTGTAAGGTAGCTGCCACACCATTAAGCATAACATGAGCTTCAAAAGCTGCCGGAGACTTTGAATAGGCTCTAAGGCAGCCTTAGAGCCAGCGTGAAATTTGGGCTGCTCTGCTCCAGCCTCCTTGCTGGCAGTGCCCAGATTTGCTCCTCGAATGCTGGGGGCAGAGGTGTCCTGCTGAGCAACAGTGGTTTCAGTGCAGGCTTCCTTACGACTTCGGTGCTGTATTGTCTTAAGGAACTTCCCTTTTCATTTTTGGAAAGAAATATGGAAGTGAATTATACAAACTCTTTGGAGGTGTTTCAGTTATGTTATTTTTATCCATGCTGAATGGTGTTGCTTGCAGTGCAGCAGGTGCTTCCCACCTGATGTTGGTTTGTCTTTCTGCAGAACTCTGGTAATATATTTTGCTGATTCCTCCTCTCTGAGAATTTTAAAAAAAATTTTTTTTGCAAAGAACATTAAGCCTACTAGATTTTAAGTTGGGCAGACTGCTGTTAACAATTTCTTAGGTATTGGTATTAAGATCTTTTTAATGTTCTTGTTTATAAACTCTTAGCCTCTGAAACTATTAATTCCATAATGAGTGAATTGCCTCATTGTTTTTTTCTGAGGCAACAGTGTTGCCCCAGCTGTGTGATCTTTTCAGGATATTCCCAAAGAAAGAAAAAAAAAACACCAAAAACATTAGCAACAAGGTCAAAAACCCTCCAGGATTTCCCACTAACTATTACATTAATCATGTGCAGCTCTCTGGTGGCCTTTTGGCCTCACTAATTGCCTGTAGTGCAAAGTAATTTTATGCCTAAAATAGCTTATATGCCTCTAGCTTGAGTGAAGGCCAGAAACCAGGCCAAAAGTTATAAGTGATATAAATCTGAACAAAATTCAAGCTAGTGAAGAAGTAAATTGGCTTGTCCCATCTTTTGCCTGTCACATCTGAAACTCCTGTCTTTCTTCCTTCCTTAAGATGAGTTAGTGGTTTTAAACCAACCAGTTGGCAATCTGCAAAGGCACATGGTTTCCCAGCTGCTGTCTGTGAACTGGGATGTGTTTGTGTTTGAGTGCTAGTACCATCCACAGGGAGCCAGGGACGACCTGCCCTCCTCCAGGTACCACAGCTTAGCTAGTAAGCATCAGACCGCAATGTACAACTTACTAATATGTTCCTCTTAAGAGTCTGAAGACTGGTATTTCTCCTGACAAAGTTCTATTTCAGAATGCTCTGCTTCCCTGAACAGTGAGGAAAACTAGTCATGCCCTACAAATAGGCTATTAGGTAGTGTGAATCCACATCATATCTTCCGTCTGTACATACGTGGGCACGCAGGTACCCACATGTGCTCTGTCACTCACTCCTAGTCCTTAGTCAACATGGGAGGCATCACTTTTTTTTTTGGCAAGAAGTTTTCAGTGTTTAAAAGCATTAAAAGAAATTAAGTGTCCTCGGTTTTATTGCATTTTATTAATAAAGAAACAAGTGCGGACCGCCAACAATCTTCCTTTCTAATTTCCTCCTCCTTTCCCTTCTCTTTCCGATTGCCTGGTGGCTACCATTTTTTTTTTTTTTCTTCTAAAACTAGATCTCACAGCTCATACTATCCCTGTAGGCAAGATGGATATCCTGAACAGTTTATTTTTTTTAATGTTTCAGGATATCGGCTCCTGGAAGATAATAGTGTTTTCCCATAAATCAAGTCAAACTAGTAGCATTCAGCAATGACATTTCCCTGTGTCTGTGTATAGAAAAGCGTTTTTTTTAATCCTCCATCTAATTTATAGTAATTTATACCCATAGTATCCAGAAGATACTGTGTTTCTCTGATGACATCTTTTATTCTAGATCCTGAAAAATAAGTATAATTTTCACTCATTTTTACTATTATGCCAGGATATCACATCTTCTTTACTAAACAGGGCTTGTCTGCTGAAGTGAAGGATGCGGTTTATGTTCAGCTTGCCAGAGTGCCCTTCACTATCATTCAGTGTGACATAATAATAGCTTGGATATCTTTTGCTTTGCCTACACCATTTGCAGTATGGGGAAATTAAGAAATCATGGTTTTAGTGTTGCTTGTCAAGAAGTCCTGAAACTGTCTCTTATTTTATACCTTCACTTTTCATCTTGCGAACAACGGAGTCCTTGAGTATTCACTTAGTTTACTAAAAATGTTTTACATTTTGAGTGTAAGTGTGGTATAAAATAGCATTTAGAAAAATGCCAACAAAGCTTTTTAAATAGAAGAAGTCTACAATAATGTATAGGGTTTTCATGCTAAAGAAGCCTTCAGCGTAAGTTGTCTTTAATTATAATTTAGGAGTCTCCAACAATTTGGTAGTGTAAAATTTGGATTCTGAAAGAGCAAATGTAGTTCAGTGGTGGTTCATATTTACTATCCAAGAGGAAGTGCTAACTTCTTTCTAGTTTTATGGGATGTGTAGGTCTAGACTTTCAGCAGCTGCTGGTAAACTCATTGATTGCCTCACAGCCCCCGCAAGTACCTCTCCTCTTGCTTTGTCTTTTAAACCTCTCTGCTTCCTTAGTCTTTCTAAGTACTGCACACAACTGTCATTTGATTAAAATAGTTTTATGTAGAGAAATCAGTACTGAATTATTCTGAGGCACACTCATGATTATTTATCTATGAGCAATATAAAGCAAGAAAGTTGCACTTGTGAGAATTGGACCCAAACCAGTCTCCTAAATCCAGTCTTGAAATTATGCAGTAGCTGGGATGTTGATCTGAAAACTGTTACTGGCTCAGCCTCTCTGAGGATATGTTCAAGTGCTGAAGGCAAAGCCAGGCTCTTTGCTTTGGGAAGGAGTGGGTGTAGGGTTGGATGATGCTCTGAGCCTCGTGATGCCAGCTTACCTCTCCTCCTTGTGTCTGCTTGTAATGAACACTCTCCTCTGACCTGAATCATTCCAGCAGCCAGATGGCATTGGTTGATTAGAATAAGTGTATACTATTAGCGTTGGGTAGTATATTGGCTAATGACAGCGGTCAGTCCAAGCCAGTCCATCAAATTGATCAGAAGTAAATTTTTAGTAGTTTCTCTGAATAATATGAACGTGTAGTAGTTCCTAATTTAACTTATTTCTCTTATCTTTTAATTTCTGATCTAATTGCTCACCTTCCTGCATTATAAATGTCACACTGAGATAGGAAAATGCATTTTAATTTCTGCTTGTCTGTTGAAAATAAAGCCTGCATAATAGAGAAGTAAGTCCCAAAGACCCTTTTTAGTTTATTTTCTAAATTACTGGCAGACAGAGCTGAACGCCATACTGAATTTAACTTAAAACAGTCTATTCCCCTGTCTTTTTGAGATGGGAGGATGGAAAGTCAAAGCAGCAATGATAGAGTGAGCTAGACTTCCAATAACTACTCAAACCCTGGCTTATATTCAGATTTCTTCTCTGGAATTCATGGAGTTACATAGAGCTACATAGAGCATGATCTAAACCACTATGGAGGTCAAATTACATGTCTGTTATCACCTATGTGGCCACATGTATATTCCATATAATTCTCAAATGCTTTTGTTTAAAGTATCATGTGAGCACATTTTAAAATCTTTTGGCAGTCAATGGGATGCAAGCACATGCTTAGATTTAATTTGTTTGTCTTAAGGAGGGAGTAATGTTAGTGATTATTTTATTCTGAAACAGGAACCTCAGTTTATGATTTTGTGCAGGAAAGGCCTGCTCACTAACCAGGAATCTGTTTGCATGAACATCAATACTGTAAGCATCTTATTTTAACATCAACCTGTAGGAATTGATGTAACACAAGGAAGAAAGGAAGGACTGCTTATCTGACTAATCATCTATCCAGAGTCTTGTATTTTCTTCTTCCCTTCTTTAATGTTCAGAAAGTCAGTAGTGAAGCATCTTTTGGGGATAAACATTGTCTGAAATTAAGATAAATCTGTTAATAGAGGCAAATCTGCCCATCTCTTAATTTTTAAGAGTGCTGTCTGAAGATGTTAAAATATGACAACATTTCAGTCGCACTAGTGACTACACTTTAGTATCAAGTATTTGTTAGTATTACATATGAATGTATTGCATGTAAAGTACTGACTCAGAATTGATAGTTGATTACCTGGACTGGAGGGAGTTACATGTGGGTTGTGAGACCCCACAGAGAATCAGGAAAGAATTGTCCTAACCGGTCATTCTTTACAATAGTACATACAAGAAAGAAATCAAACTCTATCTTTTCTACCCTGAGGTTAATGTTTGAAGGCAATGAAAATTATTCTTTTATGTGATGTTAATATTCAGGCTAAAAGTGACCCTTTTTTAGCCCTGAAATGTTTCTCATTTCTGTTTCTCAAATAACTATTACTTATGTCAGGAGTTAAGAACTCTTATGTAACTATCCTGCAAAAAAGGAGGCAGATTTGAAGGCCTTTCTTTTTTTGCGAGAGGTGTATAAAAGTGATCTTTGCAGTCTTGTTCTCTGCACAGCTTCATGCATCAGTCTGTTAATCCAGCCTGGAGAACGCCTCAGGCTTGTCGTAGGCTTCCCTGGTGCCCGAGGAGTGCTTGCTTCCTACTGAACTGACCTGCCAAAAGAGTGACAGTTCTAAAATGGGGGTTTTCAGACAAGCCAAACTAGGCTTGCAACAGTGCACAACCAGGTCTCCATATTACTGTGGTGCCATGCGATGGCATGGAGATGAAGTTTCCTTGGCATGCCTTTCCAGGACTGTGAGATTTTGTGATGAAGTTGTTTTTAGCTGTGGCATGTATGAATGATATGAATGTGGTGTAGTGATGAGCCATTATTAGAAAGATTTATCCTCATTTCTGGATTTGTTTTAAAGAATATAGGGTTTAGATCCGTTGTGGCTATTGCTGACTGTTCAACAAAAGAAGAAAATCAAAATGTGTCCACAAAGTAAACCAGAAATTGATGCAGGCTTGTAAGTAGCTAGTTATTTATAGGAGCACCTACTGGCCCTTCGATTATTTTAATCTAAACTTCATTAGGTCTAATCTAAAAAACAAAGCACAAAATCTTAATCTGTTTTGAGATATAATTAGATGGCATTCAAAGCAGTTTAATTACATAACTATTGTTGACAATAAGAAAAAACAGCTGCATTCAAGGTTATTGGATTGAACTTCAAAACCAAGAAGCACTTCAAGTTTCTGAATTGAGTTAAAATGAAGGAACAATAGTATTTGACTTATATATGTTAAAGTATGAAAAAATGTTTAAAAGGTATGTGTGTGCATCGTTTTGTGTGTATGGATATATTAACGTCATTATATATATATACCCGTGTGTGTATGCACACAAAATTATTTGTATTCTTACAAAATATGGTATAGGGCAAGGTGTATGCTGTGGTCTGTATAATGGATGTATTAGAAAATCTCATTTTGGCTATAAATTTATTATCCATTTTAAGTGGGTAACTTTGTAACTGGGAATATTACAAAACTTATTTTTACTGCATACTTGAGTTTGGATTATGTAGGCATATTTTGAATCAAGCATGTGCCCTGCCAAATGGCTAGTACAGTTTGCCAGTCATGTGGAAAAGCAAAAATCTCTGTTTGATTAGCCGCTGACAGATATTTACATATATATTTCACTGTTTCCAAATATGTTCGTATAGTTGTAAGCACTTCTATTTTTATAAAGCTAGTTCTTACTGATCATGCAGAACTGTTAATGGTCCAGAGTCAAAGAAACTTAAATTATTTAAGAGTGACTTGGGAATTTTGTTGCTGAAATGCTAAACTGAAGTCTAGCAAATGTTGTCTACCATATTATGAGGTTGCCAGAATGCTGCCTTTGTTTATGCAAGGTCTAGCTCAAGGTTGGGAAATGAAGCATGTCTTCATCTAACTGTACTCAAGGGTCTCTCTCATACATGTTTTCCATGGTTGTGTTTGCCAAACACCAACAAGACTGGGTCTCCTCAACAATCCCACTGATGATCATTTTAGTAAGCAACCAGAGAGAGTTGTAGCAGTGGCACCTCTCTTCCACAACAGCAGAGTGGGAGGGATGCTGGAAGCTTGTGATTACAGCTTTCTGGTACCCAAGGAAATTCAGACCCACTTTTGGCAATTGAGCAAGTGGCTCATGAAGGCAGGAGGCGAATGCTCTCCATTCTTCCCTTCCACATTGTTTGTCTGTGCAGAAGAGTATCCAAGATTCATTGGTTCAGAGAGAGAGGAAAAAAAAACCCCAAAAAACAACAAACATTGTGTGAGTATCAGTAAGTGTGATTTTGCATTGATCTTTGTTCAACACTTGTCTAAGAAGGAAATTTCTTTTTTTTTTTTTTTTTTGTTTTTGTTCTAAATCCAGGGACTATATCTGTATTTAATGCAGTGCTTTTTATGTAAATTATGTTCTTAAGAATGACTAAGCTATTAAGAAGAGCTACCATAAAAAGACTGAAGTAATTTAATGCATTGTAGAAATGATTCTGGATCACTGTGCTAGACTAATGTGGAAAGGAGACAGCTGGCTTTGAGTAAAACATTAATATATTGGCATTGGAAGTTAATAAGCTTTTTTTCAGTGAGAGGAATAACAGAAAAGCAAAAAATACCTCACAAATCCAATTAGAAGAATAATTCTAAGTTCCCCGTTTCCTAAGCAGGGATCTTGGATCTTAGAAAATGTTATTTTCGCCTGTCTTGCCTTTCAGTTTTCCCTTGGCACTTAGCAAACTGCAGGTCATGTATTACGAACAAAGTCTAATACCTAAGTCAGGATCTTGACTTCATTAACTTCCACCTAAGGAGAGATGCCTCTAGCTGATACACTCATTCATTTGTCAGTTTTATCAATTCTGGGAGAATTACTGCTTTTTCTTCTGGTCTGAAGCATTAAATTGGCCATTGAAATAGAGTCTCAGGTTCCTAAAGAAGTGAAAAATATTCCATAATGTGTAGTTTCTATACTAACCAGCAGAGATTTTTGTCATAGCCTTTATTTTGATATAACAGTGATATACAGGTTTTAGGAAATGGACAACCCATGGGACTAAAGTTTCAGTTCAGTTTACTTGACCTGAAGTAGAAGAGAAAGTAATATATGCATACAAATTTACTGAAGAGTCTCCTCACTTCCCCTCACCAGGAAGAGTAAGAATCTGTTTTAACTATGCGCAATGTTGCATTTTCATCATCAGTTCTCCCCTTCTTTATAATCCCCATAAACTTCTCCGTGATCAAATGTGAATCTCCACAGCACTTTCTCTCTGTTCCCAAAATACACACTAGTTTTGTGGACAAATTATATGAAACCTGGCAGCACTGGTTTCCATCCTGCAATGCATTAACTACAAATGTAGAGGCTGCAAGTTGAATTTCTAGAAGTACTTGGCATCAAGCAGAAGCGAAAGAAGCAGAAAGCCTCCTTTTATAGTCTGTCTCTTGAATGACCCTGTGCTAAACCCTGTAATTTGAAAATCACGGTTCCTCTTACCAGTCTGATGTGTCCTGCCAAGGGAACCTGTATAGTCCACAGCTCATAGGAGTGCCTTCTATGGAAGCATTTGTTCTTATTTTTACTGATTTTTCCCCTTATTCTAAAGCAAGTAAATTTTAAGATAAGGTTTCTTGTCTTTATATCCCTCAAAGCCACTGACAGCAGCTTCACTCTCTCCTTCCTTCCTTCCCTTCCGCCCTCCTTATTTTGTTTCCATAACCTGGGGGCATTCACTCATCTGATGTATAGTTTTCCCCTGTTATATTGATCTTTGATTATGTTATTGATCACCGTTAAGGTCACTCTCCATCACCAAAGGTTGACATGAATAAGAGTTGTTAGATGTCCACTGAAAAAAACTTACGTTGCTGTAAGAAAGAAAATTTCCTTTTGTTCTGTTGGAAGACTTTGCCTTTTCTCCAAATCAGGTTTCTGATAAAGATAAGGCACTTTCTTTCAGTGAGTTATAGAATGTTTGAGGCATTTGCATAGTTAAAGTTATGTTGCTACACAGCTGTAACGTATTTGGATGTCTTAAAGAAAAAAAGTAGTCTAACTACGATGACATCATTCACTCCGCACTCTTCTTTCCAGAATATTATAAGGCTTTGGTCTTGACAGTTTAAGAGTGAGAGGAAATGAAAGCTGACCTGCCTAGGAATTGAGGTTGTTGTGGTTTAACCCCAGCCAGCAACTAAGCACCATGCAGCTGCTTACTCGCTCCCCCCCCACCCAGTGGGATGTGGGAGAAATGTAAGACTTGTGGGTTGAGATAAGAATGATTTAATAGAACAGAAAAGAAGAAACTAATAATGATAGTGATAACACTAATAAAGTGACAGCAGTAACAATTAAAGTATTGGAATATACAAATGTTGCACAGTGCAATTGCTCACCACCTGCTGATCGACACCCAGTTAGTCCCCGAGCGGCGATCCCCGACCCCCACTCCCCCCAGTTTATTCCCTAGATGTGACATCCCATGGTCCGGAATACCCCTTTGGCCAGTTTGGGTCAGCTGCCCTGGCTGTGTTCCCTCCCAACTTCTTGTGCCCCTCCAGCCTT
>JANZLQ010000007.1:3402136-3450573 GCA_026212715.1 Elanus axillaris
GCTTCCAGCAGCTTCTCACAGAAGCCACCCCTGTAACCCCCCCGCTACCAAAACCTTGCCACAGAAACCCAATACAGTATCTTTCCATACCAACCCATGAGGAACTGCTGAAGCATTTCATCTTCAGAGAATTTCCTCCTAAGTTTCCAGATGTGCATCAGAAAAAGCATTATATATCCCATCAGATAAGGACAGATAATCCCACTGGCAGATACAGTGAGCACTTTTTGCTTCTAACCTCCTTGTACGTGTCGTGTGCGATTCTCAGAAATTTCCCGCACCGCCTGCCCGCTCTCTTACAGCAGGTGCCCACATGTTTGTAATTAAGTCAGCTGCACCAGCAGTCAGCAAGCACAACTGAAACCTAAGTAGTTATTTTTTTAATACAGAATGACTGTCCTGAGTATTTTCCTTACACGTAGGTGTTGCACCTGGTATGTGCTACTACAGTTCTAGGTAATAAAGGTCACATGTCAGTCCATATAACCTAAGTGTGGTGTCTTTGGTGCCATTTCATTTTAAGGACTTTTTTTTCTGCTTCCATGAACATCTCCTTATGGTTCAATTCAGGTGAACAGTTCTTTATTTCCTGGTAGAAACTGTTTTGTGTCATACAGCAAATGGACAGTTTCCTCTCACTGGCAGCTCCCAGCTATTCCCTTGTGGATTCAGTAGCACCCAATAGTACTTTAGTAGTGCAATGGGCTAAGTTGTATGGTTTTTGCTTTGATGGGTTATTGCTTTAAGTAGACTGCCAATGTTTTCCCAAGGAACGTGAAAAAGTCTAGAGAAATTTTACTTTAAAGTGGTTTTATACCTCAGCAAGGTTTCTTGAGACAAAGAAAAGTCACTGCTTCAGTTCAAGGCTGTTTTCTGCACTAAATATAAAAGACCTGTAGCGAAGAGCATGTGCATGAAAGCTTTGAAGAAAAGGTCACAGGAATTCTTTATAATGAAAAACATTAGGCAGGCTGCCTGTAGGTGTCATTACAAGCTGTTTTGTGTGTACCCGAAGGCCTAATCTTGGAAACAATTAAGTGCAGACATGTGGGTAACTTTAATTGTGTACCTGCCAAATCAATAAGACAAACTGAAATCTTTCAGCATTTGTAAGATCTTCAGTTTACAGGTTTCCCTTCAGCTGTTAGAACAAAACCATGGAAATGAAATGTGGGGAACTTGTCTAATATAAATTTGACATTATATTGCAAGATATTGAAGAACTCTTTTAGATAATACTTGTGTTTTTTTTGTTTTGTGCTCTAAATTGGATTATTTTGCTGAGCACATCAATACATGGACAAATAATTATCAGGGTTTCTGTTTTCTGTTCCTTTCTGTGACACACTTTTTGGTCTTATATTGATACTTCATTTGCTTTTTGGGGTTGCAGAAGCTACTGTCTTCCATGTTCATATATATTATAAACTAGGTGGTTTGCATATAATATCAATGCATTAACTGAGAGGAAAAAAACCTGTGGGCTCTGCTGGGAAATGAAATCGATCTATAATTACCTGGTTAATTGCGTTTGTCTATAGATGGCACTGGGTACTGTAAACTGTCTCACAAAACATCGTATTTTATGTGTTTTATCATCTATTGTATAGAATGCTCCTGCAGGAAAGTGAAAACCCTTCTTTTGCTTTGTTTGAACATCAGTGGATAAAGAAGCATACATACCTGAGTGTATGTATTGAGGATAGATAGACAGGCAGACAGCCATAGGTCTTTTTCTTAGTCAAAAAAATTGTTGGTCAAGGTGAAAAAATAGTTACGTGCATTAATGTAGTCTGTTTTAATTTGGTTGACTTTGGCTTTCTTTGTATTAATTTGTAAGCACATGAAAAGATTTTATCCTTCATATTTTCTAGTGTCTTGGGCTGATTTCAATGCTTTATTTTCTTTTTCTTTTTTTTTCTCTGTTTATTGGCAGGTATAGCAGGACTACAGTTACATGCAAAACCCCTACACACACTTAGAACTGTACAAGAAATCTGTTGTTATCTAGCCAGGAATAGCACGAGCTTTCTGTTTTCTTGTATGGGTTTCTTATTTTGTGGCCCCAGATTGTAGTTTGTGTAGCACACTGTGAAACTGGAGAAGTCCATCCCTAGAACAACCCGAATAATAGCGAGGGTGGTGTGTTGCTTTATTTTTTACTGTTTTTTTTTTTTCCCCTCAGAGAGAAGAAATGGTGCATTACCTTCTTCTGCCTCCCTCTTTCAAAGAATTCCTTTCTTTTGACACTTCCATCCTGCTTTTTGTTCAGCCTGTACCAAGGTCCTCGCTTGCTCTTATTCTCTAGTCTCCTCCCTTGCCCCGGTCAGCCCACTGTATTTTAGTCAGCTTTTGATAGAAAACCTAATGTAAATAATTCCTCCTACTTGTCTTCCCCAAGCTCTTCCATGTCTTACTTTTTCACAAGTCAAGCCTTCTTTAGTGTCTTCTGTCTTAACTGAAGACAACCTCAGGACCACCGTAATGGCTTCTTTCAGATTTACTGAGCGTCCTCTTAGACTGTGCTTAGAATTTTGCTTCTCCAATCATCCTACTCATCCTCAAGTCCATCCTTCATCTCCTTCGCTCCAAAACCTTCACTTTCTAGTGACTACTTCCTAGCCCAAACTTATAATCAGTACTCCATTCTCCTTATTTTAGGCCTGCCAACCACGTGTATCAAGACATTCTTCTTCAGGTCTTGACATTTTTGGCATCAGTGGGTATTTGGCTCTTTTGCTTCTGACTGTTTAGTGGTTTCTTCAGTACAGAATGCCCTGGCTGTCTCACCAGCACACTGTTGGACGCCATCAATCACTTTTGTGTCCTTTTCGTCTTCGTTCACAGCTCATTGAATTATCTTACCTGACTACATTAATCTGTCAGATAAAAGGTTAACTCAGAGGCTTCATAATCTTCTCCAGACATGTTTTGGTTTGCTCAAACTAAATCTGAGTCGGTCGAGAGGTAAACCCCCTGTATAGTCACATGTAATGTTGTTTATTGCCCTGGTATCAATCCAGCCTAAGTATACCTTGCAGTGTACCTCTGAAATTAATTATGTGCACTGTTGTAGTTCTTTCTGGAATCAAGTACACCATTAGAAAGCTGTTGTATTTTGCTTCCTGATTTTTCACCCTCTCACAAAAACGTTCTTGTCAAATGCCTTAGTTCTCAGTTCTTCTGAGTGATTCTTCATTTCAGGAGCACATTGTATCACAAAAGCAGTTCAGGCATCAGCTGAACTGAGGCCATAATAAAGACTGTCTTGTTAGTGTTTACATATAGGAACACATTAATTCATCTTTCTTAAAACAAAATACACAAAATCTACAAAATTATTAATGGAAATCAGACACCAAACCTGTTGTTGTTGGTATACCACTGAGACTTTTTTTCAGGAACTCTCTTTTATTGAGACAATCCTTCAGTAAACTGCAAAAACTTACTTCCGTATAACGTAGTTCTTTTCATGTCAGAAAAATTATCTTTTGAAGGCTTCCTTTCCCTCCTACAAGTTTGTGTTGCTCAATGGAAATTAACTGCAGCTGATGTTTCTTAGGGAAGCTCCCATACGTGGCATAACAAGTGGATTTGCACAAAACCCATATGTCAGAATGCTGACTGAAACGACTACACTAGAGTAAATTATCAGATATAATTGTTTTTTCTCCATTGTCTGTAAAGTCATCAGCTGTCATTTAGCTGGGTGAAAATCATGTCATACGAGACTCTAGTCATACCAAATCTTACTCTGAATGTATACATTATTATAGAATTGAATAGGTAGTGAATTATACAGCATGTTGTTCTGAAGAAGCGTTTCAGCCCCTGTGTAATCATGCTTATGAGTTTTGCTATGTATTAATGGCAATATATACTTTGTAAAGGCCATGGGGATAGATAATTATTGAGAATTAAAAGCAAGTATCTCATCCTACATCAGGAATGTAAATCACTGCAGGATCACTGAATGTGACAGAAAGACTCATCCACACATTGATGGCAGAAATTCCTGCTAACACCATTTTCTTAAATGCAGTGATGATTCACTGTGTGAAAACGGTCTTCTGTATCCCCCGGCAACCAGAAACAAAATGTATCTGTTCTTGACTGGTGGCCTTCAAGAAGACATCTGAAAAGTCATTTGTTTTCACAAGACAATCATGCAACATTAGAAACCCACTCTCACCCCTTCTTCCTAAAGAATACTTCAAAAAGAATAAACAGAAAGTAGACCTCTGGAGTTAGTGGTATCAATCAACAACTTATTCTAGCTCTTGGCTGCGTTGTAAGACAGTTTTTTCGGTATGATGTGAGTTATTTCAGATTCCATCTGTGACTTTTTCATGCATGAAAAATAATACTGTAATTTATGCAAATTACTCTTAATATACAATTGAAATCTGAGGGATATGACTTTTGTCCTCAGAATTTCTCAGATTCCTATAGCAACACTGTCTCTTACTGGTTTATTACTTGACACACTTAAATTTTATTCTTTATTCTGCTTAGGATAAAGAAATCAGAGACTCCATATTTCACAAAACATGTAAAAATAAGGAATGTTTTCTTTAAACGTAATATATCAAATGAGAGGTGCATCTTTGTGTAGGTAGGTGAAATTCAGAAAGTTAAATGCTTAAAGGCTCGTGTCAAAATAAGCACAAAAGACATAGGCTCTTTTTCGCAGGCTTGTTTTTCAGCAGTCACACCCTGTTCTCTTTCCTCCCAGTATCTAGCTATTGATGCTATTTTTAGAAATTATTGTGATAATAATCACTCAGCAGACTTTAAGCTGAGTTGTTAAGAGTACAGTACTCTTAGCTGGAGAATTGTATTATTCTGTACAGAAGGCTTTGACCTTTTCAAATCTCCAGTTTTCCTATTTTGCTTTATAAATGTGAAGCGTGAGAAAAAAAAATATTGAGATTTATCCAGAAGAGACGCTTACTGCACAGTTACAGTTTGCATTTACAGAGCAATGGGTTTCTTCCAGTTTTAAAATAGAGTTTAGTTATATTTCACACTGGCAATTGTGTGAAGAATTTTCATGTGGGAAGTTAGACCAGAGCAGGTTATTCACTGTGTATGTTCATGACTTAACTAACTGTGCACTAGCTCCCTGCCGGGACAGTCCATAGGGGAGAAGCTACTTTAGCCCTGGAGGAACTGGCTGACTTTGGCTCACAGGTTAATTTAGCCTTGCTTATACAGATGCTGTAAGGTGAACAGTAAAGTTGTGCACCCAAGGCACAGATTTAAATGAGAAGCAGCAGAAGAAAGCCCTGTTTCTCTTGAAAAGTATTTAAATGTTCATGAGAATTGAAATTTGTATTCATTTTCTACTATAAACCATTAATCAGCTTTAATAATAAATGCATTCAAATGAGACTGCAGAAGTGATCATACTGCTCAAAATACAAAGTAAAGTGTGCATGTGTCCTGGTTTCAGCTGGGATAGAGTTAATTTTCTTCTTAGTAGCTGGTACAGTGTGTTTTGGATTTAGTGTAAGAATAATGTTGATAACACACTGATGTTTCAGTTGTTGCTAAGTAGCGCTTCTTCCAAGTTAAGGGTTTTTCAGTTTCCCATGCTCTGCCAGCGAGCAGGTGCGCAAGAAGCTGGGAGGGAGCATGGCCAGGACAGCTGACCCGAACTAGCCAAAGGGATATTCCATACCATAGACCGGCATGCTCGGTGTATAAACTGGGGGGAGTTGGCCGGGAGGGGCCGATCACTGCTTGGGCATCGGTCCGTGGGTGGTGAGCAACTGCATTGTGCATTACTTGTCTTTTCCTGATGTGTTGGTTTTGTCGTTCTGGGGTTTCGGGGGGTGGGGGTGTTGGGTATTTGTTTGCTTTATTTTGTTATATTCCTTTTCATTACTAATTAGTAGTATACTTTATTTTACTTTAGTTATTAAATCGTTCTTATCTCAACCCACAGGTTTTACTTTTTATTTCAATTCCCCTCCCCATCCCCCTGGGAGCAGGGAAGAGCGAGCAAGCAGCTGTGTGGTGCTTAGTTTGTGGCTGAGGTTAAACCACGACACGACGCTATTTTGATGTTCGTGCATTTTTTCATTTTTTTTCCCCACTTAATTTTTCCTTGTCTTTTTTCATTGGTGTTGATTTCATAAATTGAACTTTATTAATTGTGATTCACTACGTCAGGCCCCAATTATACATGATGCTCCATGTGGGCAGTACCCTTCGTCTGCTTGAAATGGCTTTCATAAAAAAAAAGGAACATCAGTTAAATCTGTAACTGTTGGGTATAAGTTACTGCTGTGTAAATCTGTTGAACGCCCATGTTTGCCTTTTTGAAGATTTTGAATTCTATGACATTTTTTCCTATGTTCAAGGAAAAACTTCCTTTTTTCACTAAAATTGTTTTAAAATCTTCGTTACTTTTGCCTCCCAGTGGAATGAGTGCTTTTTCAAAATAAATTGAGGTTATTTACTTGTTTGTGTAATACTTGGATATATAGTGCATTTTTTTCTTTTCTGATATTTAGGATAGGTTAGGAATCCATGTGGACACAGGACATCAGTTATGAATTTGTAGGCATTTGGAATCCATTGTAGTTGCCTATGCGGAGGGATGTATCTTCTGTGGCTCTGGCAAACGTTGAAGGGCAGTTTCCTTCTCCTTGGTTATGCTTCAAGCTGTGCAAGACTCCCCTGAAAAGGGTTTAACAACATCAAAAGTTATGGTTTATGATTTCTTTCTTACTTTTACTACATCTATTTAATACCTGTATCTGACCTAGCTAGATTCAGTTTGCATTTGGTGGGATGATTCCATTCTGCCATAGCTGGATCACAATTCATGAAGAATGGCATAGTCATTTCCTATAAAAGCCTTAAGATTTCAAGCCTCAGTGGCTTTAGATCGTGTTTTGGGGATGCTAGGCATCTTATTTTCTAAAATTACACAGCCTGACTTTCAGGCAATTAGCTTGATTTTCACATGCTCCCAATATAAGCATTTACTAGTGACATTTTAAAACCACAATTCTTTTGTTTTAGAAAACTTGTGATAAACAGATGGAAATAATACTATTCATTGTTTTCTAGTTTGAGTGATGTTGTAGAAATCCTCTGAAAAATATATACCTGCCAAGTAGCTTTCCTGACCATGGTATTCTTAAATTTAAGTTTAGGTATCTTCCTGTAATAACCTGTAGGAAGCATTCAGCAAGAATTCTGTGAAAATCGTTGTTCTCCTTCGTGAAAACCATATTTAAATGATGAAGATTTTCCATTGGCTTTTTTCATGCATCTGTTAGAATGCTACAGAACGGCATTTTTTTTTTCCTGTTTACTAGATACGATACTCTCATTTTGTAGAAAACAAACAAAAAGGATGTGCAAGCCATTTGTATTCACTGTTAATGTATTGTCTTTAAGAGCCATCAGTAAGAGTTGCAAATTGTCCTCATTTTGAAAAAGCGCGTTAACGCAGTTTTGTTTAATGTGAGATTTCCCTCAACTCCTGCTGTTGAACTCTGCGTCTCTGGCTATGGCAAGGGTTAAAACTGCTTCTGGGCACCTATTCATTGCCCTTCTAATACAGAAACTAATTAGACTTTATACTACTGAAGAACAAGCATAACTGAGTGAAGGAAACGGAGCCATTAGACTAGAAAGGATTGAAAACTGACAGCAGAATTTTCTTCTGATTGTATGTGGGCAGCTTCCAGAGCCATTGCAATATGAGTGTTGTATGTTAAATAAAAAACAACCTGAGAAGTTTTTAGAAGCCATCATCATGTGCTCCCATTGAAACAGAACTTCTAGCAAAAAAAGTATGTGGCCATTAATTGAAAGGTATAATAAAATAGATAGGCATGAGTGATATTGATTTTAGCATTCTCTCAGTATTGATTTCTTCTGTTGAAAATGCAGTGTTCAACAAGTATGTTTTTGCATTTGCAGTGTATGTGCTAAAAGTTTCTTGTATTTGATCTGTTCATTTCCTGAATTCCAGTGCAAACTCTTTGCCAAGAAACGTTTGTCTCTGTTCTCGGAGCAATGTCCTTTCCAAGACCGTCCTTTGTACGCAGTATCTGATGCAAAGAAATAGAAAATTGTCCCAACTTTAAGAGGCATGAAAAAGCAGACTGATTAATTTTTCGTATTGAACTTCGCACCCCTGAAAGGTTGGGAGCAGCCATAAGAGCCAGAGTACAAAAGGAATGATGTGAGCCAGGCTCTTCAGCCCAGCTCTACTGGTGGACGTCACTTAAACACAGAGTGTTTCTGCTGCCTCCAGATCCTATCACCTCTCTGGGTGTCGTTTTATACTCTTTTGGATATCAAGTTCTGTTGGAGTACTTGGGGGGTTTAGGAATAAGTCGGGCAACTAGCTTTTGCTTGTAACTCAGATGACAGCTCCTGCCTAGGACGAGGTAGTGCCATGCAGTTTGCTCTGCACCAGCTTGCCTCTGGAAACAGCTGGTGCAGTGACAACCCCACAGCCTCCCTGCAGCAGCCGAGCGGTGTTAGCACCTGCCATCGCTTCTGTGGTGCTGAGGAGTGAGAGATGCAATGACAATGCCAAGAAAAACTTCTGTTTTTGCCATAACTGAGCCTACAGAGATTCTCCTAAGCAGTGGCGGCTGTTGAGAGCTAAAATTGTAGTGGTGGATGCAAGGGGAAGGGAAGAGAAGCAAATAAGCTCAGTGGAGCCATGTAGAGAGATTGCCATCGGATAAGCCAGGGTGCCAGCTGCTACGTGGCACAACATGAATATGGATAAACTCCTAGCCCGTAGCATGAGCCTAGGAGTTTGCTGACATGTCTCCTCATTTGCTTTGACTCTTGCTGATTTATTTTTACAATAGTTCTACCAAGGCTGTTTCAAGGAATGCAGATTTATCACATGGTGATTGAACCAGTACCTTAACCTTGCCTGGTAGAATTACCAAACAAGACAATATATAAATACAATAGTAGAGATGCATGTAACAATACTTCCAAAGACTACAGTATTTATAGTACAGAGAATATTTATTTTTTTAAAGTATTTTTCATTTGAAAAGCTCTTTATATTTTATTGTAGTTAAATGAATGTGAAAGGTGTGTTCCATTTTTCTCTCTGGTTTCCCTATTAATGTTGAAGGGTAGGAAGAAATTATACTCATTTGTATTCCTGGACATAATATAAATGAAAAATGAATATTTTATTCCTAATGGCTTTATAAAATGCTGTTCAGATATCTCAGCAAGTTTAATATATAATTCTGTTGCAGAACACGAAAATGAAAACAAAATGCTCAGCTGAGGTCTCTAAAAATAATGATAATGCAATGCCTAAGTACTAGTACAGGCAACTTTTAACTCCTCCATTCCTTTGCGAGTCGCAGCAGTTTCTTAGGCAATGCAGTTTGGCCTCCCCAGACCGTACAGAGCTTGGGGCTGAGAAGCTGTGTCAAAGTGAAGGTTCACTGTGATGAAACCTGACATATTTTTCAGACATGCAGTGTTTGACCGGCTTCACTGTGTATCTTTTCAGTAGCAAACCAATCGTATGGCTGCTACATCACAGCAACTACATAGATTCTTTCAGTCAGTTTTGAGTGTGTGTATTTTTATATCTCTCTAGATAAATATATATTAATCTATATAGCATATATATTTTATATTTAGTGTATATATATTCTAATATATATATCAGCCTCTATATGTAGGCTGAAGGGGCTGGCTGTCGACCAACGGAAGGGAGAAAGGTAGAGAAGGGGGGAAGACTTTCAGGTTCATAGGGATGGCACAACAGGAGTAGTGCTGGTGATGGGATGGGTGTTGGAGTGGGAAGTGCAGTGAATAGAAGATGCTGTGCAAGTACCCTAAGAGGTAAGAAAGAGCAGGCAGTCTTGACAGATCTTCATTTGAGCTGGTGAGAAGAGAAGTAAACTTAGACTAGAGAAGGGAAGAGGAGTAAGTAGAGCTATAAAGACTGTGGAGAGCCTACTGCAGTTGGGGTAGTTTCTGTTGAACCCCTCTGCCAGGGTGGGAGTTGAATGTCCTGTTGTGCCTCACTCTTCTTAGTCTTTCCCTTAAGAATGAAAGCTGCTGTCTGAAGGTAGAAACTCAGCGTACCACATATTTACAAAATCAAGGAATATTTTTTCTGCCTTGACCAACTCCACTTTGGAACCTGCTTGCTAAACCAAAAAGCAGGCTTAGAATGCTTCGAAACTGTGTCTATGATAATCAGGATTTCTACCTTTCAGGAGCTGAAATTTTGCCTTATATTAAACAAAGAGATTCAACTTGTTAAAAACATTAAAGAACATTACTATTAAAAACACTGTGAAGCAAATAGCGTGGCAAAAGTCACTAAACATTTACCTTTTATTTCTAACACCACCATGCAGAAGAAGTGCTGCAGCCAGGGAAAGCATATTTCAAATTGTTAAATGTCACTTGCTTCTTCTCTTGCGGTGGGGAAAAAAAAATAAAATCTGTCTTCCTTAATTTAGCAGCAGACACATACAGATGTTTAAAATGTTTCCTTTATGCTGTTATTGGGGAACTCAAGACAGTTTTGAGAATGAAGCCTCTGCATCTAAATAAGTTAAAATACCCTGTCAGAAGTGGTTCCATACTGAAATTGTAAAAAACCCTTCTGAGAACTGATGAGGAAGTGAGAATAATTGCAGTCACAACATTTAGGAAGTGCAAAGTGGCTTGTTAAAACCTCAGTGAAACGTATAGCAGTTGAAGGCATCTGAATCTTTTTGAGAAACACAGAAAAATAAAACATAGCCTCACATTCAAACACCAGTGTGAAAATCTGGCAATGTTGTTCTTGATGCTTACAAAGTAAAATAAAGGTCGAAAGCAACTGGACAATTGAGTAGCAAATTCTTAATGAAAATTAGGCTGGCTTCATTATGTTGAGATTCAAAAAATAAGTTTAATTGTGAAACATTATGCTCATTCAGATGAAAACAATGTGTGTCACGGAAACTGTAGGCAGAAAACTGACCAGTGTTGCAGGAGATACCACCTATATCCCTATGTACGTAAGGCCAAAGGGATGTACTGAACAGTAAAGCGTGTGTAGATTTTTGGACATGAGTTTAGTGTATGAGAAAATGTGTACTTAAAGAAAAATATTCATTAATAGCGAGTGCAAATAGATTTTTGTCTTGAAGGAATCACGTCTTTCTCTTGTAGACTCGAAAAGATGTTACACAGGCTGTAAGGAGATCATGAACATCTTTCAGAGCTTCATAGAGAACAGTTAATTGTATGAGTATGTGAGCATAGGAACTGTTTTGCTGAAATTGGCACCTAAATCCATGTCTGGCTTCAACAGTGGCCATCTGCGGATACTTTAGAGGAACTTACAGAACAACCTGTTTTCAGGAGCATTTTTTTCCTAACCCATCAAGACAGTTACTTTCACATATCTGGAAGCATATAAATGTATATCCTGTGTATATTTTTATCCTCTTTAATGTAGTTGTAGGTGCATCTGTTGTTTGTATTAATATCTGATCCTTTTTCGCTCCAACATATATCTTGGTCCCGGTATGTTATATGATGTGTAATGATGCAGAACATACATGAATGTGCAAGGGAAGGAGAGGAGATGATTCTGTTACCAGATTTGATCCTTCTTGGTTTAATTAATTGATTACTTCTTTCCTAAGTGTTTTATTTGGACGGGCAGAAAAAATGATGGATCTGTATGCAGGGAAGATGTAGGTGTTTGAGAGACCCCAGAGATACTTTGCTGATAGACTCTTCTTTGAATGGATGCAAACATTCTCTTCCAGATTCAGGCTATGGCTGTAGTATGGAGTATCAGTGTAGTTACTCTTAGTGCTGCAATGCAAACTTTGGAGAAAGAGAAAGTCTTTGTGACTGGCTTAAAAAAAAAAAAAAGTAAATCACTGAACCTACTGTATGAGACAACCGTCATATTTGCTACAAAAATGAATGCATTTTGAGCAAAATGTATTTGAACCTGAAAGATCTCCTGCAAGGAAAGAAAAGCAATTGAAATAGGCAGCCTGCAGATTAAAATCCCAGGAGAGTACTTGGTTCTCTCAATTGACTGCTGAAAGAGCAGAAAAAGCTGATGTTATATGATATTATTAGGGAAGAATATACAATAACAAAATGTCAAGGCTGGATAGTATAGTCAATGAAGTATGAAAGAAACAATAGAAACTGAAAAGGGAGTAGAGTTTTGCTCAAGGAAATCAGTTCTCCACTGTGTTGTCGACAAAGCGTTTGTGTCTGTGAAAGCAACCCCCTGGTTTTCATTAGGATAAAAATATGTCTGGAGTTGCATTTAATATAATGCATCGTAGCAGCAGTCCCAACTTCCACAGTGACAGTCATTGATGATCCTGCGGTACTCTTCACAAAGAGATGTTAACCCCAAAGTCATTGGCCAAATTACTTTTGAAATTACATTCTGCTTGCAGATAGAAGTGAAGGGGGTTTTTAGAGATTAACTGGAGTTGAATTTGCTGTTTGGGAAGGTAAAAGTGGTTTTCTCCTACATGTTAATGGAGGCTTCATCTAACCTCTGTGGCCAGGAAGTTATCTGGCCAAGGAAACTTGTGTCTCTGTTTATTACAAGTCTTGTGAAGGAAAGTGGGGAATGAAGACAAACTGGAAGAATGAGCAATGGAAAATCAAGGTGAAAATAAAGAGGAGAAAGGAAGGGATATTTACTGTTAAATAAATCTGTTACTTATGTGGTGATATATATGTCATTTTCTGTTATGAGAAACAAGACATTTATATGCTTATAAAAACAGACTGTTTTTTTCCTTCTGTATGTACTCAGTTGTAAAGCAACAACCTCCAATTCTTGTGCCTCTATTTAGAGACTTAGTTCAGCTTTCTACTTGGCTTAAAACTTTAAAGCCATGTTTATTGAGGTGTACTTGTGCCAGTTATCAGATATTTTATATGTTAGGTATATTCATATTGCATTGTTAGAAACTGAAAAGCAGATCATAATAGTAATTTGTGCCTGGTACTTCAGTATTTTTATACTTCTGCATTTAATATAAGGAGAGGGGAGATAGCTATCTTAGTAAATTTAAATACTTGAGTAAATATATATAAAATATAAATGAAACAATATGAAAACATAATCTGAGTCTAAACTATTTCAAACACTATAGCCCTGAAACAAACCATGGACTGGTTATATACTCTTTATGTTGCTTACTGGTTATAGGCTTTATAATTAATTTAGCCAAATTAAAAGGCTGAAAGAGCATCTTTCCAGGTATTTTTCAAAGTAGAAGCAAATAGCAGTCAACAAAATGTCTTCATCCTGATCCCTCCTCACTGAAAAAAACTATTGTGCAAAATACTACATTTAATGTGTTTTCTCAGAGTTCCTGAGAACTCAGTCTTCTACAATAAGCAGTACTAGAAATACAAATGCTGTTAAGTGACAGATCAGTGTCTTATCTAAAACAAAGTGAAGTTTTCCTTTGGCATTTCACAGCTCAGGTGATAAGCTTTGCTTAGTTTCTAAGAGGAATTGAGGCTAAACTGTCCACCTGTATACTAAGTGCTGGTTGAGAATCAGTAGATAGTTGAATCACTAAAAACTTGCTTGGCTATCCACACCTCGTGTACTAGCATAAAAAAAGGTAGCAAGAAGCAGTAGCAGCTGTAATTTATGGTTTGCCCCTGCAACGGGAGCTACAGTAACTCAGGTCAGATGCAAGACCCATGCAGCCTTCTAAACTATGAGAGCGGCGAGCTTTAGGCGATGGACCTGGCAAATACTGGATGTCTCAGCTGATAATTGCATGTATTAGTAATTAGTAAGAACAATTAACTATACCTATTAATAAAAGACACATGAAATAGGTTTATAAATAACCACCTGGAATGTATTCAAAGGTGTTAGAAAATTGGCCTAAACGCATTTTAAGGAGGCACTTGAATTCTTAGTGAGTGAGATTTGAGATGCTGGAGAAAATTAATCAAACGTGGGGGGGGTGGGTGAAAGCTCATTTCACGTGTCTTCTATTTTTTTCTTCTCAAAACTAATTTGTATTTTTCTGGCCTCAATTGTTTATAATAATTTTATTTGAAAAAAGCGTATCTATCAGCAAAAACTCTTCATGACGTTAAATAATACAGAGGCTACAGAAATCACAGTGCTCCAAAGTGTGCAGGGGAGCATTGCACACTCTGGATGAAGAACTGGAGTGCTTGGACTTGTGAGTTTGTGATTTCTATATTTGCTTTTAAGACTCCTTCATAGCTTTGAGCAAATCACTTCCCCTTCTTTTTTTGCTTTCATTGATAAAATGGGTTACTAATATTTAAGCACAGTATTCCACAGAGATGTTGTGCAGATCCATTAATAAATCCATTTGCAGGTCTTTGATTACCTTCAGTATATCAAAATGTCACTAATTTCCTAGTTCTACTCAACTTCTAGATTATAAAATGATACTTAGTGGCATAACTTATGATAGAACTAAAACTATCATCCTGAAAGTCAGTTCAGCAATCATCCACTACTCCTTAGAAAAAGCTATAAAGTACACAGATTGTCTTTTCTTTTCTTCAGTTATTATAAAGATTTATTTGATCTCTAGCTCTAATAACCACTGAAGATTTTCCCTGTCAGTATTAACTTCTTAGATCAATAAATTGTGATACTGATCTCCTGAGAAGTCAATGTCTGCCAACTATCATTGCAGTGTTTACCCTTGTTGAAAAGCAGTCATAGCAAACTAAATTGGCTTCTTTCAGTGGATGATATACAGTGGATGGTCCGTATTTTATGGTACAATTAACAAAGGTTGATACATAGGCCTCTCCCTAGAGAAAATCATATTAAAGACAAGGATTTGTAGTGAGAAAAATCCCAATTTATGAGGTGAGGTAAATCTGTTTTCATTTAAGAACAGTTGCTGAAGACTGGAAGATACAATTGTTTTCAAAGGAGCAGGGTTTTAACAATGTGCATTTATATATAGTTGATCTGTATTGCTGGAAAACCACTGACTGCATTCTCTAATCTGCCGTTAGACAATTTACGTCAGTATGTAGGTTTATGAAACATTCTGTTTTGAGGCAGGTATACACAAGTGGAAGAACACAAACCAAAACCAAGTCTGTAATTACTTTAAAACAGCTCCAGAAAGAGCTGCTTTCTCATTCACCTGGTTAAAATGGTGGGAATCTGTCCACAAGCAGGATTCTGGTCTTGAATTTCCAAACAGGATGCAGAAGTGGGAAAAGTTAGTTCTCTTAGACTTGTTTTCTTCCTTCGCCTCATTATCAAGAAATTTCCTGATATTTGACCACATTTTTAACATTGCTTTCCAAGGATAAATTATTATCACGGTCTAGCAGTGACTCCATGGTACCCGTTCAGTTGCACAACAAGGATGATGTATATTTAATCTGATCAGCTCTAGAAATGAGAAGAAAACTTGAGCATTGACCATTGTAGTCATGGAACAATTATTGGAAAAATTGTAATAATGTCCATTGCCTGTATTTTAACAGCCCGCTCCAAATGAAAAAAATGGCCTAAGAGCCCTAAAAGAAAAGCTCACAGGGTTGTTTTCAACATGGGCAAGATGGTATTTTCTAAACTGTTGTTCTGAGAAATACTTGAATTACTTGGTATTCAGACATTGAAAAACAGAGTTTAGGTGATTAAAGCTTTGCGAATTCTCTGCCCTCCAGAACACTCAGAGGTTTCCAGTGACACAGGGAAAAAGCACAGTCTACAAAATCCAGCTGTGGTATCACTGTGTATCAAAAATACATTTTAAAACATTAGAGTTGCACAGCTAAGTACTGCAAAATTAGGAGATGTCCTAATTTACCTAATTTTGCCTAATATGTATAATCATGATACAAATTATGTTTAAGATCTACTACAACTTACAAGATTTGATTATAGCCTAAAGGTGTAGCATCTTCTGTTTAATTTATAACTAAAATCTATCAACTTTAAGCGAGACTTGAAGTGAGTGGCTGCTGTTATGAGAACAGAATTGGTTTAAGCAACATCAAATAAAAAGTTCTCATTGGGTGAATTCCTTACAGTGGTGGGTTTTTTTTGTATGTATGGGAGGCTTTAAACTGTGAAGTGTGATTATGACAAAGACCCTGTGGATGGTAAATTTAGGTGGGAGGTGTGATGTTGTTTGAAATTGTTAATATGTCCCTTCAGGAGGGCAAGCTGACAACATCTCTCAAAGCAGTGATTAGTCTGGAAGGGTTGGGTTTTTTTAATAGTTCAAAAAACAACTCTTTTGGTACTGTCTCACTCAATTCTCCGCTATAATAAACTGTGTTAGTGCCACTGGATTGATTTAATTTACACTGGCGGAGAAGTTGCTCTGCATTCCTTAGAGAGGGAAGTTACTGAAGCTGTTGGAGGGGCCACTGAGGGTATGTATATGTGGACATCTGTAGACAGACACGGGCTCTTCTGCCAACCCTCCTATCTGGCCAGACCCAAAACCATTTGCAATCCAGAAGCTATATGATCCTGGTGCCCCTACTAATCCACCCCGGTGTAATGCACCACTGGTTCAGGCACAGTGCCGCATCGGCATGGCATCCAGACCCGGGCTGGCTCATGTCCAGTTATCACGGGAAAGCGGATGCTTTTCTCAGGCCATCATGTGGATGTACCCTGAGACGTTTTGTCAAAGCAACTTTGACATCCTCAGGGCTGTTCAACCTTTCTTAGATTCCAGCTATCACTGGAGAACTTGCAGCTCGTGTAGCGTACATGGACCAATCTGCTTTGCAAAATCTGCATGCTGAGGCTATTTCAGCGCTTAAAAGATTGGACTGCCTTCCTGCGGGCTTCTAATTGCAAATTAGGGCACTTGATTTGGTTTGGAAAGCAGCTACTGGATTTTTTTTCCCCCCTCTTAGCTTTTCTCTATTTTGTGTAAATTAAAAGAGAAATTGTCCTCAGCTGAACTGTTGGCTTTTGAGGCAGAATGTTCTCACAGAGGAGGTCTCCCGTTTTGTCTGCACTTTAAGTTTAATCTAAAAGAGCTATTTTTCACTTTCTTTTAGTAAATTTTATCAGTCAGCTTCTTTGATGACCAAGTGCAGGAGTCCATGTTAAAATTTGTAATGTCTCTGTATACCAAAGTAAACGGATTCTACAAAGATATTGGCTTTCTGACATGTTATAATCTCCCTTATTCCTCAACAACTTCTCTGTGTTCCATGAGTTATAAACTGTCTCGCTCGCTCTCTTAGGAAATAATTACCATGGCCCTCTCCTTTCTCCTGTACTTGAATCCCTTTTATTTAGCAAGTAACCGTTTTCTTTCCTGTCAGGTATGGTGTAACTGTTACATATATAATTAAACTCCGTGATTTTCTCTGTAGGTGTTAACTTTGAAGTCTGTGCCTGCTATTTCAGATCTGACATAGGGATTTCATACCCAAAATTGTCTCAGTTTTCATCCTGTACCAATTGGTTAAATAAAATATGGTATCTCTGCATAAAAGTCTTCTGAAGAATGAACTGTTAGAACTTCATGGGTGGAGTGGCATTCTTCACTTGCAGAATTTGGACCGATCCAAGGGGTCATAATAGATTCATAGTGATGCAAAACCAGGTATCTGATTAGTTACTTGCGTAAGTTGAATTCATTAAATCATTCTGCATTGCAGTGCCATAGTGTGAAAAGAAAACAAACTTCTAGCCCATGCAGACTTTTTCTTTATATTCTCCATTACATCTTTTCTGTTTTATTGTTGTTGTTGTTGGATTTTTTCATTTTAGCACTTAAGGACTTGTTTCCCAAGAAGTATCCTATATCCTAGTTTTCTCCAGAACAATCTTGGTATTGTTTGTGGTTTTTTTTTAAATCCAGATTTTGTTCTTCTAATATTATTACCATTCCAAATTATTAAGTTTCCACACTTCTTTTCGTACCTGTCACATCTGTAAAAATAATGACTGAGCTAACCAACAGGTTACTGAAATATTACCTAAAAAAGGAGTGGGTTTTTAGATCAATCTTTCAAGCATTTTGACTGGATAGGTCCATTGAAGTATACAGATTTATTTTCATTATTAACTTTGTTATTCACTGTTTCTTTTTGTATATTAGTGCTTGTTTGTAGAATATATTGACTCATGTGAAAGTGATCTTTGTTAAACTTTGATACAAATAACTTCCTGCAGTATATTGCTTTCGGGTTAGTTTTGCCTGCTAACTTCACTATTGGGACATCCAAAAAGTAATAAAAATAAAAGTAATAAAATAAATTGTGTATCATAGCTTGTTCTATTTGTTCTATAGTTATCCTTTTGTATTACTGTTTTGTAGACACAGTATGTTTGCGTATTTGTGCATATGTTTCAGTCTTTGAATGGGGAGTTCACTTAAAATTAAGAAAATGCAAAGTACTTACCCATTAGTGAAATACTTTTACTAATTAAAGGTAAATACAGTACAGATTGCAGATGCTTTGTCAATCTAATTCTGCTGGATTTTCAGTGTTGGTTTTGAGGTATTTGTTTTTTTTCCCCAAATGTAAAAAGGTGTCCGTAGTACTTGATTGGAAATGCAACCTCCTGTGTGCTTTTCTTTCAGAGTACAGACATGAGTCCAGCTAGTAGCACCACCTCACTCCCTGTTAGCCCTCTTCCTGAGGAGCCATTGTTTTTCAAGGTATGGTGAATTAATTTCATAATAAATATTGTATATTAATTTTGGTTTATCACGTTATCTGGTGTAGTATGAAGTGCTATTATTACTGCTTCCTTTTCTTTCAATTACTGTGGAATCAGCAGATGTTCTTATATACATACACCGTGCAGTTTTCAAGAAATACCTAGAATAAACCATTATTGGTTTTAAGAGGATTATTTTTCCAGCAGACTGGAGCTATAAATCATTATTTATAAGACTGTGGTTTTATCCGTCTCATCTGCTGGTGATACATTTTGATATGTGCATTCCTGTATATGTGTGTATGTCATTCTTCATCAACACATTTCTCTTTATACTGCATTTCAAGTACATGTTTTAATGAAACAGTGATTATTTACTGCAAAGATACAGGAGATGTTAAAGATATGTCAAGGAACGGTTTTGGCATAAATCCAGTGTTAGCCACAGGCCTGTAATTTTAGTCAATTTTAATAGTAAGTGATGGGACAATATCTGCAACTTCGTAAGGTTTAAGCAGTGAGGAATAAGTGGCCCTATGTCACTTTTTCACCTGACTTCATGGTATCCAGCCCTGGGACACAGAATGGCCTTAGACAGAGCCCGCCTCTTGGAAGAGGTCTCCTGAGGCCACCCAGCTATGTGTTCAGAGCGGTGCTGCAGCTGCAAGCAAAGCAGTCACCTTGCCGGTTGTTTGCTGAGACAAGGAAGAGGGAACTTAAACGTGTGTCACAACATGGACAAAGTTACACTCACAGGAACATCCATTTTAAAATTTCCCCTTTCCCCAGGAAGTTTCCACTTAGTGTATGAAAACAATTAGTAGCTTGGGTTGTGTTTTCAGTTGCTTTGTGACGATGCTGAATTAAAGCTGAGGAAGTAGAATTAATGAAGTTTGACGATGTAAAGTTCATGTCTCTCCTGCATATGCCTCCAGCGCAGGAAATACCAGCCTCCTTCGGATCTGGCCAACCTCATAAAAAAACTCGCGTTGTTGGGTTTTTTCCCCCCATATTTTGTATGTCTGTGCAAGAGTTGTACTCTACAGTTCATAACCAGCTAGCTAGCCAGCTGATTCCTGTTAACAGAATGGTTAAGGGTTGTGCTTGCTCGGTGGTTTCGTCAGTGGAGGTACAGATGGGATATCTGTGGTCAACTGTTCACTGATTCTCATTCCTCTTTGCGGGTTTAACGTTTTCAAGACCTCAATCAGATTTGGCTGAAATTGAAAAATGTTGTGCCAAGATACTAGAACACACATATCTCTTTCTTGGGAAGCCGCATTAAGTGCACATTGAGGTCTACTTCACATTATAGGGCAGATTTGATAGTTATTGTTTCCCCCTGTGCCTGGGAAACCAGTAAGATACATCACATACAAAGGAATGGGCTGCTCAGGTAAACGTGCAAGAGGTAAGAAAGTCTAACTTGGTATAGTTACAATAAGCTCCCGTTCTTACATTCGCAGCTGAGGCAAGCAAACACTGCTCTGTTTGCATCAGGGCACTCTGACAAATACACCATAGTGCCTTTATTTATTTTTAAAGAAAATACTACTTGTGTAGCTCAAAATGGGTTGTAAATGACTTCTTTGAAGTGGAATAGTTGCTCTGATAAAAAAATGAAGATATTTCTTCATATTAAAAGTCTCCTTTATATTTTATAGTAGCAAATGTTACAAGAAACTGAAAAAAAAAAGGGGGGGGGGCAGGAAGCCTTATTTAATCTTTCATTTTCAGTCAATTTTTAAAATAGGAAACATTTTCCTTTGGAATTCAAGTAAAAGGGAGGCCAGACCAGGAAAAAGTCCAATACATTTCACAGCCAGTGCCCTTAAATAGAAATAAAAGTAATATAAAATGTAACAGTTTCTGTTATTTCTCCCTGACTCACTCCAAGAGAGAGCAATATTGTTCCAGTAGTAAAGTGAATGGCTGGTTTTACAAGCCATAACTCTTTCTGAATACTGTCAGTCTATAATATTGGCTTTTGATGATGGGATGATGCATTTCCCTTAGCAACATGATAATAACCTTTCCCACCTCCTTGCTGTAGAATTGAAGATTGAAAGAGAAATTCCATTCTGTGGTTCTGAAAACACAGGTGTAACGAAGCAGCGCAGTATAAATGCTGCGTCTCTTTGGGATAGTTGAAGATCTCTGAGCTAATGAGCTTTTATATTGGACTGTGAAATGAAACCAAGCCCTTGTTCTCAATTGTACCTGGTTTTATACCAAGAAAGAGAACTGTCCTTTGTTAGGTTTTATCAACTTATCTTCAAAAGAAAGTCTGCATTTCTGCATAAAGAAAGAATGCAAATTCTGTCATCATACTCTTATTATGTCCAACCTCACCAAAGCAGATGCCTGTCATTTTTAATCCCACAGGATATGTGCTCTTTGAATATGAAGGAGAACCTGAGCTTGTTCAAAAACATTTTCAGATTTTGAATTTAATCTAATGAAAGGCGGAAGCAAGGTTCCCCTGAGAGTGCTTGCGTGTTGCATCTCAGCTCTGGTAACACTGAACTCGGCTACCATTTTCACAATATATTGCACAGGCTGTGATATAAAGCACTGCCAGAAAGGTCCAAATCATGTGAGACCATACTCAGGAATATTTGGAAGAAAGTCTTTTCCAGTACAGCAAGCGATACTCTTCCTGGGTCCATTGTATACCGTTATTTGAATGGAATCATGATGGTTTATTTGTGCTGAGAAAGGACCTTTAAAGGAGTGTCAGTGATACCTAGGAAAAGGAATAGAAAAAAACAGTTGAGTAAGAAGTAAGGGTAGCCAACTCCAGTGCTATTTAATCCTAAAAGCAACCCTGAGAAAATTAAAACATAAACATACCATTAATGCCATTCAGCAACCTTCGTTCCATAACTGTTGTAAATAGTGATATAGCACTGGAATTTGGTTTTGCTTGAGGAAACAGTAACTTTGCACAGTAGCCAAAAGTACAACTGATTTTTCATGTGGCTTCGGGTTCCTTCTCTGTGTGGAGTTAGCGACACACGTGTTTGGAGCAGTCTTCCCTAGCCGTGCTCTTCAAAAGCTTAAAAAAAATCCTGTTCAGACATGTGTGCAGACAGTGCTCTTTTGAAAAGCTGTCCTAAACCATTTTATGATAAAACACTCATAGGCATTTCTTTTTAGTGAGAGTTATTTTTATGTCAAATTCCAACTTTAAATTTTCTGCTGTTTTCCGTGGTTAAAGCTATTTTAAAAAGCAAGATCTTTTCCTGTATTATGGGACAAGTTTATTTCTTCTCTCACAAAAGAGCACCTTCTTTGTTGGTGGTTTTGCACTTAAACTTTTCCATAGGGAGGATCTTCCTTTGAACAGAAGTTTATCCTTCTGTCCCTGTAGAATGTTCCTTGAAGAATTAGAACCTCGTCTTGGGGAAAAAAGTGATGTCAGAATTGAAAAATTTCAGTATTAAGAATTTGAAATGCAGCAGAGCAGAATGGTGTTTATATGCAACCTTAACTCAAGTGTTATTCTGTGTTATAATAGCAAAATTGTAGCTGGCTTCAATGTAACTTTTAATTATGAATACTTGTATCTATGCTCATAAGCTGTAATTAAAAATAATCTTGCCTTTCATTTAGAAGATCAGCGAAGGAGTGGGTATTTCAGAAAGATCAACTTATCAAGCAATATCTTAACCATTTTTTAGAACCTGTTCCTTTCTCCTACTCACTATACTGTGCTTTATTATTATAGTATTTTATTATTTTTGAAGTTATTCTAAAATATAGTGACAGGCACTTTTAAGAAGGGATCTGTGACAGCCATTTGGTACATAAGATAGCTAATATTACCTAATTATACATTATCTGTTATAATGAGCACCAGTCTCACTGATTATTAGCCACAACCAAGTTGTAAATAGTAACCATAATAGTAATTTAGTATAGCAATGTTTAATTGCTTTTTAATTCCACCATTAATCTCAACCATGCTTTACTAATTGGCATTAAACATATGAAAAAAATCCTTACATTCTTTCTTTTCTGCTTGGAGTGAGCTGAGAATTTCCTTCAGCATTTATTATCTTACTGTGTTCTGACTTCTGTAATTAATACCCTCAATGCTAATTCCCTGAGTAAGAAATGGAAGCGCCAGCACAAGTAGCAGAAGCTAGCAGTCGTTAGCAGTGTTACCACTGCGAAGACCACCAACGTCTAATAAGGTATAGATCTATACTAAATTAGGTCTGTACTAATAATTCCGCCGTTCATCCTGCAGCTCTGCAGGCTCTGTAAGTACAGATCTTTGCAGTCACTAATGGGCATGACTCTCTGTCAGCTCATGACATTTGCGCATACATCTTTAACAAGAGATAAATTTTCCATCTGGTCAATAATCAGATTAATATTTTTACTGCTGATGTTTGGAATAATCAATATGACAGTGACAGTAGTGTGACTTTACATATGTAGCTGAAGGATGAGGTCTTGTCCTAACTTAAACAGTAACAATGACAACAAATTGAGCCTATATTTCAAAAAGTTTCTTATGCTTGGTGGCACACAGCCAATCTATTTACTCTCTCTTCCTTAAATGCATTATTTCCAATATTTTAAGTATTTGCTGGCACTTCTTTGAATAAGACTATTTCAATGTATTGTTTCTTTTAGTTTTTAAGACCGAGTCTGAAATAATCACATAGATGTTATGACCCACGGGCAGATAGAGGGTAGGGTTCAGTGATCCTCTTTCAAGGGCTGGAAGCCTCTTTAGCTCTTGTCCCTCTCATTCCACACTCCACCTGAGTTTCTGCTTGCACTGGGCAGCATGGAGGCTCTGAATCCTCTGTGGTTTTGGGGTTTTATTTGTTACAGAAGTATTTTTGGTATTTCTACTAAAGTGAATAGAGTTATAGAAGTATGACTCACTCAACCCCACCTCTCCTAATCTGCCGCCCCAATCTCCATCTTATTTTAAACCAGTCTCTCATAATTCTTCAGTGGTTTAATCAATTCCTCCCACTCTTTACTTTTATTTCCTGTATCAGTATTCACTTTCTCTATCACTCCTTATGTCTTACTGATGTAGCACAGACTTTCAAAAGTCACATCATCACAGTGGCTTTCTGCCTTTGAGGAAAGCCTTCCATTTTGTAATTTCTGAGAAAAGACTTGTACATCTAATTTGTTTCACAGTCTTTATCGTCATAGTATATGAGATCTACAAAAGCACGGAATTTATTCTGAAGGTAGGAGTGAGAAGTAGGTATTATGGGTCCTGTTGCAAGAAGCATCTGTGCATCTATTCACTTTCTTTTCCTTTTTCTCAGTAGCTCTGTGCACACTTTTCCTAAGGAACAGGGCTCTGCCAGCAATTCTGTCTGAGTAGAACCACATCACCTGTTCCCTGAGTAATATTTGCATCAGCTCATTCAGCAGGGTGTGGATGTGGCTGTGAAATTCTCCTCTTAAGCTTTGACTGATATAAAATGGAGTGACAAAGAATAATATCAGAGCAGAACTTAATAGAAGAAAAAATTAAATATATGTATATATATACTTGCCCAGTTTTCCCCTGACCCAATAATTTCTTTCAGGTCTTAGTCTATACTGGCTTGTAAACTGAGTCTGGGAAACAAGTTGTCTCTCTCCCAACACGCTCTCTGCGTCTGCTATTGATTCTGACTTCTTGCTCTTGTGGAAGATACACTATGTTTATGGCCAAATTTGAACATTTGTGTACACTGTGTGCGTCGGTTGAAAAAGTTGTCCTGTACACCATGGAACCAGAAATGTCTACCTCTTCCTGCAGGTTTTGAAAGGAGGAGATACATAAGACAATGGAGCTACCGTACAGTCTAAAAATACTGCTATACAATTCTAGGAATAATGTATGCGAGTGAATCATTCAGGTGATGTTACTGCTTAGCTACTTAGGGTTATTAGACCTCCCTACATGAAAGTATTTGATTTAGCTCTCTTAGGGTAAATTGGGTGAGCAAAAAGAAACAAATAGACTAAATAAGCAATCTCTCAAGGCAGATTAAAGACTAGGACAAAAGACTGCCTCCAGGGCTGGGGCTCCATCCTTGTTTGGTTAGTGGCACTAATTAACCAATCTAAGTGTAATGAAGTGTTAAAAACCAGACTGTAGAAGAGAGTGAACATCAAGAACCCCTTACTGGAGATTCTTTTCTGAATGACTGGTTTACAGCTAAGGAAGAATTTATCACCCAGACAAAAGTGGTCTTGAGTGCCTGTGGGTAAGGTATATCTGCCAGGCTTCGTGTATGGAGAAGACAGACAAATGTTTACACATTCTGAACACAAGGTGGTATTTCCTGAGATTACCATTTCCTTCAGGGCTTGCAGCTCAAAATTTGGTCTGAGAACAAAATACTGATAGCTGAAGGCCCTAACATCTGAAATTGGGGATCATTCAAGAAAACTTGTGGGAGCTCTGAAGTACAGTTGCCCTGGTTCAAGGACATTTTTACAAGATTTAGCTCCCCCGCCCCCAACTCCCCCTTTTTTTTTTAATTTTAATTTTGGTTGCAGGGAGCATAGGTACAAAATCTGTAATTTCCCAGTGTCACTGATATTATTACTGAAAGAAGCAGGAGTGAAACTGGGAACTATGCCTGTATTGCCTGATTTCTTTCTGCCTCTATGCCTTTCTTTCGCAAATTTTGTGAGCATGCATTTTCTTTTCTTTTAGTATGTTTTCCTTAATTTATTGAAACTTTCTTCATAGAGTGAGGGTTAGTTCAATATTTCAAAATTGCTACAAATTCAGTTATTTTCTCAGCGAGCCACATACAGAAAAAGGATTAATGCCTGTCTTACTAAAATCTCCAAAACCAACCAGAAACACAGATGATGATGCTTCATCCAAAGGCATGGAGAAGGATCATCATTACTTTTTTTCAGTTAACAGGGTTTCCAGCATAACTGTAAAAGTAATATGGTTAATACTACAAGGGTAAATATTAGGTTCATTCAGGTTCCTTCCCTCAGGCAGACAGATGATCAGACAATGAATTCTGATTCGTACCTATAAGGTGAGTTTTTCCTGCCGAGTGCTCTATATCTAAGACTAAAAAGTCATAAAAATTGGAGCATTACAGGTTGCTGAAAACATGTTATCAGTGACTATGAAAAAAAGATTTTCTTGAAGCTTCATGGGAGGATCCTGGTATCCCCAGTAAGAGCACTTAAAGTTCTTCATCCTAATCATCTCAACACAGATATTAAATACTCGTAATTTCCCTTGGCTATGGACCAATAGGCATAAGTAATTCTGTGGGAGGACATTGGCATTTGAAAATATGATAAACGTTCTTTTCGTTAGCAGAATTATTCCAAGGGTTTTGGAGTGCAATTCTGTTTAAATCAATGGCACAGTGCCCACTGACTACAGTGGCATGTGCCCTCGGGTCATGGATGGCATGGATTATGTCAGAGATATTGATTACTTTAGAAATTAAAATACAAAACTGTACTGACTGTTTTAACCCCATCAATTATTTTAGAGGTGAAAATGTAAATCAGTATTGACCGTTCCAACCCAAGAGTATTATTTGTGGTTTTATTGTTGTAAATGAGATAAAATTGGAGTGTTTTCATAAATTTCATTCCATATAATAAAAATGTAGAACTGTTTGCAATGCAAGAAATTATTCAATAATAATGATTTGGTTTCCAGTATGTGTTAGAACAACAGATGTTTTCTTCCTGGAATAAATTAAACAAACCGAGGACTTGAAAATGGGTTTCATATATCTCAGATGAGTATTCTTACAGTAGCAGGTGGTCTTTCTCTCTCTTTCTGGCCAGCAATTGTATTTTTCATCCAGAAAAGCTCTGACAGACACTTGCATGGAAACTAAACATGTTTTTGAAAAAAAAAAAAAGGTTTGGCTTTGTCAAATAAAAGTTTTCAAATGGAAAACATCCGTTAAAAAGTTTCTTGACCCTTCTATTAAAATATGTATAAACAACTTACGCAGTGTCTAAATAAGTAATGTTAATGAGCCAGCCACACGTTTTCAAACATAATCCTTTACTGTAGGAAGTACAGGGTTGGTGTTTTGAAATTCTTATCAAGTTGGATGTCTCAAAAGTACGACATTAAAAATAACTAACTGATTTTGATAATGCTCTCCTAGATTTTAAGGAGACAGATATTTTGGTGAGTAATTTAGACAGCCATTAAGGAGAATGGGATGTACTCTGTTAATTTTAGTCACCTGAAATTAAAGGCAAGTTTTAATTGCTGAAACACAGATATCTTGTGCCACTTAAGAAACCCAGCTAAATCCTGCCTTTCCTCCAGCTGTCTGTGTAGTAGAGCAAAGTAGTGAGAAGTGGTGGATGTTGCTTTGCTGTAGTTTGATATTTTTTTTTGTTGTATTCCTGGGTTTGGGTTTGATTATTTTTTTTTCCTTTGAGTTTGGCCCTTGGTCATAGTGTGTCTCTTGCTAAATTATAATCTCCCTTGCAAATGATGCGTTTATACTGGGCTGTTTAATTTTGCTGAGGAAACTGGCTTCTCTGGGAGGCTTTGGCTGTGTGATAGAACTGGACTAGGTGACTTAATGTTTGGTTGGGACTTTGCAAGTGCTGTTCCTCTTCCCACCCATGTTTGTATGGTTGCATAACATTAAAGCTAGTTCGGGGGGGGGGGGAAGCAATTTCCCTCTATTTAAATATTAGGAGTATAGCATTCTTACTGTATTATTGGGGGAAATTTCTCGTTTCTGAAAGGTGTGATGTACTCTGATCTTAAACCACAGCATGTGCATTCCATTTACTCTCTGCCCTTTTCCTTGCTCCCGGTACAGTTCAGTACACTGACGATCGGCGATGAAATATATTTGTGTGTTTACGGTGACCTTTTCATCCTCATCAGTTGTTCAAGAATGATCAAGTTGTCTTTTGCTTTTTTACACAAATTTTAAAAAAGCAGGGAAAGTAGAAGAACATCTTTGTTTGTTGAAGGGTTCTTAAAGGTGGCTGAATGATCTGGCTTTTAATAGTAGTTCAGGGAAGTTTTATGTCTTGTTGCATGTGTAGAATAAGAAATCTGTACATTCATGCTTCTTCATTTATCAGAGACTAGTAGGAGTCCTGAAAGGTACTGGGGATAGAGACAATGGAAAGTGTCAGTTTTATTTCTTTTTTAAAATGTTGAAAACCTAGACTCTAGGCTGTGGGTATGTTGCGTTGTTGTCATGGGGAACATGTGTAGGAAAATGCCATTCCTCCTTCAAGTAGCTTACAGATAACTGTGACAATTTAAAAAAATGCTGTAGTTTTTAGATAATGTACATTCTAAACACTTTTTTAATAAACAGATATGAATATGACTCACAAATTGCTGTTTAAAAAAAAGGCAAAAGGAGGAAAGAGCACTGCTCTTGTGGTTGAAGGTATTGATAATGTGAGAGGAGGAAAAAAGCCTGTAAACAGGTTTAGTCACTTGATTCTGATCAGCTGAATAATGAACAAAATATTCAGTGGACAGTTGGACAGAAATTCAGAGGGAATACATGAACCAAAGAAGAAACTTCTTTTTTTTTTTCTCTTAGATTTGATATCTTCAAGCAAGGATGAATGCTATAGATGAGAAGGAATAACACAGTTTTAATTTGGATAATGTTTTCTAAGTGTGTTAAACTTACAAAGCTATGAGAGGAAGAGCTGTACACTTGTTATGGGTAGCCTTGCGATAGCTTTTAGCATTTTAAACAGGAGCTCTGAAAGCTTAAATTAAGGCTAATGAGGGCACGGTGGAAAAAAGTTCTCTTTAGGTACATGACAGATCATGGACATGTCTGATTCCCAGATGTGTATCTGCAAAACTTGATGTTTGTCTTCATAAAAGGCAGCATTCCTTGTGGTAAAATGATCATTTCAATTCATAGGATCTGGCTTTGTAGTTAGCTCCTAACAGGTTTTGATCTTGGTGTGAGCAGAGAACAATAAATGCTTATGTCCAAGTAACTGTAGGTTTTGATAAGATTAAGATTAGCGAGGGCATCGTGGATCAGCATCTAAGAACAATGAATGGATAGGTATCCTGAAGTACAGAACTGAGGATTTCAAAAAGGAATAGGAGAAATCCTTTTCCATTGATGCTGAGCAGTTCAGCTCAGTTCCTAGACAGCAGATAATAAAATAAGGTTCATCGTGGTCAGCAGCATGATTGCTCTTTGTTAGGAATTGGGAAAGACAGGGACCTCCTCTCCCTCCGAGCCAATTCTTTACTCTTCTAGCATTTACTCTCAGCAGTATTGTATAGTCCCAGTTGTAATTTGATTCAAGTCCCCTTAGAACAGGCTTTTCATCCCCTAATGGTTCTGTTCCTCTGGTGTCTGATTATCTCCATTGCTTGAAATCAACATTGCCATTTGCTGTAATTGTTACATTTCTGGATGTCATCAGTAACCAAGTAATGAATGAACAAACATGATTGATTTTTTTTTTTTTTTTTTTAAATTCCACGTGGCAGGATCCTTCCAAAACAGAGTTGAACAGAGTTGAAGGGAGAAACACATAATGCTCCACATGACTGCACAGAGCAAATCTTTGTTTCTGGTGCTTCTAACAAGATGCCTAAATGGCCAGTTTATTTCAAAATAGTAAAGTTCAGGGGAAAAAATAGTTTATCTGAAACTGAACAAAGGGTAGATTGGATCTGAGGAATAAAGAGTTATTTTCAAGGCCAATTAAATATCACGTTTTTACAAGTAACATCAAACAAATATTATTGCTGAATTTTTTTTGTTTACCTTTCACTAAAATACCTAGAGCCTCACCTCTTTCACAGGCTGCTATGTCTGCATAAAATATAATATGCCTAGGAAACATGCAGTAACTGAAAACCTTCAGGGTATAATTTTGTATCATATAAAAATAGATGGAATAAAAACATGAAAAAAGATAAATACGAACAAAAATGTTTACAGTGAATGTTTAAAATAAAGTAGTTAATCTGCCATGCAAGTGTTAAAGAATTCAGGTTTCACACACACACACACGTGATAAATATTTTAGTACCGTGAGAGAAAAATTTTAAAGATTAAATATTGTTTTCATACTCATATTGCAGCTGTGAAGTAGGATAAAGTCAGGATACTTTTAAGAGGGGAACTAGGAATATAACATTGACTTATTGTTTCTGAGTGATTGTTTGGATTGCTATAGGTCAGTTTTCTTTGTTTGATCAAATTTTCAATCTCTTTAAACATAAAAATAAATGTTCCTGTATTTGCAAGCTCAATAGGCCAGTATCTTTCTGCAGGCGGTTCTGGATGTGCATTTGCTGCTCTGTCCATAGTGTGCTCTGCTCGCTGAGCAGCACTAAGAGGGTTTTGTGGAAAGGAAAGGAGTTTGTCAAACCTGACCGCTTGAATACTCATTGTCATATCAATACAGAATTAAATTTGGATGAGAAACGGTTTTGCTGTCCCATGGAAACATCAAACGTTTTGGGACTTTCTCATGCTCTGCACAGGCATGAAACAAGCAGGTTGTGTGCTGTGTCATTTGGCCACCCCTCGTTATAAGAAGCAAACCCTTTAGCTGTGATAGTAAGGTATTTGTCTTAATTAGAATTGACTGGAATGGTACTTGTGGCTTCTTGCTATCTGCATTATTTTGCTTTATGCTCTGCTGTATTCTTGAGGATGTTCCTTCAGTTGCAAGTTTGTATATTTGATGTTTATTGCCATGATTATAAACATTTTGAATGAATAATATATACAGGCCTTTTAGTTATTAATCATTCAAGCCTTTTGCTTTAGTCTTCTCTTTTGAATATCTTTATCCCCTCTCCCTCTATAACCACAGAGTGGTTGATTCCAGTACTCTTCATCTCATTTCCATAATTATTTTCAGTGATGCATGAGGATGAATGCAAATTTGTTAGCAAAATGATAATTCCTTATCATGACAAGAAAAAAAAAAAGGCAGAATTATCTGTCCATGAATTAAAACAACATTCTTGTTGGGTTTAATCCATTTTATGAAGCGGTATGTACCTACCTCTTAGACAGAAAGAGGTCCTTAGAGTAAATGAAATTAACTGGGAAAAAATTAACATGTTATGAAACTGTCATTTTTTTACATATCAGTACTGCAATCATATAAGTGCTACACACCTATCATCTCGATATCTTCAGCATGAAAATTTGAGGGGACTGATCATCATAAATATTAACTAATTCTGAGGTGCTAAGGCTGTTGCAAATACTACTCCTCTCAACACTCCTATAGGATGAAGAGGTATTGTTGCCTTCCTTTCACAGAAAGGGGTTTGAGGTATTTCCACCGTACTGGTGATACTGCTGCTCACTGTCCTGGTCTCAGGCTGGGGAACCGATTCTGCTTTTCCTGGTTTCAATTTCCAGCTGCTAGTTATTCCTCACTGACCTACGTCTTACTCAAAGGGCTAATCTTCCCACTCTAAACAAGAATTCTGCAGCTCCTTTACTACCCAAATGGGGGAGTCAAGCCCGCTCTTCAAACAGATCTCCCCATTCACAATCACGAGTAGGAAGCTATAATTTCTCCTTAAATAAAGAAGTGGTATCTGAGGAATGTTCATTGTATTTTTAGATAACTTTCACTTCAATATAACATTAAACAGAGAAGTAATCAGTACTATGTGACCTGCCAGTTTCGCTTATAATACTAAAAATGCTTTGCTTGTAGGAATGGAAAGATAGCTTGAAAAAATAAGTTTTCAAGTTTGCATCGTATTATTTGATGGGAAGTGTAGAGTGTTAGATATTTCTTTGTACAGTTCTTCTTACTGTTTTCTATCTGCAGAGTTCTTCCCATGTCATATGGAAATGAGTTTCATTTTTTTTTCTGTTGTATGTTGTTTCCCCTCTGGGAGTCTGTAAACCAAGGGCTTTAAGTGTGGAAATATAAATGGCAGTCATTTGCTAAAAAAAATTCAGTCACTCTTTTGCCACAAGGGGTTGAGGTATAAGCGTCCATCTGTATTCAATCTCTTCTCTAATATTTTCATAAACTTTTTTGTGGAAATCATAATTGATCACCTGTCTGTAGGACTGTCTTGCACACCTCCATGAATCATTCAAAGCAGCAGTGCAGGCAAGATTCGTGATGCAGTTAGCTTAAAAGAATACTCCCAGAAAGGTCCAAAAAGGCAAAACTAACTGAATCTAAGCAAGTGAATGTCTCACCAGGGAACAGATTAAGTTAAATTGGCTTATGATTATGATTTAAAGTGCATCAAATGTTCTTTTGTGATATGTCTAAGAGGTTGCTATTTGTCTGTCCGATTGCAGCAGCTTCATCCCTTCAGGCTGTATTGGCAGGGTGAAAAATACAACTAAACATGATGTCGTGAACTGAAGTGCAGCTGATTGATTTGTCAGGTACTTGTATACCTCTGACTAGGTAATTTGTCAGGAGAAAGGTAAGGAAGATATGACTGCAAACAAAGGTGGCATTTAATGTCAGTGCAAGCCTAATGGCAGAGAAACAAGTAGTCAAGAACCAATGATTTGACTTAAGTCAAACAAAAGATCAGAAGCAAACAAAGCTCCTGCTCTCTATGTTTGGAGAGCTTGGTATGGTGATTTTGTAGGCTCTTGCAGGCCACAGGTTTTGGGCTTGTTATTTCCCACAGCAAGAAGTCTAAGCCCTGCAGTTCCAGTCTTTCTGGGCAGTCACTTGTGCCAAAGGTGTCCACTTCAAGATGAGTGGATGGCTGGGTGAACGGATGGACAGACAGTTGGCTGGATAATGTCAGGTGGACCGTGCCACTTCCCTCCTGTGTAATGCAGGTATGACACCCCCCCCAGGTCCCTTCCAAAGCCTAATATGTGCACTAATGGGACACCACTGACCTATAGTTTGGACCAGTGACTGAAGTATTAACAAAAATTACCATCCGAATCAATGTGACTAATGTTCTACTTTGTACCTGCATTAAATTAGTCTGAAGGCAGATTAATGTAGAAGAGGTACTTTTAACCTGACTTTTCTACATTAAAAAACTTAGAGTGCTGCCAGGGAAATTCATCAAAGAGTTCAGCTGAAGAGATGCAGAGATACAATATACATAAGCTGTGCTGCACTACTTTTCAGCCATACCAGCCTGTTATCAGCAAAGTTTTGTTTTTGTTTGTTTGTTTTAGTTGAGATGTAGTTTTCATGAGATCAATGTAGGCTTAGGAATGGTTAAAGAAAGTTACCTGTGAGTCCTTTGGGTTAAGGAAGTAAAATCTCTTTAAATAAATCAAATGATGTCTTCATTCCTTGGTATGTGGGTGTAATGGGGGTGCAAAAAATCCTGACTCTGTCATGCTGTGACTAATGAAGCATTAGACTGTTGAGCAAACCCGAGCATTTGGCAGCATAACCAAAATGTTTACGACCAAGATGTTTAGTGGAATTCGCCAATTGTTAGGTTAAATCAACAGAAGCCATCTTTCTTTGCCCTGCATGAAGTTCAGCTTATCAGGTGGCTCTTCCCATCTGTTTTTTTTTTCCTCCTGTTCGTCTTAAATAACAGCATGTTCATCATTTTGCCTTCTTGACTTGGTTTTGTCTCTGTGATATCAACTCTTACAGAATAAAATTATTGCACAGCATAGCACATGACTAACACCAGAAAAATCTCTCCTCTATAAATATTTCTACCTAAAAAAGTGTTCAAATAGAGTCTGTGATGTGACAGTTGACGATAATTTTGTTTTTAAATAAAAATGCTTGTATGGTATATTACGAGAAACAGTGCTAATATGAATAGAAGGGAGGATTCCTTTTGTGCCATTGTGAAAAGATGTCATGAAAAAGATGAGTATCTTATGAAATTTTGCTGTGTCATACCAGCTTCTTGTAGATTGACTCTTACTCCTTCCCAGTCCTTTAGGCATTGAATTTTTAAAAGTAAGAATTTGGGGGCTTGCTGGAATTTTTACAGAGAGATGATTCTGTTTCCTACTGTGATTCTTCTGGCCACAGCATAGCCTTGTCTTCCATGGTGATATTAGGAATCTCCTGCAGAACAGGTTGATCTCCACTTGTTACGCTATTGTTCAGCAAAGATGAATGTGCTAAATGCTCTTGACAAATCGTGATGCCCATTTCTGATACTAAAACCATTTGGCGTGAAAATTAGTATTTACAGGTATCATGATGGTATAAACAAAACAGCAGTAATGCAACATGCTTCAGAGAAACACCTTACAGAAATTACTGACACTTATTTAAGCTGCAACTCTAGCTGTAAAATTATTTAAAAGCACGGAATAAAAGTCAGATAAAATGACTACAAAAGAGATTTAAAAAGGTAGGAACCCCTAGTCAGTTACCAAGAAATACAAAAATATTACAGCCTTAGCAACATGATATACTCGTAAGCATAATATTGTTTGTATGACAGCTACCATCTCGCTATGAAGAGGCAACTGAGGGTGCCCACTGACATTTTAAAATTCAATTTAAAAGTCCATATTGTTAACTCCTTCATTCCTAATCTGAAGAAGGATAAAGCAAGCATTAATGTATCTGCATAATTTCCTATGTATTTGTTTAGGAGTGTCAACTGGTATTTATATGCCAGATGGAAGCTTTGTGAGAGGAAGCCTATAAACCAAGAAAAGCTAATAGACATATTCAGGTGTGCAGAGTACCTGGTCACTAGGAGAAACAACATATTGCAAATTCCTATTAGGTAACATGATGCTCAGCAGGTGTTAGATACAAGTTCATTTCGGATTTGTCTTTTGTATGTCCTGTAGTCCCGCTTGATTTAACTTACTACCTTATTTCTCATCAGAGGACGGGAAGAGGTCTGCAATGAATTGCAAATAATCAGGAATTATCCAGGAAAAATAAATACACATCATTGTAAGGCAACAGATCTCTTGCATCCCTGAAGCACCATACAGTTGGGAAACTTTTATCTTAATAATTATTAGGCTAAAGCTTATTTAAATAATTATTAGGCTACAATTATTAGACTTGAAGTCATTTTTTTAAACTTCATGCACTTAACAGATTTAGGTGTGTTTAGCGCATGGTCATAGCTGTGTGATTTTTCTGCTTGCTGAGCTCTATTCAACAGTGGATTCTTGGTATATAAGCAAGGGTCCACAGTTTTGTAAAAGACCTGTGCTGTTTTCCCACAGAGGTGGAATATGGCTGCTTCTTTGTTGTATTTCAGAGTTGTGTGAAAAACACTGTGACCACATAAATGTGAGGATCATGGATCGATACTATCCATTATAATTTGAACTGAGAAGACTTGATAATCCAGAATAGAATTTGATAATCCAAAATGACCTTGTTTTAACTGAAGAAAGTTGTTCAGAGAAGGAATATAAAATACATCTGTGTAGCAGATGACCTACAGAGTGAATTGTATGCTTGTCAATCTTCATTACATGCATGAAATTCTTAAAAGTATTTTTAAAAAAAAAAGGTCACTGCAACAGTGTATATATAGTACAGATTGGCAGGGCTGCCACACTCTGTTGTGCAGGCATGGAGTTGTTGGTTGTCTTTCTCAAGGTCATAAACCACCCAGGAGGTGTGAACTTCCCTAGTTCTTTTCTTTAACAAGATGATTATTATTCTTCAATTTAAAAGAAAAAAAAGTCTGAAAATTCTAGAATTTGAAGTAACAAAATAAAAAGGAAAAGTACAGCATGGAGCTGTGACTTAAACAGCTTGTCAGTGACAGATCCAGATTTCATGATCTTCCACTTTGCTACTTGGTGCTTCTGACTTAATCTCTTTTGGAACTTGGTATAATCTCAAGCTTCCAGAAGAAGCAGTTCCATTTCCAGCCTCACTTCTCTTCTGCCATCACACCTGTTTCTATGCGAGATCCCTGGTTTGGTTTTACTCTGCTTGCTTGCATGCAGGTAGGAGATGAGCTGGGGTTGAGGAGAGGGCAGGACCTGGTCTCTTGGCACAGGACCAATATTGCTCATTCCAATAAATTATTAAAAGAACTGTAAGTCCAAGAGAAGTGACTTACAGGAAGTGACAGTAAATTCTATTATTAGTCAAAACCCCCTTTTTTTTTCCTGTGTGACTAGCTAGAGCAAAACTATCTGAATGCAACAGCTTTCAGTAAGTCTGTAGGTGACAACAGTCTGGTCTGGTCCAGAACACATAAGCGCTTAGCTTTGACTAGAATATGCTCCAACTAGGAGGATAACCAATGGAGAGCAAAGATGCTAGCAATGAGGACACAGTTTTTTAGATAATGGGACTTTGGTACATAAAAGAGAAGTCCCACAGGACTTCCCTGAGAAGTGTTACGGGTGGCAGGGCTGGAATAGGCAGCAAGAGTTCGGCTTTGCACCACTGTCACTGAGCAAGCTCAGTTCAATAATAGAGTGTAGGAGGTAGCGGAGCGTGTGTGTGATATGACCGATGTTTTTCTGCTCAAGAAAACAGATCACTTTTTACTGAAGTCCTTACAAAGTCCATATAAACAAACAAACAGTATTCTGCTTTTGAGAAGGGCCCATCCCGGAGGCGAAGGGGGTCACTGGTGCCTTTGGCTGAGCTAGCCAGCCGGCACAGATCCGGGGGGACTGTGCGGGGAGCCCAGGTTTCTGTGGAGATGGTGGATGTAGAGCTGACCCCGCAGGCAGTCTTGGGCCCCCCGGCAAAGCTCCTGGCGAGCGGGGCTGCTCAAGCCAGGCCAGCAAAGCAGGGAAGGTATCTCCCGTGGCAAGGGAGCAGCGGAGAAGTGACTGTGGTTTTTGTTCGGTTCTCCCTAGATAACTCAGAAGTTTTCTCTACTTGAAAAGTTATGTGTTCTTGTTTTAATCCTAGCAGAGCCTTTTTGGGTTGTGTGAGTTGAAGGCCCTTCAGACTCCTCTATGGAGTTTTTAGAAAGTTTAATATAAAGTTAATTTTACTATAAAGTTTACTAGCCAGGCTCGCTCGGGAGCTGATTTCACCCTGATAAATACCCACCCACAGATACAGGTACATATTTCTTACAGAAATACTTACTGTAAACATTCTGTCAATTCCTAGGCCACTTTTTTTTTTTTTTTTAAATTGTACCTGATCTTGTTCAGAGCTGTCTGTGTAGCTCTCAATGACAGCAGCCTACTCATCCTTTCTCTCCTTTGTTTCATGAGAAAAAAGGGCAATAAAGGAGAAGAGGAAAAAAGTTAATCAAATGTCAATCAAAGGTTCTTATCAAGTGCCTCAGAAGAAGAAAGGACTGTGTTTACCTGTGATTTTTCAAAAGTAGCACTGGATTTTTCTTCTTTCTAGGTGGAGAAAAGGGAGAAGATTGCAGGGGCGGGAATTTCCATTTGTGGTTTACAAAAATGTGTTTAAATTGCAAATAGTGCAGACTTCGTGCTATTTTAGTAGTTTATTTATAGAGAAAGATGGCCTTGGATTTAAGGTACAAAAGAGAAGATCGGAGGATATGGAACTTCTGTCCCAGAAGCTGCCTATCTTCCTAGGGGAAATAATGTCGGTGATTTAAATTCTATCTGCAGAACTGCCAGAGTACATTTATTCTTTTTAGTGGCATAGTGAGACTAATTTTATTAATTCTTTGAAGTGCTCAGAAGGCAGCAGTGGTAGATGTGCTAAATATTAGTACTTGCAAATGTTCTAGATGCCAAAATACATAAGAATAGGGCAGTGAACATGATACTCCAGGCTGCATACCAAAAACCATGGGAGTGCTAATTGGCAATAAGAATATTAATTCACAGCAAATAGTCCACACTGGCATCTGACTGTTGGACTGTTGTGAATGTTATGATTTAATTACTACTTTTTGGCAGGTCTGAGGATGTTCCATCAAACTGGTAAGATTGGATCTGGTGTGCATGAAAGGGGTGGGCAATGTCTTGCCTAATACAGCTATGTCTTAATTAGTTTTTCCCTTCTACGAACATAACAGAGCTTCAGAAGGATTGGCACCTTACATTACGGGGAAGCGTGTTGGAATCACCTTGCTCTAGTTCTTTTTCATCTCATGAATATGATGAGATTAAAAAAACCTGCCTCTTTGACAGTTTCAATGAAAATTAGGTTCCCCTCTAGGTAACATTGTACCCTAACTAATAAGTTTGGCTCAAAAGAGCTGCTGTAAATAATGTAAGATGAATAAATTTTGAAAAAGGTGGCTAATCTTAATTTTGTTCATTAAGTTCTTAGTAGTCATCTATTACATTAGGTACGTAAAGTCTGAAGGTTTAGGATAAGAATCTTTATCACTGAATTCGAAGTAATATTTCATTATTATTTTTTCTCTTTTGAAGTCTCTTCCCCCTCCCCTCGTATCACAAGAGAAAACAAACACTTCTTTCCTGTTTAACAGATAATGAAATTGAAGTTCCAATAATAATGAAAATTCCATTAAGCGAATTACTGTTTTCCTGTCAGCCAGGTAGACGAGAGTCTAGGAAGAGGCAGAGGGGTAAAGATGTCATGTAATGAAAAGGATGACACGTGGTTTCATCTTCCCAACGACTTCATTTAAAAACAAACCAACCAACCAACTCAAACCCATAAGACTTGGTCCTGTTTGTTTTCAGCAGAAAATAAGCTTAGCGAGATGCTTCACTCAGAAGTGAAAGGAAGATATAATTTCTGTATAAATAGCAAGAGTACAACATCACTACACAGATGAAACTGCCTGTGAAGACAGCTAGATCCATGTTTAAATTCTGTCACAACAACACTAATTTCTTGCTCCTAAGTAGATCCATCAGGTTTCTGTAGCTATTGGAGCATAACAGTGTTTCAGTTAATCAGTCAAAATTAAATTTTAGTAAAGCCATGAACAAAATGGAGAAAAAAAACCTTTAAATGTGTCACAATAGAAAGATTACAGGTATGATGTGATGATACACCTCATAAGGCATGAATCTTTTTTTGAAAACAGCAGAACCATAACGAGTAGCTGGAAAGCCAGATGGCAAAGAGTAGTAGAAGATACCCTAAACTGGCAATAGTCACCAAATGGGTGATGAGCCATACCTTACCTGCAAGAGGGACTGAACAGGGCGAGAAGTCAAGGGTTTGCTGCTTCTCCAGCTGCTTGCCCAAGCTGTATGGAAATGGCATGGCCTAGCAGTTCAGTAACGCTCCTTTGACTGACTTACACATGATGGACTCACAGGAGCAAGGTCAGTTTTCTGATGGAAAGTTCGGTCTATACGGGAAAGTAGCTGGCTTTCCACTGCCAAATTCCCCCCTGTCCAGGCTCTGTTGTTATACAGGGACTGGAAGAGGCTGGGCTGGGCTAAGGGAGCCCTGCAGGCAGCAAGGACTAGATTTGCAGAGGGGAGCTGGAAAGAGTCTGCTGGATGGATTAGAGGGCAGCGACCCTCACAACGGTGACGTGGAGGCCGTTTTACTATGGTCATCTCTGTGGAAAAGGGCTTGGGTAGATACAGGCAACACTCCTGCATTAGGGGCAGGGTCGTTCCAGCTGGGGTCTGTGCTAGCATGGGAAAAGTACTCATGGGCAGAGGGTTGGGAAGGGGCCCTGTGATGTCCCTGAGCTGCAGGTTCTCTCACCGATGGGCTTGCGGTTGCCACTGTTTTCTCCATTATTTAGAATATGCCGCCTACTTACTATTTTGGGAAATGATAGGTTGTCCAAAATTCACCTGAACAAACAAGTTGTCAGCGGAACAGAAGCTGGCCATCCCTGATCTGAGCAATCAAGGCTGAAGGACAAAGATTACTTGAAGTGAGGGTTTCAGCGAGCTGCAAAGCCAGCTGCTATGTTTTTCCGGGGCAGATCAACTGCATACTTGCAGCTGTCTTTTTCTATTCTATGTGGTGATGCGAAGGGAGGAAAAATTCTGTCTTTCTGTTATAGTCACGTTAGCTTGCATCTGTTAAATCTTTCCAATGGAGAGCGATGCCAAATCATATCTCCTCAGCTCTTCGTCCATTCCCCGTCAAATTATTTGGGCTATTTTTTTCCTACTAAGAAGGTAAAGATCTTTCTTAAACTCTCTCATTTAATTCTTCAGAGAACCAAATGAAATCAGCGTCACTTTCCAGGAGCTTTTACAGTAAGCTTCTGCAGAAACATTTGTTTTTTCTTGCTGTTGGGAAAGCATTGTATTTGAATTGTGAAATTCCACCTGTGCAGAAAGGGATGCATCAGTAGCGTCTAAAAAAAAAAAAAAAAGGTTCTGCCTGATCAAATGATCACTAAATTATTTTCTAACCTGAAAATGCACTTCTCCATTGTTGGGTTTTCCATGGGGGAGGAAGGAGATTAACTGGGTGTTTAGAGTCAAGTGTGCAGTTCAATGCCAAGATAGATCAGAAGAATAGCTGTGGCTGAAGTTTCAAGTTTGTCAGAAGTAAAAGAAATAATTGGTTTTTTTCACTGTTCATATCCCCCCCTTCCCCCTCATTTCTAAGTGTCTGTGAAGTGAAAAAGCCTAGACAGAAATGATTTGCTGATTTCAGGGAGGGCATTCTTAAATGTAGCTCTTCCAGATGTAGTTATGTTATTATTCAAAACTGAAGTTCTCCAAAGTGGCCACTGATGTAAGCTGCTTAGGTTTTTTGTGCTTAGCATAAGACATGAAAAAGAATGATATTTTGAGTGCAAAATACCAGTACTTTCTTCAAGTCAGGTCTTTTAAGAATTGCTGGTACCTAAAATTAAAGATTCCTTGAAAGCCACTGGTAAGCATCTCCTGCACAAAAAAGAAATGCCATTCTTTAGAGCAGTACATAATAAAGCTTTGTATGGAAGTTTAATGTTTGAAAATTACAAATAGAGCGACCAGCTGGGGCGCTTAAAATTAAAATGTGTAAAGTTCGTTATGTTTTAGTTAGCTTATGCCTTTTTCTTTGGGGGCTGGTCTGCAAACATGTATTGTCAAAGGCTTCCAAATTATGTCTAATACTTACTATAAAATGCGTTACTGATTAATTTGAATGTGCAAAAGTGCTTAATATCAGTTAAAAGCATTCACTGTGCTATGTCATTGATGATAATTAAAATAGAAGGAAATTTACTGTAGTTATGGTAGGTTTGTATATAAATTAAGTCTTCATTATAAAATGTAGCTGCACAATTTACACAGTAGGTGGAGAAACAGGGTTGTCTGAAAAGAGAATTTTCGAATTGTACACGGTTTGTAAGATGCATAAACATACTTTCAAAGAGGTATACAAGGTACCTACTTATTTTGTACATTAAATACATTCCTAAAGAAGTAAGGGCATAAAACTCTCCCTTCTGTTTGGAAAACTTTTTCAAGTCCATGTTTAGTGTAGTTCATATATTTTTTCCTGTTTTGTAAAGCCACCACAATATGTAAATTGCTCTCAACTTTTTACTGAATGAATTTATCAACTGAAATATAAGACACTGCTAGAAATATCCATATAACCTTGGTGTATTTGTCAATATATTGATTTTACGGTAGTTCTCCCAAATGTATTAATCCAGTATCCTTCAATTTTCACAAAAAGTTATTTCTATAGTTCTGATGTATTGCTTAAAACATAAGATGTTTTCTTCACGTGGTCTTTGAAGACACTTGACATACTGCGCTTCTTGAATTAATAAATATTTTGAAAAATATAACTTCAACTGCAATAACTTCTTTTTATGGTCTTAAAAGTAGGTCTAATATAAGCATGTGATTATCTTTGCACATATGCTTGGGTTCATTAGTGGTTACCTCTGGCATTTTCAGTGCTGGAGTAATAAAATCCAAGACTCATTAGAAGTGAGCTCTTCAAAACAAAAGGAGCCATACTGAACAGGAATATTTTCTTGAGGAAGGATCCTAATTATTGGAACATGATACATAGAAGCAGAATTCACCAGCACTCAAACAATTCAGCAGCTGAAAATATTTCACATATTTATAATACAACAATATTCTGATTGTAAGTGTTCTAGTAACAGCAATTATTTCCTTTAAAAAGCAGGGATTATCTAGCATTCCTTTATTATATGACTGTGCCAAATACAGAAGAAAATGCCATAATCCGCCATCTTTACTGCCAATGTCTTTATCTAGAAGTGCTATTGTATAAGCAGCTTAAAAAAAATAGAAGAGCTAAAGGGGTGTCATGCCCTCAGATATGTAGGGAAATCATTTCAATAAACTCGATGTTCAGAATGAATAGCCATCACATGGCAACTAGACAGTTTGGATATTGTGCATCTGCCAAGTGAGTGTACAGTAATGAATGTCTTCTAAAAGAAAGCACAGACCTGTGGTCCCAGAAGGAATGTTTGATGAATATCAAGACCATCGTATTTGTACTTGAAAGATAAATCTATTTAACCTTTCTGATAGAGATACAGCTGCAACCTAATATTTCAAAAAAAATACATGTTCCTTTTTAATCAGTGAAAAGTTACATGATTAATAAGTCTTGGGGATACGATATTATTTAATTCGAGTAATGCATAACGTGTATTTTACACCCTAGGAACATAGTTATACAGATAAAAGATCTGTCAAATCATCATTAATTTCTAAAGATTTCCAAACCCAAAAATTAGATTCAGGAAGTGCTTGCCTTAACAGTCTATGAGCATAAATTGTTTTCATTTCATCCTGATTAGAGTCAGGTAACTTTGACTAAGAAAATCTCCTGATTTTTACCAAACTTTTCCAAAACAGTATCATTAGAGATTAATTCCTGTTGCATTTGTTCACGTATGGCATACTGGCATCTTCCTATTTTGATCCTGTGTTTATTATGACCTTATTAGCTAAGGTTACTTTATTACATTATTAGCTAAGGCATTAATGCTTTTTGGAAAAGTGAAATAATATATTTTGATTTAAAGTGTTTTATTGTGTAGCTGAGTTAGAAAGTGGTTTTTTTTACATATACTTTTAAAAAAGATTTAGCTGTTGCTCAAATAATGAAAGATCCAAGTTTAATGCCTGATTATAAACTTATAATTTTTAGATATTAGTTGTCATATTTTAAGTCTAACTGTAGCAGGATGTAATCCAGAGTATCCCCCACTGTGAGATGGCACTGCACTCAATCTGATCTGCATAGTATTATCCCTCAGAGGTGTACAGAAACCCTATTCCACCTTCAGCATGAATCAGTTCCTGAATCCTCCTCACCTTCCGACAAGAGGTACCTTCCCGAGACAATGAGCTTTACGAGGTAAAAGCCGCATCTTGGCCCCTAGATCCATGCTGAAACAATCAGAAACTTTGTTGGCTGTTCTTTCTGGACCCAAATTTCATATATTTGTAAATCTGTCATCCTTTTTTTTACAACATAAGTTGCCACATTTTTTCGTGTGAGGGGAGACAAGCAATTGTACCAGCCTGTACTGTGGGCTTTGAGCTCTGGAAACCCTAAATACCAAGGCATGTAGTCTACTGCTGTCCTGGTTTCAGCTGGGGTAGAGTTAATTGTCTTCCCAGTGGCTGGTACAGTGCTGTGTTTTGAGTTCAGTAGAAGAATGTTGATAACACACTGATGTTTTCAGTTGTTGCTAAGTCACGTTTAGTCTAAAGTCAAGAACTTTTCAACTTCTGATGCCCAGCCAGCGAGAAGGCTGGAGGGGCACAAGAAGTTGGCATAGGACACAGGCAGGGCAGCTGACCCAAACTGGCCAACGGGGTATTCCATACCATGGGACGTCATGCCCAGTATAGAAACTGGGGGAGTGGGAGCCGGGGATCGCCGCTCGGGGACTGACTGGGTGTCAATCGGCAGGTGGTGGGCAGTTGCACTGTGCATGATTTGTATATTCCAACCCTTTTATGATTACTGTTGTCACTTTATTAGTGTTATCACTATCATTATTAGTTTCTTCTTTTTATATTCTACTAAACCGTTCTTACCTCAACCCACAAGTCTTCTTTTTTTCTCGCCTGTTTTTCTTCCCCATCCCACTGGGTGAGCAGCTGCGTGGTGCTTAGTTGGTGGCTGGGGTTAATCAACACCCACACTTACCATTCAGGGGTTTATTTCTGGTTTTGAAACCTGGATTCACATAGGTTTTCTTTCTGGACAGAGCAATAATAGTGCTTTTCTTTAGTACTGGACTGCTGAGCTACCTAGCTAGTTCTCCCATGAAAGAGGAAGCCAACCCTTGCGTTAATGCCTTCTGCCACCCCCTGTTCTTATGTTCTTAGTTTCCTGTATGTATTTCATGGCTGTGCCCGCTTTGATTGCCCTCCCTGGAGGCTGTGCTCTGGACTGGTGTATTCCCTTACCTGGCTTTCCTGTGCCTGCTTACAAGCTCCTGCTGAGCTTTTTAGTCATTATGGTTCTCAGCTCTGGGATATGCAATTTGAGTTCAGCAGTTTAAGTGAGACCTCCTCTAGCCTGTAAATGCTATCAAAATAATCCCACCATCCTCCCCAGCAGCCTGAATGAAAACCAGTCCCCCATAAACCACAAGAGAATGAGCATTTTGCGTATTGTTGCACTTAGAAATGTTTTACTCTTGTTGTGTAAATTAACTAGTTTTGCAAAGTGCTGTTGTCTTCTTATGCTTTTCCTTCAGCAAATTACAGAATTAAGTTATTGATTGACCCAATTAGAAGAAATTTTTAGAAGAACAAATTTTTACAGTTTAAAATGTAATTGAGCATTTTTTTTGGTAGCGTGCTTTTTAAAATGTCAGAAGTGTTGCTGAACAATGAGAAGACTGAGAATGGAAAGCCTTGCAATTTAATGCATTGAACTATTTTGTATGATGGGAGAGGATAAGCTATGATTTCTGCCTACTAGTATGATAAGATAGTCAAGTACACTGGTGAGAATAAGCCATACCTTCCTGGCTTTTAACAGTGGAAAAGCTTGAGAAGGGAATAAAATGAGGTGTAATTCCTTTCTTGGTTCCTAGGCTGTGCATCTCGGCACTATCCTCTGATGAGTTAGATGGCTCTTTGGCCATTCTGTGTTTAAAAATAAACCAGATACCTTCTTATAATAGGTAATTATTATGCCTTATAATGCCTGCATTAAAAGGGGAAAAAACCTAATCAATATTTTAATTTATTTTCTACCCTGAAGATTATTATGATGACATAAAGCATAGACAGAATGTTCTTGTCAGTGCAAAAATAGGACCATCTGGTATTTAATTTTGATTATTATATGAAGCTTAGGGTAAATTTTTATTATTTTCTGTCAAATCTGTCTCAGGATATACACATTCCTCCATTAAATCACATTCATTATGATTACCATTCTGTTGATACTGAAATAGGTACCATATAAAGTTATAAAACTTTTATGAAATCTGAACTAGTCAAGCTTGTATGAGATAGTGATCCATCCTTTCTGTCTTAGGAGAATGAGCACAAAGCATGGCTATTTTAAGACATGAGTTGAATTGAAGAGGCATAGGTGAAGAAGTACTCTGCTAGCCACGTGTGAGCTGTCTTTTATCTGAATCTAGAGACTGAAAATGATATAGAAATAATGTACAGTGATCATAGCATTGTCTGAGGAACAGAAAAAAAAAGACGAAAAAGTATTAGGCATATTTGCCTTTCTATCAAACCCCACACTTTTGACCCAGTATCCAGAGGTATGGCTTCCTCGCCTCCTTGTGCTGCCTCGTTTGCTCTCGCCCTTTATTTTCTGTCTCTAATTGTCAGCTTCCCCTAGTGAAAAATGATCCTTAGCTTATGTTCCTGTCCAAATGCACTGTCTACTCAAGGTCCAGTTGATCTTTGGGTTTTTTTTTTCCTAACTCATTAAAGTCTTGTCTCTTATGGTCTGTAACATCAAACTTTTTTCTTATTCCTTTGCTGTCTTTTCATTGACTTGATTTTTTTTTTTTTCTGCCGGAACAGCAATTTTCCAATGGGGCTGCCTCTTTAAGAATTATTGAATATTCAGAATTTTCGACCTGTGGGCATTTCTTGACGTAACTCTGACTTCATTCCTTAGGCCGTTATTTCTTCTAGACAACTTCTGCGGGATTGCCTTTCTTTCCAAGGGAAGAATGAAAGATTACTGCACCCAGTCTTTCAGCAAATTACTTTCTTACACATCAAAAGTTCAGACATTTGATAAAACATTAATTTTAGGATCTTCTACAAGAAAATTATATTCTACTTCTACATAATATGGCAATATTTGTATTACTGAATCTGTTTTGGTGTTGATTATTATAAATTAAGTTCAGATTTGCTGTGGCACTTATTGTTTGTTTCTCTTTTTTTCCTTTTAATCATATTTTCTATCCAAAGCTGTAAACTTTTCTTCTGCCATTTTTGATAACTTCCTCTGGCTTAATATTTCTTTCATGATTTTTCCTTATATTTCTTCTACCACATCATCATTTGGGGAGGTTTCCAATCATAGGAAGTTTTACACGGCACCGGGCTTGCTTGCGACAGGTGGAGTCCAGCTCTCTCAAAGGGGGAGAAGGATTCTTGCTCGTGACATGGCAGGGCTTGTAGACAGGGCTTTAAACTAGGTTTGAAGGGGGAAAGGGATAAAACTAGTCTTACCAGAGATGAGCCTGGGGGCAGCATGCCAATGCTGGGGGGAGGAATCGATAGCCCAGCTCAAGTACATCTATGCCAATGGACGCAGCACGGGCAATAAACAGGAGGAGCTGGAAGGCACTGTGCAGCAGGATAGACGTGACTTAGTTGTCATCACAGAAACATGGTGAAATGATTCCCATGACTGGAGTGCTGCAATGGATGGCTATAAGCTCTTCAGAAGGGATAGGCAAGGAAGGAGAGGTGCTGGGGTGGCTCTCTATGTTAGGGAGTGTTTTGTTTGTACAGAGCTACACGATTGTGATGACAAGGTTGGGTGCTTATGGGTAAGGATGACAGGAAAGGCCAACAAGCCAGGTATTGTGCTGGGAGTCTGGTATAGAACACCCAACCAGATTGAAGAGACAGGTGAATCATTCTACAGGCAGCTGTCAGTAGTCTTACAATCGTATGCCCTTGTTCTCGTGGGAGGACTTCAAGTTTCCAGACATCAGCTGGAAATACAAAACAGCAGAGAGCAAGCAGTCTAGGAGGTTCCTGGGGTGTGTGGAAGGTAACCTCCTGACACAGCTGGTAGGGGAGCCGACCAGGGAGGAGCCTTGCTGGACCTACTGTTTACAAACAGGGAAGGACTGGTGGGAGGTGTGATGGTCGGAGTCTGTCTTGGGCTTGGCGACCATGAAATGATAGAATTCTCAATTCTTAGTTAGTCAAGGAAGGTGATCAGCAAAACCAGCACTATAGACCTCCGGAGGGCAAACTTTGGCCTGTTCAGGACACGGGTTGAGAGAGTCCCTTGGGAGTCAGTCTTGGAGGGCAAAGGGGTCCAGGAAGGCTGGACATGCTTCAAAAAGGAAATCTTAATGGCTCAGGACCAGGCTATTCCCATGTGCCACAAAGATGAACTGCTGAGGAAGACGACTGGCCTGGCTGAACAGGGAGCTTTTGTTAGGACTCAAGAAAAAAAGAAGTGTTTACAGTCTTTGGAAGAAAGGGCTGGCAACTCAGGAAGAGTACAGGGATCTTGTTAGGTCATGCAGAGAGGAAATTGGAAAGGCAAGAGCTCAGCTAGAACTCAATCTGGCCACTATTGTAAGAGAAAACAAAAAATGTTTTTACAAATATGTTAACAATAAAAAGAGATCTATAGAGAATATCTATCCTTTATTGGATACAGAGGGGAACATTGTCACTAGAGATGAAGAAGAGGCTGACGTACTTAATGCTGCCTTTGCCTCAGTCTTTAATAGTGAGACCAGTTATCCTCAGGGTACTCTGCCCCCTGAGCTGGAAGGCAAGGATGGAGAGAAGAATATACCCCCCTTAACCCAGGAGGAAATAGTTAGTGACCTACTATGCTGCCTGGACACTCACAAGTCTATGGGACCAGATGGGATCCATCCAAGAGTCCTGAGGGAACTGGCAGAGGAGCTTGCCAAGTCACCCTCTGTCATTTATCAGCAATCCTGGTCAACAGGGGAGGTCCCAGACGACTGGAGGCTTGCCAGTGTGACACCATTTACAAGAAGGGTCGGAGAGAGGATCTGGGGAACTACAGGCCTGTCAGCCTGACCTTGGTACCAGGAAAGATTATGGAATGGTTCATCCTGAGTGCACTCAGATGGTATGTGCAGGACACCAAGGGTTCAGGCCCAGTCAGCATGGGTTCATGAAAGACAGGTCCTGATCTCCTCCTACGGCCAGGTGACGCACCTACTGGATGAGAGGAAGGCTGTGGATGTTATCTACCTCGACTTCAGCAAGGCCTTTGAAACTGTCTCTCATGGCATATTCCTCAAGAAGCTGCCATCTCATGGCTTAGACAAATGTACTCTGTGCTGGGTGAAAAACTGGCTGGCTGGACGAGCCCAGAGGGTCGGGGTGAATGGAGTTAAATCCAGTTGGTGGCTGGTCACAAGTGGTGTTCCCCAGGGCTTGGTGTTGGAGCCGATTCTGTTTAATACTTTTATCAATTATCTAGACGAGGGGATGGAGTGCACCCTCAGCAAGTTTGCAGATGACACCAAGCTGGGAGGAAGGTCGATCTGCTTGAGGGTAGCAAGGCTCTGCAGAGACATCCAGACAGGCTGGATCGACGGGCCGAGGCCAACTTTATGAGGTTCAACAAGGCCAAGTGCTGGGCCCTGCACTTGGGTCACAACAACCCCATGCAGCGCTACAGGCCTGGGGAAGAGCGGCTGGAAAGCTGCCCGGCAGAGGAAGACCTGGGGGTGCTGGTCGACAGCCGGCTGAATAGGAGCCAGCAGTGTGCCCAGGTGGCCGAGAAGGCCAACGGC